>CM050163.1:51150390-51732890 GCA_027410445.1 Discoglossus pictus
AATTGATCATGATCATGCTATGATTTGCTACTTTCGACCAGGTAGCTGCAGGCTTGATCAATTGAATCGCTCTATAACTGCTGCAAATTGAATAGGGGCCGTAGACTCCCAGGACACACGTTTCCGAAAAGGAAAGTATTACCGTAATTTATATTTTATAATTTTGTGAAATACGCCCTGTCATGAATCAGCCAGGGCCCATCTTGGATTTGGAACTGTTACCTGCCACATGTTATTGAACAGAAGGTTTTGGGCTCCCAGAGCCACTGTTATAATGTAATATATTCAGGGCAGAGTCCCACTGTTATTGTTATGCATTGAGAGAAGAGGCAGTTACCACGTCACCACTAATAAAGTCGTCATAATTTTCATCAATACTTTGTGTGCAGATGTATTATTTACCCTGGGACATATGCTTGCAGTAAGATTCGTCAGACTTACTGTCAATATTGCTCAGTCTAAACCAAGGGCTGAGACATGATGTTCCTGTACTCAAAGCTACTCCAAGGTCCAGAGTAACCACAAATCCGATCAACAGAACCCAGCCAGAGAGTGGGTCGTGATAATTGGTGGCACAGTGGTGGGGTACTCTGAGAAGGACCAGAAAATGGAGCAGCAGTATGAGGACATGTCCAAGGAGGCAAGACACAGGTTCAGTATAGCCAGGGAGTTTTGCCCCGGGGATATAACGCTGGAAGAGGCAATTAAAAGACTGAACCTAATAAAGCAGCAAATACAGGAAGAACGTACAGGGGTGAGTGTCCAAGCTCAGCAAAGGCTTGGGGTCATCCCTGCAGAGATGCCAATAAGAGTCAAACTGGCAAATCAGAATTTTAAACAGTCCCAGGATGATATAGAAAGCATTGACAGATTTTTCCAAGAGGACTACAGACTACTCCTGCTAAATCAATGGATGGCATTCATGCAATTATGGCATGGCCATGAGCTGGCAAGCTGGTTGGAGGAACTGGTAGAGAAAGAGAAGGACTTGGAGGAACAGTATCTTGCCAGGGTAGAGTCCT
Source organism: Discoglossus pictus (assembly GCA_027410445.1). NCBI lineage: Eukaryota > Metazoa > Chordata > Amphibia > Anura > Alytidae > Discoglossus > Discoglossus pictus. Next base: position 51,151,413 of record CM050163.1, read on the forward strand.
TTGGTGGCCGGAGAGAGGATCTCTATTTTCGGATCTACAATATGGGGTTGAGGAGATTCTGAATGGTGATCCGGAATGTGGCATGGGAACTGCAAGGAGACATAATAACTTGTTTGTTGAACGCTGCCGGGGTCTGGGACTGGAACCATGGTTCCCGGAGGCTCCTTTGCTAGAACCCCTGGTTCGGCAAGAGCAGCAACTGGAGGCTGAATATGTTCAATTGTGGGATGCGATACCCAAGAAGTATTTTGGCCCATCCGGATGGGAGGACGGCTCACCAGACCCTTACAACTCAGACGGTATGTACCAGAGTGAGTATGCTCACTGGAACTGGGGAGAGGCTTTTCTAGACTGTAAACAAAGTGAGGAGTGGGAAGGGGTAAACACTGTTCCTTTGCCAACTCCTGGGGATGGAGAATGTTTGCCCCTAGAACATGCAGTAACTGTGTCAGGGCCTAGTCACCAGCCCCAAGAGCCAGAGACCCAGTGGAATGTTCCCTGGGTGGGGTCAGATAATCCATGTCTGCCCCCTGATACCCCAAGAGATTTAATCCCAGAGGAAGTGGGAACTGCTCACAAGCTAGGGCCAGATAAGTTAAGTCTGCCCTCAGAAGTTCTAGGCAAAGTGTGTTGGCAAGAACTGTTAATGGAGCCAGAGGCTCGGGATGATTGTGTGATGGACGGTGGGAAGGGAGCCTTAGAGGCCAGGCTGGGTGGGAATGATGAGATTCCCCAGCCTGCATCAGATAACCACTGTCTGTACCCTGACCCCCCAGGGGAGTTGTCCCCAGAGGTGCTAGTGAAGAACAGAGCCCAGGAGGGTTGTTTAAGAGACTGTGGAGAGGGAAAGGAATTGGTTTCTGGCTACAGGGAACCTGACCTCACACAGCAAGAGAGTGCCAGGGGCACAAAGAGCCAGGCCGGGGCAGCAAGCATGCCAGCTTTGGCAAAAGCATTATGGATGCAGAGTGGCACCATGATAGAGGGTGTACCAAGTGGGGAGATACCCTGGATAACCATTGTCCAGGGGCCCACTGGAACAGACACCACTCCAAAGACCCAGTTCAACAGAAAGGACTGGGATAAAGTTGCTCAGCCCCGGGCAATGGAGGAGTCCGGCACTTCAGCTGGATGGGAGCAGCATAGCCCCCCAGCCAAGTCAGAGGAGTGTAAGCACAGCTTGGGTGGGAGCAGCGTAGCTCCCCAAGCAGCAACGGAAACAGCTGGACCAGAGGAAGAAAGCCAAGAGGAACTGTCCCTTTGCAATCCCATAGGCCCAGAGACTGTTTTAGAGATCCCAGCCCAGCTGTGGGGACTGGCTGGGGGGAACAGGGTTGCTATGGGACAGAAACTGTGGCCCACCTGTTGTACTCTGGGATTCCAGACTATTTGGGTGGGTGTGAATGGGAAGAGCAATTTGCTCTATACAGTGGGTGCAAGGCCAAGGGCTGGGGGAGGTTGTTACTCTGCACTTTGGGATTGTTTTCTAAAGGACTTGAACGTGGAGAGAGTGCAGAGGGCCTAGCCAATCCAGAAGAGTCATGACTATCAGCGTGGCTGGGAAAATCCTAGGGGCATGGATGTTTCCTGCCACGCTTGGGGAGGTGTTGTCATGAATCAGCCAGGGGCCATCTGTTACCTGCCACATGTTATTGAACAGAAGGTTTTGGGCTCCCAGAGCCACTGTTATAATGTAATATATTCAGGGCAGAGTCCCACTGTTATTGTTATGCATTGAGAGAAGAGGCAGTTACCACGTCACCACTAATAAAGTCGTCATAATTTTCATCAAGACTTTGTGTGCAGATGTATTATTTACCCAGGGACATATGCTTGCAGTAAGATTCGTCAGACTTACTGTCAATATTGCTCAGTCTAAACCAAGGGCTGAGACATGATGTTCCTGTACTCAAAGCTACTCCAAGGTCCAGAGTAACCACAAATCCGATCAACAGAACCCAGCCAGAGAGTGGGTCGTGATACGCCCTGCATCTGTGGAGGAATCCCGCTTTATGTGGTCAATGGTGGTCCACACCTAAGACATTTGTCCCCATTCCTCCCGCAAATTGACTCTGCACCCATTCCCCCCTAATTGATGAACTCCTTTTCACCACCTCCTCCCACCAGTGCTGCATCCTGGCTCCCACCACCCCCATGGAATCCAGCAGATACCTAATATCTACCCACTGGGCCACCACCAATGTTGCCTCACCCCACAGACATGCATAGCCTAGAGAGATTTCCATCTCCAGGCCGACTGTGAGAGGCCACCATGAGGGATCTGTTGATCCTAATGTAGGAGCAAAGGGACACTATGCAGGGACTCCAGACCAGCATCTCCTCCCACCATGCCTCGGTGTTACACAGCCAGAGTAGGCTCTATAGGGAGTGAGAAGGCACAACTCCCAGGTGGAGACCTACAAGGTCAGACTGCTCCAGCAGTGCAAAACAAGAGCTCTCTGAGCATAGACATATACCAAAGTGCTCTGGTTGCTAGAAACACCCTCTCCACGAGAGACCTCCCCGCACACCTACAGCCTGGCCACTCCTTGCCTCCCTCCTCTCCCTCCATGCACGTGGCTCCTCAGGTACTGCAAATTTTGTGGGGGGATATAGCAATACCGGTATGTATAGTAGAGTTCTAAATACTGTACCTGTAACAAAAACCTAATCTATATCTAGAAGCAGTGCAAAACATTATGTAACTGTTATGAGAAATCACTTGCCACGACCATTAGTAATGATGAGGCATCACACAATGAATGCTTAGCTGTGATCACAGTCAGTGGGCCAAGAGTACTATCACCATCTCTATCTGGTATACAGGTGTTATCAGATTATAACTGATTGTTATGATATCATGATGTATGAACACGTGAACATTAATACTAAGAGAAGGCAAAGGTCAGCAGCACTAATGTAAACATTAATACTTTTGAAAAAATAACAACAAATCTCTAAATGGAATAGAGTAAATTGGAAATTCAAATGATGAGTCCCCGTGTGTACTGGGTCTACAGTGCCTATCCCCAGCACACCATAGAGACACACAAGACTCTATTTCAAAAATGTGTAGCAACTAATAATGATAAAATATATGTACAAAATAACTTTATTAAAGAAAAATCTAAATAAAAATTAACAATAGTGTAAATATAAATTTAAAAAGGATATACTAACGGTATATCTGTGGCAGGCTGGCGCTTATGTGAGGGGGTTATTGGTAATAAGCTCTAAGGAGTAGAAGTTAGGCCCCACTAGAAATGGAAAAGTAATAGACTAAGTCACCACCTGTCTAGTTTAGAGGACAGATGACAGCTTTCAGTTGCTAGTGTTGCTTTGAAAAAAGATCTCTCTGGGTTTTATACAGAGACTTGACCTAATCACACTAGAGTCTTACCTCGATGTGATATAATTAAGGCCAACAGAGACAAATCCACCTCAGTGTTTTGATACACAGCACAATGCTGTTATCAAAAAAGCTTGATCTCAGCTATTAATCTCATGGGTAAATAAGAAATTCTTTATAAACTGTATATTACATAGGTATCTCATGAGGTAAGTATCTATATAATAAAGAATACAATGTTACCTTGTGGGTGTAGATAAAACAGTTCTACGCCGAGTATGTGGGTATTATGCTCCACATTGGGAGAGCTTCCCCCCGCCGCCTGCTGTGTTATGGTGTTCCCGACACGCGTTTCCCCGCTATTAAGGTTTCGGATTCATCAGGGGACATGTTCTGAGCAAAATCGCGGGTCTTTTAAAGGGTCCCGCGATTCGCGGGACGCGATGACATCACCGCGTCCACGCTTACGCCGCGACGTCATCGCGTGCCGCGTCATCCCGTTTCTCGCAAGACTACGTATTCCAGATCGCGAACTCGCGTTAATCAGTGAATTAAAATCTAGACTGTCTGATGTCGCTGCAATCACCTACCGCCGAGCACCCATAGTCACTATGAAGCACAGAAGAGCTCGGGTAGTGACTGGCTCCACGAACGACCAGCTGGTTCCAAACTATGTGGGAAATGTAAAGCCTGTCGACATATACGTACTACAACAGAGTTTACAAGTTTCTCCAATCAGATGGAGTTTACAGTACGAGACCATATCAACTGCAGAACAACATCGGTGATTTACCTTATTCTCTGTAGGTGTGGCCTACAGTATGTAGGAAAAACCACACGTCAGCTCCAACGCCGAGTATTGGAGCATGTCAACACTATAATCAATAAACATGATGTGGCAGTCGCCAGACATGTAAACTCTATACATGATGGAAACGTAATGTGTCTTCAGTTCATGGGCATTGAAAAAGTTAAAACTACTCCCAGGAGAGGCAATATGGAAAATAAGCTACTTCAACGAGAAGCCTGGTGGATCTTCCATCTGAGAACCTTAACACCGTTTCATCTCAATGAAGGCTTTACCTACGCCCCTTTCATTTAGTCCTACTCAGTTTTAAACAATTAGTTTAAAATAGGGTTAGTGATCCACTCCACCTAGAACTCACTATAGTCCTACTATTGATTATAACGTCTTGGCATTCTCCTTTTCCCAATTACTCTACGTATATAGCCATTGGTTTTCTAGTTTTCCTACTAGTTAATTCCTCGTCTATTCACCTTTTTCAGGCTTCTATATCTAGTGTCCTTTTTCTTCAATATACTGATTGTTAAAAACTAGAGTCCACTAGAAATTAGCCACGCTCCAGTTATTTATTTATTTTTTCCGTGAACATCCTCGCTCTCACCTTACCCAGTTGACTTTTTCTCCCAAGTGAAGGTTCCCCTAGGGATTTATTAGCTTAACTTTGGCATCAAATATATCCCTTGTTCTAATTTCACACATAGCTTGCTTCTGAACCCATTGACTGGGGTTTGTGTGTTTATTTATGGTGCAAAACTCCCCCCTCCTTTTGTTTACCTTCTATTTTTGGCACTTCAAAGTTGGTCCAACACTATATTATTAACATAAGAGGTGATTATACCCAGAATATGGTACCATTTTAGATATCCTGAAATCAAAAGTAACTTGACAATTAGAGTCATTTCACATACTACATGTGAGAGCTTATGGCATTTAAGTTTAAATACATAGTTTCCAACAATATATCCAGTAGTTAACATCCAGCGACTTTACTATCCAGAGCTACCAGCTGTACAAGCAACCTTGCTCTAAATCTCGCGATTAACGCGAGTTCGCGATCTGGAATACATAGTCTCGCGAGAAACGGGATGACGCGGCACGCGGTGACGTCGCGGCGTAAGCGTGGACGCGGTGACATCATTGCGTCCCGCGAATCGCGGGACCCTTTAAAAGACCCGCGATTTTGCTCAGAACATGTCCCCTGATGAATCCGAAACCTTAATAGCGGGGAAACGCGCGTCGGGAACACCATAACACAGCAGGCGGAGGGGGTAAGCTCTCCCAATGTGGAGCATAATACCCACATACTCGGCGTAGAACTGTTTTATCTACACCCACAAGGTAACATTGTATTCTTTATTATATAGATACTTACCTCATGAGATACCTATGTAATATACAGTTTATAAAGAATTTCTTATTTACCCATGAGATTAATAGCTGAGATCAAGCTTTTTTGATAACAGCATTGTGCTGTGTATCAAAACACTGAGGTGGATTTGTCTCGGTTGACCTTAATTATATCACATCGAGGTAAGACTCTAGTGTGATTAGGTCAAGTCTCTGTATAAAACCCAGAGAGATCTTTTTTCAAAGCAACACTAGCAACTGAAAGCTGTCATCTGTCCTCTAAACTAGACAGGTGGTGACTTAGTCTATTACTTTTCCATTTCTATTGGGGCCTAACTTCTACTCCTTAGAGCTTATTACCAATAACCCCCTCACATAAGCGCCAGCCTGCCACAGATATACCGTTAGTATATCCTTTTTAAATTTATATTTACACTATTGTTAATTTTTATTTAGATTTTTCTTTAATAAAGTTATTTTGTACATATATTTTTTCATTATTAGTTGCTACACATTTTTGAAATAGAGTCTTGTGTGTCTCTATGGTGTGCTGGGGATAGGCACTGTAGACCCAGTACACACGGGGAAACATTAATACTTAGAGGAGGCAAAGTTCAGCAGCCATAATGTTTGATAATTACATCAGACAAAAGTATCTGTTCTCATATTGATGAGAGGATGACATGTTTAACTAATGCATGTGTTAATGTTGGCTTTGATTAACCTGCCATTGTCAGACTTTGCAAATCCCCTGCCATATCTGCATTTGTATAAATTAAGCTTAAGAACAAACATGTGTTCTAAAAGATGAGATATGCTTTAATTAATGGCAAGTGAGATCATTCTCCTGGAGGGATATACAGAAATTGTGTATTTCACTTACATTATTTTGTAGCAATGTTTACTGATGAAGAAGATGCCTTCATGGAGTTGAATTGTGCCTAAAATCTAAATATAAAAAAAGGTTAACATTAAGGGAGAACAAAAAAAGGGACTGCCCCATCGCTTCTCAACTACATTCCTCAGTGACCATCAACTAGTGAAAAGTTAAACATAAAATCTTAAATCTTCTTATAGAAGGTCACAAGGGGGGCGCTGATGAGAAGGTAAAATCCTAGGTGCAGCTCCTATCTCCTCCATTTTGATAAAGGACCCGCAACCCCAGTGCTAACACGTATTCTCCCAAGGTAAGGTGGGGTTGCAGGGGGAGGCATACTCCCATGAGGCAGCAGCGGGAGGCCAGAGAGTGAGGCAAGGGGGGGCGGCCTGCAGATGGGTGGGTGGTAGAGGAGGCAGGGCTAGCAACCAGAGCACGTTGGGAAATGTCCATGCTTAGCTGGGTGAGAGTACTCTGATTCTGCACCGACTGGAGCAACCTGGCCATTTAGGACTCCATCTGCTGGTTCTGCCTCCTCACTGCCCTATGCAGCCCACGAGGCATGTTGGGAGGAGACACTGGCCTGGATCCCCAGGATAGTTTTTCTTTGCTCACACATAAGGACCAGTATCTGCCCCATGGTTGCCTCTAACGATGGGTGTGGTGTTGGAGGTCCGGCCAACCCATGCATGTCTGATAGAGAAATCAGGGTTAGTGGTGGTCCAGTGGGGAAGTGCTGGGGACCAGCTGGAAAGCATGGTGGTGGTGATGGGCCTGGTGGTGAGAACTATGATGTTGCGGTGGGAGGAGGAGGAGGGAGTAGGGGCAAGGACCAGGAGTCTGCCCAGTTTGAGGGCCCGGGCATCATCATAATGATACCTTACAGACCTCACATCCCCATTCACAAAACCGACCTCAGTAAATGCAGGTGATACATCTGTCCAGGCCTGGGCCATGGGCCTGGGCCAAACTTCCACCCCCCCTAGAAGAATAGGGGCATGTATGACATTGATGGGAATCATCATCTCCTCTGGCCTTTAGTTATGGATCCTGCTTGCCACCAGCCTTTTGTCCTCTCGACTGTGGACAGGGAACTTCCCTCCCTTCTCCTTACGTCAGGCGTGTCCCTCCCCATAGCTACCCCAGGTATAATGTCCCTCTTCCTCACCTCCTGAAAAAAAGGGAGCTACCACTTCTTGCTTTCCAACCTCCATTCCCACTTTCCCTACCTCTCCTCTCCTTCCCTTGCCCCACTCCCTCTCTCCTTACCTCTCCCTCTCCTCCACACCCCAGGGCCCCCTCTCTGTCCTCCTGTCTTCCTCTTCCCCTCCCCACCTCTCCCCTCATCCCCCGTCCTCGCTCCTCTCTCTGTAAACGATCTCAAAATTGAAATAAAGATAAATCAAAAACATGTATATGTATTTTTATATATAAATTATATATGATAAAAAAAATGTTTTATGTGTGTTTTTTGTATGTTAGAGTATAGAGTTAGGGTATGTGGATGAGGTAGCCTAGCTATATTTGTATGTGTAGTATTACTCTACGTCTATGTAAATTATGTTATCAGTATATATGTATCTTGTAAAATTAAGTGTAAATTATTATTCTATAAAGCAAATCAGTAAAATAAGTATGAACCTTCTCTCGCACCTCCCAAAGCTCCTTCTCTCACTGAAAATCTTCAACACACTCTATGCTAGGTAGGTAGACACATTTAATATCTATCCCTGTCAATTACTTTTCCATTTGCCATTTTCTATTGGCTCCTATGGTCGTGGTAAGAAATTTCATAAATTTGCAAAGATTGGTGTAATTTCACAAACTTCACATAATCCATCCCCCGCAATATTACAGACAAGAGCTTGGTTTATGGATGCTGGTGGCATATGTAATATTACGAGTGAAGTGAGAGAGAGAGACAGAGAGAGAATCTGTAGCTCTGAGAGGTACCTCAGCTGGGGGTTCATTAGCTCAGCCCTTCCCACTATCAGCAATTCAGATAAAAAAAACTACAGATTATACATAGAATTGCCTTTCAGCAGGGGTGGTAGAGAAGGTGCAGAGAAGTAACCAAAGCTGTAATACCATTGCAGCCAGTGTTTGGTATAGCAGTAGGATTGTATTTTATATGTGAACAATGTTGTACTTTGCTGCAGGGACTTGGATGGAATGTGCTGCAGGGACTCAGCTGGAATGAGCTGCAGAGACTGTGAGAATGTGCTGCAGATTATCATAAAGCTTATATTAAAATGCTGATCACAAGTTACAATATAAGTAGCCTAGTAATGTGTGGTTAAGTACTCCAATATCTCCTGATACAAATGTAGTTCAAGCTTATCACCTTCAGCCTTAATATATACAACACATCTGTTACCTTACACTAAGGGCCCTATTAAATTCTCCCTCGTAGTTCTCTCGGTGCTCGCAAAAGGCAGATTTTTTTGCTGTTTGCGAGTACCGAATCTCTTGCAGCCTGCTTTGCGATATGACTACGAAAAAATGGCCGAGAATAGGCTCCGAGAGAGCTACGTAGTCACACGCAGCCTTAAATCTACGCATGATTATCGCATTTTGTAAGAATCCCTACGGGCACAAAAAGTGCCCGCATGGGATCCTAAAGCATCTACGTGCTGCCTCGGAGCAGCCAGAGACAGCCGTGTGAGGCTACCCCCTGCTCCCTATACACATCCCCAATGCTGCAGGGGTCTCTATCGAGACCCCTGCAGCACCCCCACATTAACCCCTTGCAGCTGGGGTCCCCGATCGGCCCCAATCAGGCACCCGCTGCATTTAAAAGTTTTAAATTCCCTGCCGCGGGAAGGCCTTAATTAACCCTATAACTCATGGTGGTCAAAACAGACCCCCATAAGGCCTTAATTAACCCCGTCAATCATGAAGGTCAATACAGACCCCCATAAGGCCTTAATAAACCCCGTCACTCATGAAGGTCAATACAGACCCCCATAAGGCCTTAATTAACCCTATAATTCATGGTGGTTAATACAGACCCCCATAAGGCCGTAATTAACCCCGTCACTCATGATGGTCAATACAGACCCCCATAAGGCCTTAATTAACCCTGTCACTCATGAAGGTCAATACAGACCCCCATAAGCACTTAATTAACCCCGTCACTCATGGTGATCAATACAGACCCCCATAAGGCCTTAATTAAAACCGTCACTCATGAAGGACAATACAGACCCCCATAAGGCCTTAATTAACCCCGTCACACATGAAGGTCAATACAGACCCCCCATAAGCACTTAATTAACCCCGTCACTCATGGTGGTCAATACAGACCACCATAAGGCCTTAATTAACCCTATAACTCATGGTGGTCAATACAGACCCCAATGAGACCTTAATTAACCCTGTCACTCATGAAGGTCAATACAGACCCCCATAAGGCCTTAATTAACCCTATAACTCATGGTGGTCAAAACAGACCCCCATAAGGCCTTAATTAACCCCGTCAATCATGAAGGTCAATACAGACCCCCATAAGGCCTTAATAAACCCCGTCACTCAGGAAGGTCAATACAGACCCCCATAAGGCCTTAATTAACCCTATAATTCATGGTGGTTAATACAGACCCCCATAAGGCCGTAATTAACCCCGTCACTCATGATGGTCAATACAGACCCCCATAAGGCCTTAATTAACCCTGTCACTCATGAAGGTCAATACAGACCCCCATAAGCACTTAATTAACCTCGTCACTCATGGTGATCAATACAGACCCCCATAAGGCCTTAATTAAAACCGTCACTCATGAAGGACAATACAGACCCCCATAAGGCCTTAATTAACCCCGTCACACATGAAGGTCAATACAGACCCCCCATAAGTACTTAATTAACCCCGTCACTCATGGTGGTCAATACAGACCACCATAAGGCCTTAATTAACCCTATAACTCATGGTGGTCAATACAGACCCCAATGAGACCTTAATTAACCCTGTCACTCATGAAGGTCAATACAGACCCCCATAAGGCCTTAATTAACCCCATCACTCATGAAGGTCAATACAGACCCCCATAAGCACTTAATTAACCCCGTCACTCATGAAGGTCAATACAGACCCCCCAGACCCCCATAAGGCCTTAATTAACCCTATAACTCATGGTGGTCAATACAGACCCCCATAAGGCCTTAATTAAAACCGTCACTCATGAAGGACAATACAGACCCCCATAAGGCCTTAATTAACCCCGTCACACATGAAGGTCAATACAGACCCCCATAAGCACTTAATTAACCTCGTCACTCATGGTGGTCAATACAGACCACCATAAGGCCTTAATTAACCCTATAACTCATGGTGGTCAATACAGACCCCAATGAGACCTTAATTAACCCTGTCACTCATGAAGGTCAATACAGACCCCCATAAGGCCTTAATTAACCCCATCACACATGAAGGTCAATACAGACCCCCCATAAGCACTTAATTAACCCCGTCACTCATGGTGATCAATACAGACCACCATAAGGCCTTAATTAACCCTATAACTCATGGTGGTCAATACAGACCCCAATGAGACCTTAATTAACCCTGTCACTCATGAAGGTCAATACAGACCCCCATAAGGCCTTAATTAACCCTATAACTCATGGTGGTCAAAACAGACCCCCATAAGGCCTTAATTAACCCCGTCAATCATGAAGGTCAATACAGACCCCCATAAGGCCTTAATAAACCCCGTCACTCATGAAGGTCAATACAGACCCCCATAAGGCCTTAATTAACCCTATAATTCATGGTGGTTAATACAGACCCCCATAAGGCCTTAATTAACCCCGTCACTCATGATGGTCAATACAGACCCCCATAAGGCCTTAATTAACCCTGTCACTCATGAAGGTCAATACAGACCCCCATAAGCACTTAATTAACCCCGTCACTCATGGTGATCAATACAGACCCCCATAAGGCCTTAATTAAAACCGTCACTCATGAAGGACAATACAGACCCCCATAAGGCCTTAATTAACCCCGTCACACATGAAGGTCAATACAGACCCCCCATAAGTACTTAATTAACCCCGTCACTCATGGTGGTCAATACAGACCACCAAAAGGCCTTAATTAACCCTATAACTCATGGTGGTCAATACAGACCCCAATGAGACCTTAATTAACCCTGTCACTCATGAAGGTCAATACAGACCCCCATAAGGCCTTAATTAACCCTATAACTCATGGTGGTCAAAACAGACCCCCATAAGGCCTTAATTAACCCCGTCAATCATGAAGGTCAATACAGACCCCCATAAGGCCTTAATAAACCCCGTCACTCATGAAGGTCAATACAGACCCCCATAAGGCCTTAATTAACCCTATACTTCATGGTGGTTAATACAGACCCCCATAAGGCCGTAATTAACCCCGTCACTCATGATGGTCAATACAGACCCCCATAAGGCCTTAATTAACCCTGTCACTCATGAAGGTCAATACAGACCCCCATAAGCACTTAATTAACCCGTCACTCATGGTGATCAATACAGACCCCCATAAGGCCTTAATTAAAACCGTCACTCATGAAGGACAATACAGACCCCCATAAGGCCTTAATTAACCCCGTCACACATGAAGGTCAATACAGACCCCCCATAAGTACTTAATTAACCCCGTCACTCATGGTGGTCAATACAGACCACCATAAGGCCTTAATTAACCCTATAACTCATGGTGGTCAATACAGACCCCAATGAGACCTTAATTAACCCTGTCACTCATGAAGGTCAATACAGACCCCCATAAGGCCTTAATTAACCCCATCACTCATGAAGGTCAATACAGACCCCCATAAGCACTTAATTAACCCCGTCACTCATGAAGGTCAATACAGACCCCCCAGACCCCCCATAAGGCCATAATTAACCCTATAACTCATGGTGGTCAATACAGACCCCCATAAGGCCTTAATTAAAACCGTCACTCATGAAGGACAATACAGACCCCCATAAGGCCTTAATTAACCCCGTCACACATGAAGGTCAATACAGACCCCCCATAAGTACTTAATTAACCCCGTCACTCATGGTGGTCAATACAGACCACCATAAGGCCTTAATTAACCCTATAACTCATGGTGGTCAATACAGACCCCAATGAGACCTTAATTAACCCTGTCACTCATGAAGGTCAATACAGACCCCCATAAGGCCTTAATTAACCCCATCACACATGAAGGTCAATACAGACCCCCCATAAGCACTTAATTAACCCCGTCACTCATGGTGGTCAATACAGACCACCATAAGGCCTTAATTAACCCTATAACTCATGGTGGTCAATACAGACCCCAATGAGACCTTAATTAACCCTGTCACTCATGAAGGTCAATACAGACCCCCATAAGGCCTTAATTAACCCTATAACTCATGGTGGTCAAAACAGACCCCCATAAGGCCTTAATTAACCCCGTCAATCATGAAGGTCAATACAGACCCCCATAAGGCCTTAATAAACCCCGTCACTCATGAAGGTCAATACAGACCCCCATAAGGCCTTAATTAACCCTATAATTCATGGTGGTTAATACAGACCCCCATAAGGCCGTAATTAACCCCGTCACTCATGATGGTCAATACAGACCCCCATAAGGCCTTAATTAACCCTGTCACTCATGAAGGTCAATACAGACCCCCATAAGCACTTAATTAACCCCGTCACTCATGGTGATCAATACAGACCCCCATAAGGCCTTAATTAAAACCGTCACTCATGAAGGACAATACAGACCCCCATAAGGCCTTAATTAACCCCGTCACACATGAAGGTCAATACAGACCCCCCATAAGTACTTAATTAACCCCGTCACTCATGGTGGTCAATACAGACCACCATAAGGCCTTAATTAACCCTATAACTCATGGTGGTCAATACAGACCCCAATGAGACCTTAATTAACCCTGTCACTCATGAAGGTCAATACAGAACCCCATAAGTCCTTAATTAACCCCATCACTCATGAAGGTCAATACAGACCCCCCATAAGTACTTAATTAACCCCGTCACTCATGGTGGTCAATACAGACCACCATAAGGCCTTAATTAACCCTATAACTCATGGTGGTCAATACAGACCCCATTGAGACCTTAATTAACCCTGTCACTCATGAAGGTCAATACAGACCCCCATAAGGCCTTAATTAACCCCATCACTCATTAAGGTCAATACAGACCCCCATAAGCACTTAATTAACCCTGTCACTCATGAAGGTCAATACAGACCCCCTAGACCCCCATAAGGCCTTAATTAACCCTATAACTCATGGTGGTCAATACAGACCCCCATAAGGCCTTAATTAAAACCGTCACTCATGAAGGACAATACAGACCCCCATAAGGCCTTAATTAACCCCGTCACACATGAAGGTCAATACAGACCCCCCATAAGTACTTAATTAACCCCGTCACTCATGGTGGTCAATACAGACCACCATAAGGCCTTAATTAACCCCATCACACATGAAGGTCAATACAGACCCCCCATAAGCACTTAATTAACCCCGTCACTCATGGTGGTCAATACAGACCACCATAAGGCCTTAATTAACCCTATAACTCATGGTGGTCAATACAGACCCCAATGAGACCTTAATTAACCCTGTCACTCATGAAGGTCAATACAGACCCCCATAAGGCCTTAATTAACCCTATAACTCATGGTGGTCAAAACAGACCCCCATAAGGCCTTAATTAACCCCGTCAATCATGAAGGTCAATACAGACCCCCATAAGGCCTTAATTAACCCCGTCACACATGAAGGTCAATACAGACCCCCCATAAGTACTTAATTAACCCCGTCACTCATGAAGGTCAATACAGACCCCCATAAGGCCTTAATTAACCCCATCACACATGAAGGTCAATACAGACCCCCCATAAGCACTTAATTAACCCCGTCACTCATGGTGGTCAATACAGACCACCATAAGGCCTTAATTAACCCTATAACTCATGGTGGTCAATACAGACCCCAATGAGACCTTAATTAACCCTGTCACTCATGAAGGTCAATACAGACCCCCATAAGGCCTTAATTAACCCTATAACTCATGGTGGTCAAAACAGACCCCCATAAGGCCTTAATTAACCCCGTCAATCATGAAGGTCAATACAGACCCCCATAAGGCCTTAATAAACCCCGTCACTCATGAAGGTCAATACAGACCCCCATAAGGCCTTAATTAACCCTATAATTCATGGTGGTTAATACAGACCCCCATAAGGCCGTAATTAACCCCGTCACTCATGATGGTCAATACAGACCCCCATAAGGCCTTAATTAACCCTGTCACTCATGAAGGTCAATACAGACCCCCATAAGCACTTAATTAACCCCGTCACTCATGGTGATCAATACAGACCCCCATAAGGCCTTAATTAAAACCGTCACTCATGAAGGACAATACAGACCCCCATAAGGCCTTAATTAACCCCGTCACACATGAAGGTCAATACAGACCCCCCATAAGTACTTAATTAACCCCGTCACTCATGGTGGTCAATATAGACCACCATAAGGCCTTAATTAACTCTATAACTCATGGTGGTCAATACAGACCCCAATGAGACCTTAATTAACCCTGTCACTCATGAAGGTCAATACAGACCCCCATAAGGCCTTAATTAACCCCATCACTCATGAAGGTCAATACAGACCCCCATAAGGCCTTAATTAAAACCGTCACTCATGAAGGACAATACAGACCCCCATAAGGCCTTAATTAACCCCGTCACACATGAAGGTCAATACAGACCCCCCATAAGCACTTAATTAACCCCGTTACTCATGGTGGTCAATACAGACCACCATAAGGCCTTAATTAACCCTATAACTCATGGTGGTCAATACAGACCCCAATGAGACCTTAATTAACCCTGTCACTCATGAAGGTCAATACAGACCCCCATAAGGCCTTAATTAACCCCATCACTCATGAAGGTCAATACAGACCCCCATAAGCACTTAATTAACCCCGTCACTCATGAAGGTCAATACAGACCCCCCAGACCCCCATAAGGCCTTAATTAACCCTATAACTCATGGTGGTCAATACAGACCCCCATAAGGCCTTAATTAAAACCGTCACTCATGAAGGACAATACAGACCCCCATAAGGCCTTAATTAACCCCGTCACACATGAAGGTCAATACAGACCCCCCATAAGTACTTAATTAACCCCGTCACTCATGGTGGTCAATACAGACCACCATAAGGCCTTAATTAACCCTATAACTCATGGTGGTCAATACAGACCCCAATGAGACCTTAATTAACCCTGTCACTCATGAAGGTCAATACAGACCCCCATAAGGCCTTAATTAACCCCATCACACATGAAGGTCAATACAGACCCCCCATAAGCACTTAATTAACCCCGTCACTCATGGTGGTCAATAAAGACCACCATAAGGCCTTAATTAACCCTATAACTCATGGTGGTCAATACAGACCCCAATGAGACCTTAATTAACCCTGTCACTCATGAAGGTCAATACAGACCCCCATAAGGCCTTAATTAACCCTATAACTCATGGTGGTCAAAACAGACCCCCATAAGGCCTTAATTAACCCCGTCAATCATGAAGGTCAATACAGACCCCCATAAGGCCTTAATAAACCCTGTCACTCATGAAGGTCAATACAGACCCCCATAAGCACTTAATTAACCCCGTCACTCATGGTGATCAATACAGACCCCCATAAGGCCTTAATTAAAACCGTCACTCATGAAGGACAATACAGACCCCCATAAGGCCTTAATTAACCCCGTCACACATGAAGGTCAATACAGACCCCCCATAAGTACTTAATTAACCCCGTCACTCATGGTGGTCAATATAGACCACCATAAGGCCTTAATTAACCCTATTACTCATGGTGGTCAATACAGACCCCAATGAGACCTTAATTAACCCTGTCACTCATGAAGGTCAATACAGACCCCCATAAGGCCTTAATTAACCCCATCACTCATGAAGGTCAATACAGACCCCCATAAGGCCTTAATTAAAACCGTCACTCATGAAGGACAATACAGACCCCCATAAGGCCTTAATTAACCCCGTCACACATGAAGGTCAATACAGACCCCCCATAAGCACTTAATTAACCCCGTCACTCATGGTGGTCAATACAGACCACCATAAGGCCTTAATTAACCCTATAACTCATGGTGGTCAATACAGACCCCAATGAGACCTTAATTAACCCTGTCACTCATGAAGGTCAATACAGACCCCCATAAGGCCTTAATTAACCCCATCACTCATGAAGGTCAATACAGACCCCAATAAGCACTTAATTAACCCCGTCACTCATGAAGGTCAATACAGACCCCCCAGACCCCCATAAGGCCTTAATTAACCCTATAACTCATGGTGGTCAATACAGACCCACATAAGGCCTTAATTAAAACCGTCACTCATGAAGGACAATACAGACCCCCATAAGGCCTTAATTAACCCCGTCACACATGAAGGT
Source organism: Discoglossus pictus (assembly GCA_027410445.1). NCBI lineage: Eukaryota > Metazoa > Chordata > Amphibia > Anura > Alytidae > Discoglossus > Discoglossus pictus. The sequence continues at coordinate 51,168,304 of CM050163.1, forward strand.
CAATACAGACCCCCCATAAGTACTTAATTAACCCCGTCACTCATGGTGGTCAATACAGACCACCATAAGGCCTTAATTAACCCTATAACTCATGGTGGTCAATACAGACCCCAATGAGACCTTAATTAACCCTGTCACTCATGAAGGTCAATACAGACCCCCATAAGGCCTTAATTAACCCCATCACACATGAAGGTCAATACAGACCCCCCATAAGCACTTAATTAACCCCGTCACTCATGGTGGTCAATACAGACCACCATAAGGCCTTAATTAACCCTATAACTCATGGTGGTCAATACAGACCCCAATGAGACCTTAATTAACCCTGTCACTCATGAAGGTCAATACAGACCCCCATAAGGCCTTAATTAACCCTATAATTCATTGTGGTTAATACAGACCCCCATAAGGCCGTAATTAACCCCGTCACTCATGATGGTCAATACAGACCCCCATAAGGCCTTAATTAACCCTGTCACTCATGAAGGTCAATACAGACCCCCATAAGCACTTAATTAACCCCGTCACTCATGGTGATCAATACAGACCCCCATAAGGCCTTAATTAAAACCGTCACTCATGAAGGACAATACAGACCCCCATAAGGCCTTAATAACCCCGTCACACATGAAGGTCAATACAGACCCCCCATAAGTACTTAATTAACCCCGTCACTCATGGTGGTCAATACAGACCACCATAAGGCCTTAATTAACCCTATAACTCATGGTGGTCAATACAGACCCCAATGAGACCTTAATTAACCCTGTCACTCATGAAGGTCAATACAGACCCCCATAAGGCCTTAATTAACCCCATCACTCATGAAGGTCAATACAGACCCCCCATAAGTACTTAATTAACCCCGTCACTCATGGTGGTCAATACAGACCACCATAAGGCCTTAATTAACCCTATAACTCATGGTGGTCAATACAGACCCCAATGAGACCTTAATTAACCCTGTCACTCATGAAGGTCAATACAGACCCCCATAAGGCCTTAATTAACCCCATCACTCATGAAGGTCAATACAGACCCCCATAAGCACTTAATTAACCCCCGTCACTCATGAAGGTCAATACAGACCCCCCAGACCCCCATAAGGCCTTAATTAACCCTATAACTCATGGTGGTCAATACAGACCCCCATAAGGCCTTAATTAAAACCGTCACTCATGAAGGACAATACAGACCCCCATAAGGCCTTAATTAACCCCGTCACACATGAAGGTCAATACAGACCCCCCATAAGTACTTAATTAACCCCGTCACTCATGGTGGTCAATACAGACCACCATAAGGCCTTAATTAACCCTATAACTCATGGTGGTCAATACAGACCCCAATGAGACCTTAATTAACCCTGTCACTCATGAAGGTCAATACAGACCCCCATAAGGCCTTAATTAACCCCATCACACATGAAGGTCAATACAGACCCCCCATAAGCACTTAATTAACCCCGTCACTCATGGTGGTCAATACAGACCACCATAAGGCCTTAATTAACCCTATAACTCATGGTGGTCAATACAGACCCCAATGAGACCTTAATTAACCCTGTCACTCATGAAGGTCAATACAGACCCCCATAAGACCTTAATTAACCCTATAACTCATGGTGGTCAAAACAGACCCCCATAAGGCCTTAATTAACCCCGTCAATCATGAAGGTCAATACAGACCCCCATAAGGCCTTAATAAACCCCGTCACTCATGAAGGTCAATACAGACCCCCATAAGGCCTTAATTAACCCTATAATTCATGGTGGTTAATACAGACCCCCATAAGGCCGTAATTAACCCCGTCACTCATGATGGTCAATACAGACCCCCATAAGGCCTTAATTAACCCTGTCACTCATGAAGGTCAATACAGACCCCCATAAGCACTTAATTAACCCCGTCACTCATGGTGATCAATACAGACCCCCATAAGGCCTTAATTAAAACCGTCACTCATGAAGGACAATACAGACCCCCATAAGGCCTTAATTAACCCCGTCACACATGAAGGTCAATACAGACCCCCCATAAGTACTTAATTAACCCCGTCACTCATGGTGGTCAATAAAGACCACCATAAGGCCTTAATTAACCCTATAACTCATGGTGGTCAATACAGACCCCAATGAGACCTTAATTAACCCTGTCACTCATGAAGGTCAATACAGACCCCCATAAGGCCTTAATTAACCCCATCACTCATGAAGGTCAATACAGACCCCCATAAGCACTTAATTAACCCCGTCACTCATGAAGGTCAATACAGACCCCCCAGACCCCCATATGGCCTTAATTAACCCTATAACTCATGGTGGTCAATACAGACCCCCATAAGGCCTTAATTAAAACCGTCACTCATGAAGGACAATACAGACCCCCATAAGGCCTTAATTAACCCCGTCACACATGAAGGTCAATACAGACCCCCCATAAGTACTTAATTAACCCCGTCACTCATGGTGGTCAATACAGACCACCATAAGGCCTTAATTAACCCTATAACTCATGGTGGTCAATACAGACCCCAATGAGACCTTAATTAACCCTGTCACTCATGAAGGTCAATACAGACCCCCATAAGGCCTTAATTAACCCCATCACACATGAAGGTCAATACAGACCCCCCATAAGCACTTAATTAACCCCGTCACTCATGGTGGTCAATACAGACCACCATAAGGCCTTAATTAACCCTATAACTCATGGTGGTCAATACAGACCCCAATGAGACCTTAATTAACCCTGTCACTCATGAAGGTCAATACAGACCCCCATAAGGCCTTAATTAACCCTATAACTCATGGTGGTCAAAACAGACCCCCATAAGGCCTTAATTAACCCCGTCAATCATGAAGGTCAATACAGACCCCCATAAGGCCTTAATAAACCCCGTCACTCATGAAGGTCAATACAGACCCCCATAAGGCCTTAATTAACCCTATAATTCATGGTGGTTAATACAGACCCCCATAAGGCCGTAATTAACCCCGTCACTCATGATGGTCAATACAGACCCCCATAAGGCCTTAATTAACCCTGTCACTCATGAAGGTCAATACAGACCCCCATAAGCACTTAATTAACCCCGTCACTCATGGTGATCAATACAGACCCCCATAAGGCCTTAATTAAAACCGTCACTCATGAAGGACAATACAGACCCCCATAAGGCCTTAATTAACCCCGTCACACATGAAGGTCAATACAGACCCCCCATAAGTACTTAATTAACCCCGTCACTCATGGTGGTCAATACAGACCACCATAAGGCCTTAATTAACCCTATAACTCATGGTGGTCAATACAGACCCCAATGAGACCTTAATTAACCCTGTCACTCATGAAGGTCAATACAGACCCCCATAAGGCCTTAATTAACCCCATCACTCATGAAGGTCAATACAGACCCCCCATAAGTACTTAATTAACCCCGTCACTCATGGTGGTCAATACAGACCCCCATAAGGCCTTAATAAACCCCGTCACTCATGAAGGTCAATACAGACCCCCATAAGGCCTTAATTAACCCTATAATTCATGGTGGTTAATACAGACCCCCATAAGGCCGTAATTAACCCCGTCACTCATGATGGTCAATACAGACCCCCATAAGGCCTTAATTAACCCTGTCACTCATGAAGGTCAATACAGACCCCCATAAGCACTTAATTAACCCCGTCACTCATGGTGATCAATACAGACCCCCATAAGGCCTTAATTAAAACCGTCACTCATGAAGGACAATACAGACCCCCATAAGGCCTTAATTAACCCCGTCACACATGAAGGTCAATACAGACCCCCCATAAGTACTTAATTAACCCCGTCACTCATGGTGGTCAATACAGACCACCATAAGGCCTTAATTAACCCTATAACTCATGGTGGTCAATACAGACCCCAATGAGACCTTAATTAACCCTGTCACTCATGAAGGTCAATACAGACCCCCATAAGGCCTTAATTAACCCCATCACACATGAAGGTCAATACAGACCCCCCATAAGCACTTAATTAACCCCGTCACTCATGGTGGTCAATACAGACCACCATAAGGCCTTAATTAACCCTATAACTCATGGTGGTCAATACAGACCCCAATGAGACCTTAATTAACCCTGTCACTCATGAAGGTCAATACAGACCCCCATAAGGCCTTAATTAACCCTATAACTCATGGTGGTCAAAACAGACCCCCATAAGGCCTTAATTAACCCCGTCAATCATGAAGGTCAATACAGACCCCCATAAGGCCTTAATAAACCCTGTCACTCATGAAGGTCAATACAGACCCCCATAAGGCCTTAATTAACCCTATAATTCATGGTGGTTAATACAGACCCCCATAAGGCCGTAATTAACCCCGTCACTCATGATGGTCAATACAGACCCCCATAAGGCCTTAATTAACCCTGTCACTCATGAAGGTCAATACAGACCCCCATAAGCACTTAATTAACCCCGTCACTCATGGTGATCAATACAGACCCCCATAAGGCCTTAATTAAAACCGTCACTCATGAAGGACAATACAGACCCCCATAAGGCCTTAATTAACCCCGTCACACATGAAGGTCAATACAGACCCCCCATAAGTACTTAATTAACCCCGTCACTCATGGTGGTCAATAAAGACCACCATAAGGCCTTAATTAACCCTATAACTCATGGTGGTCAATACAGACCCCAATGAGACCTTAATTAACCCTGTCACTCATGAAGGTCAATACAGACCCCCATAAGGCCTTAATTAACCCCATCACACATGAAGGTCAATACAGACCCCCCATAAGCACTTAATTAACCCCGTCACTCATGGTGGTCAATACAGACCACCATAAGGCCTTAATTAACCCTATAACTCATGGTGGTCAATACAGACCCCAATTAGTCCTTAATTAACCCCGTCACTCATGAAGGTCAATACAGACCCCCATAAGGCCTTAATTAACCCTATAACTCATGGTGGTCAAAACAGACCCCCATAAGGCCTTAATTAACCCCGTCAATCATGAAGGTCAATACAGACCCCCATAAGGCCTTAATAAACCCCGTCACTCATGAAGGTCAATACAGACCCCCATAAGGCCTTAATTAACCCTATAATTCATGGTGGTTAATACAGACCCCCATAAGGCCGTAATTAACCCCGTCACTCATGATGGTCAATACAGACCCCCATAAGGCCTTAATTAACCCTGTCACTCATGAAGGTCAATACAGACCCCCATAAGCACTTAATTAACCCCGTCACTCATGGTGATCAATACAGACCCCCATAAGGCCTTAATTAAAACCGTCACTCATGAAGGACAATACAGACCCCCATAAGGCCTTAATTAACCCCGTCACACATGAAGGTCAATACAGACCCCCCATAAGTACTTAATTAACCCCGTCACTCATGGTGGTCAATACAGACCACCATAAGGCCTTAATTAACCCTATAACTCATGGTGGTCAATACAGACCCCAATGAGACCTTAATTAACCCTGTCACTCATGAAGGTCAATACAGACCCCCATAAGGCCTTAATTAACCCCATCACACATGAAGGTCAATACAGACCCCCCATAAGCACTTAATTAACCCCGTCACTCATGGTGGTCAATACAGACCACCATAAGGCCTTAATTAACCCTATAACTCATGGTGGTCAATACAGACCCCAATGAGACCTTAATTAACCCTGTCACTCATGAAGGTCAATACAGACCCCCATAAGGCCTTAATTAACCCTATAACTCATGGTGGTCAAAACAGACCCCCATAAGGCCTTAATTAACCCCGTCAATCATGAAGGTCAATACAGACCCCCATAAGGCCTTAATAAACCCCGTCACTCATGAAGGTCAATACAGACCCCCATAAGGCCTTAATTAACCCTATAATTCATGGTGGTTAATACAGACCCCCATAAGGCCGTAATTAACCCCGTCACTCATGATGGTCAATACAGACCCCCATAAGGCCTTAATTAACCCTGTCACTCATGAAGGTCAATACAGACCCCCATAAGCACTTAATTAACCCCGTCACTCATGGTGATCAATACAGACCCCCATAAGGCCTTAATTAAAACCGTCACTCATGAAGGACAATACAGACCCCCATAAGGCCTTAATTAACCCCGTCACACATGAAGGTCAATACAGACCCCCCATAAGTACTTAATTAACCCCGTCACTCATGGTGGTCAATACAGACCACCATAAGGCCTTAATTAACCCTATAACTCATGGTGGTCAATACAGACCCCAATGAGACCTTAATTAACCCTGTCACTCATGAAGGTCAATACAGACCCCCATAAGGCCTTAATTAACCCCATCACTCATGAAGGTCAATACAGACCCCCATAAGCACTTAATTAACCCCGTCACTCATGGTGGTCAATACAGACCCCCATAAGGCCTTAATTAAAACCGTCACTCATGAAGGACAATACAGACCCCCATAAGGCCTTAATTAACCCCGTCACACATGAAGGTCAATACAGACCCCCCATAAGTACTTAATTAACCCCGTCACTCATGGTGGTCAATACAGACCACCATAAGGCCTTAATTAACCCTATAACTCATGGTGGTCAATACAGACCCCAATGAGACCTTAATTAACCCTGTCACTCATGAAGGTCAATACAGACCCCCATAAGGCCTTAATTAACCCCATCACACATGAAGGTCAATACAGACCCCCCATAAGCACTTAATTAACCCCGTCACTCATGGTGGTCAATACAGACCACCATAAGGCCTTAATTAACCCTATAACTCATGGTGGTCAATACAGACCCCAATGAGACCTTAATTAACCCTGTCACTCATGAAGGTCAATACAGACCCCCATAAGGCCTTAATTAACCCCGTCAATCATGAAGGTCAATACAGACCCCCATAAGGCCTTAATAAACCCCGTCACTCATGAAGGTCAATACAGACCCCCATAAGGCCTTAATTAACCCTATAATTCATGGTGGTTAATACAGACCCCCATAAGGCCGTAATTAACCCCGTCACTCATGATGGTCAATACAGACCCCCATAAGGCCTTAATTAACCCTGTCACTCATGAAGGTCAATACAGACCCCCATAAGCACTTAATTAACCCCGTCACTCATGGTGATCAATACAGACCCCCATAAGGCCTTAATTAAAACCGTCACTCATGAAGGACAATACAGACCCCCATAAGGCCTTAATTAACCCCGTCACACATGAAGGTCAATACAGACCCCCCATAAGTACTTAATTAACCCCGTCACTCATGGTGGTCAATACAGACCACCATAAGGCCTTAATTAACCCTATAACTCATGGTGGTCAATACAGACCCCAAATGAGACCTTAATTAACCCTGTCACTCATGAAGGTCAATACAGACCCCCATAAGGCCTTAATTAACCCCATCACTCATGAAGGTCAATACAGACCCCCATAAGCACTTAATTAACCCCGTCACTCATGAAGGTCAATACAGACCCCCCAGACCCCCATAAGGCCTTAATTAACCCTATAACTCATGGTGGTCAATACAGACCCCATAAGCCTCTATTTAACCCCTTCAGTCCCATAAGGGTATAATATGACCATTATGGGCCTGTTACAACCCAACATTAACCACATAAGTGCCATGACGGTCCTCAAGGACCATCATGACACTAAATACAAACACTACACTATAACCCCCAATAAACCATTTAATCTAAACTAACCCCCCTCTACACTAATCTATTAACACTTACACTACCTACCTACACGTCCTACCCCTTAATAAACCTCCCCACCACTCTTATTACAAAAAATAAAAAAAACGACCTTACAAAAAATAAAAAAACCTACCTTACAGAAAATTTAAAAAAACCTACAGTACAGAAAAAAAAACCTACAGTACAGAAAAAAAAACTACAGTACAGAAAAAAACAAATACATTACAACCCCCCCCCACTACAGAAAATAAAAAAATTACACATCTGAAAAGGAAAGACAGATATACACAATACATACATACATATAATACATTACATTACATACATTACATATAATATATTACATTACATACATTACATTACATACATTACATACATTACATATAATATATTACATATAATAGATTACATATAATAGATTACATACAATACATTACATACATTACATATAATATAATACATATAATATATTACATATAATACAAATCAAATACCCCCTATCTATCTAACATACAATCTATTTAATATAAAATAAATCCTAACTACATACACAGACCCTAATTCTAAGCTAAAATAAAATAATTACAGTCCTAACTACATACACAGACCCTAATTCTAAGCTAAAATAAAATAATTACAGTCCTAACTACATACACAGACCCTAATTCTAAGCTAAAATTAAATAATTTCAGTCCACCAGGTATGAATAGTGAAAATAAGCACAATATAAGCTGTTAGGTGTTAGCCTGTCACACACACACGCTGGCAGGCAGGCATAGATTACACAAAAAAAATTATAAAATAAAATAAATGATGTTCAAAGTTTACTCAATGATAAAGTATAGGGACGAACCAAAAAGCGCATGTGTTCGCCGTTCGCGGCGGACGCGAACATGCGAAAATCGCCGCAAATAGTTCTCCGGCGAACTGTTCGGGACATCACTAAATGTATTATATGTAATATATGTAATGTAATGTATGTAATGTAATGTATTATATGTATGTATGTATTGTGTATATCTGTCTTTCCTTTTCAGGTGTTTAATTTTATTCTTTTCTGTAGTGGGGGGGGGGGGTTGTAATGTATTTGTTTTTTTCTGTACTGTAGGTTTTTTTCTGTACTGTAGGTTTTTTTTTTCTGTACTGTAGGTTGTTTTTTTTTCTCTACTTTAGGTTTTTTTGTTCTGTACTGTAGGTTTTTTTATTTTCTGTAAGGTAGTTTTTTTTACTTTTTGTAATAGGAGTGGTGGGGAGGTTTATTAAGGGGTAGGTAGTGTAGGTAGGTAGTGTAAGTGTTAATAGATTAGTGTAGAGGGGGGTTAGTTTAGATTAAATGGTTTATTGGGGGTTATAGTGTAGTGTTTGTATATCACAAATCAAAAAAATATATATATATATTAAATCCATAATGCCAATAGTGGCACACACAAAACAGGATACTACAACAAATGTTGTTAACACATATAAAAAAAAGAATATATCCTGCTTTCTGTGCACCAAACTCAAAGCCTAACCCCATAACCTCAACCAACTGTCGTGCACACAAAACAGTATACTACTACGAATATTGTCATTTTTCAACATTTGCATTTTTGCCTATATTTTTCTACATACACTGCCTAAAGAGGGTAGCAGGAACATTGGCAGCAGGGGACCCTCTGTCATTTATACACAACTAAGAATTCTACAGAAGAGGTACAGTATAACAAGTAAAACAAAACAAAAAACTATCCTGTTTGGTGTGCGCCAATATCAAAATGCACTGCAAGATGAATAACTGCAACATGAATAACTCTCTAAGCGTAACACAAGAACCTACAACCCTAATGCTAACACACACACAAAAGAGAATAGACCAACCCCCCCCCCCAAAATTCAATCCATAATGATACTACAACAAATTTTGGTAACAGATATAAAATAAAAAATATTATATGTTTTCAATGCCACAACCTATAAGCCTAACACCACAACCATAACACATCATCTCAACAGTGGCGTACACAAAATAGGATGCTACAACAAATATTGTTAACACATATAAAATCGGATATATCCTGTTTTATGTGCATAAAACTCAAAACTCAGAGTTTTCATATCAAGAATAGTTTTGACACCAAGTGAAAGTAGCTTGCCTTTTGTAATTCAGAAAAGACAAGTTCCCATCATCATGGCATTTGCCATGACCATTAATAAATCACAAGGACAAACTTTTAAATCCGTTGGAATCTTTTTAGAAGAACCAGTATTTGCCCATGGCCAACTGTATGTTGCATTTTCAAGATGCAAGAATCCAGAGAAAATAAAAGTTTATATTGAAAACAACCAAAGTCAGAGTGATTTATTAGATTTATGAATTTTTACAAAAAACATTGTCTACTATGAAGTACTGTAAATTCAATTAAAAACAAAAGCAAATTGCAACTAAGCAACAGAACTCAATTCAATAAGGACCAGTGCTCTTATATCTACGTCAAATTCACAACAAATATAGAGAACAGTGGTTTTATTTAGAAGACGCAATTTTATGTCACTCCGGCTCTTTTTAGAGGACCACTATTTTGCTAAGGAAACTCTATAAAATGGCAAAAAACATAGAGAACAATGGTTATACCCTGAGGACGAACTTTGATGTCTGGCAGGCTCTTTTTAGAGGACCACTATTTCAGTTAGAAAACTCTATGTGCCATTTTTAACAAAAACAGCAATTAAAAATAAAAGAAGAAAAAAACAACAACAATAAACAGTGGTTATATCCCATAGACAAAATTACAAGTCTGCTGGGCTCTCTTAAAGGGAACCACTTTGAAAGACAAAACAAAAAAAATGGAATGTCTTGGAAGTCACTTTTGCCAGGATTGGCCCCACAAAACAGTTACCTTGCATTTTGTTATCTTTACGGTTTCCATTTTAATACTTTAAATTCATGTTTGTAATGTTAAGATTCTATTTTCAAAGGACTGAAATGTTGTTTCATTCTATGTAATTAAGGTTTCATTTTAGTAGCGCAATCATCATTTATGGCAAAATTTAAATGTTTCATGATATAGAGAGTATTGATCCAGGGACTAATCTGATCGCTAGTTAATGGGGTCAGGAGGGAATTATTTGTTTTGCCCATTTTGAAAAAATTGACAAGCTTTCACTGTTTTTTTTTTTTTGGTTTGTCTTCAATATTCAAGATCACTATATTTTTAAATAATTTCATTTTAAATGGTAATAACTTACATTAATGTTTGCATTGTTAACACTGTATTTTACAAGGTTTCTAAAGTTAATTTCAAGAATGTTATTAAGGATTTATGTCAGTAGCAGTATAATCATTTGTTACAAATTTCAAAGTATAATTAAATAGACAGGATTCATCCGGGGAGTAATCCGATCGCAAGTTACTGGGGTCAGGAAGGAATTAATTTCTTCCCCCCTTTGATACAATTGGCTAAGTTTCAATGTTTTTTTTACTGTTTGCCTTCCTCTGGATTCAATACCTATGTGCTTTAACAGTAGTTAAAATACAAGTTGCATGTTAAGAAGCATTCTGTAATGGTTTAAAATACTCATTTATACAAAGTTGACCAATTGATGTTAGTATTGTTAAAAATAATTAATTCAACACTGTTTACAATATAACTTGCATGTTAGAAACCCTTATGTAATGGTTCACAATACCAATTCAGACACAATTCATATATTGTTCCATTATAACTGCATATATAAAGATTCAAAAGTTTGATATGGTTTAACAGTTCATTGCTAAAAAAAATAAAAACGTTTATTAGAAATGTTGGTACTTCTTTGTACATAAAAAAAGGTTAAGAGTCTCAGATAATCACATTGTGTCACAAACATCATTCCCAGCTTTAAAATGTTATTGTCCTTCATTTTTTGACGGGCCAGTCGCTAGTATATATACTCCCTCTATTCCCTCCCTCTCTCTCTTTCTCCTCTCTCTCTCTCCCTCTCCCTACCCCCCTCTCTCCCGCCTTGCCCTCTCTCTCACCCAGTCTCTCTCTAAATAAATATATATATATATCCCAGTCCAATATCAACATATCTGTAATTATAAATTATGATATTGTACTATTATGCCTGTTTGATTATACAACATCAAGGCTAATACACAACCCAGTATTCAAGGGATTAATACATTTCAGAAAACCACATTGTCTAGGAACAAATGCATTGTCTATCACATATATAGTTCTCAGCAGCGCGGGCTTGCCAAAAAACATGGGTAACGAAGCGTTAAAACCTTGCGCTGGTGGAGATGAGAGCCATAGGCGCTCATCCCTACTACCCCACACTTATTAAGCATCATACCTACTACACAACAACAGAAAACTCAAATACACAAAGTGTGAGACCCGTTTGAAAAAATTTGCTTGAAAAAATTAAGGCCCGTAACACTTTGAAAAGGAAACCGCCACTTAGAAAAAATAAAAAAACTAGAAAAATACAAACTTAACGGCCGAACCACGCACATCAAAAAACTAGAAAAACAAAAAACATACCAAAAACATCACACAAAGCAGGGGCGGATAGCCAGGATGTCTGGGAGTGAGGTTGCTCGCGAACTTAAGTCAAATTTCACCACTCGTAAATTGCCTAAGTGAAAGAAAAAAGGGCGGCAAAAAAAAAAAAACGAGGCTACACGAACCCTAAACACGCAAAACACCGGCAGGCACATACGACTTTTAGCCAGGAATGTACAAGGTACAAAATACACTATTAAGAAGGACAAAAAATGCTTTAGACCTGCATAATACATACACACTCGCCGCCATTTTACAACACTAACTTCAAACTAACAACATTACCAATCTAAAATACCGCATTACACAACTAAACAAACGGTTTAGCCTCGCCACGCAGCCTATTTACACTGCACATTTCACACATTGCTGACACTTTCTTCTCAGATCACCAACAGTCCAAATATATATTGTATTCTGCAGGAAAACAACAGCAATTGTTAGCTCTTCAGCATATTGATTCCTGGATATATTCATTACAAATAGGTTAAGTATATTAATTTATATTTATTTCATTAATTAATTAATTACTATAAACAAATACATTTATATATAAAAAAAAAGCACTGGAGAGACTCGCTTTGCCAAAGGCGCTCAGCGCAGAGATCAAAATGAACGGACAGGGTGCTCTGAGGAGCAAAAATACACTAGGGGAGAGGCTCGTAATGAGCGCCAAAGCCTCACGATGAGCGCCATAGGTGCTAAGTGAGAGGCTTGCAATGAGTGCCAAAGGTGAGCACCAAAGGCGCTCAGCGCGTGTCTTGCAATGAAGGTACTCAGAGGACTAAAAGCCTTATATTGTGTGGCAAACAGCATTACCTGCCTTACAATTTTATTGCCGTCATTTTTTGACAGGCAAGTCGCTAGTTTCTAATAATATATAAACATAAAATAAACACATTTTTAAATATTGAAGCTATAAATACAATTGTTACATTTATTTAATTTTAAATAATATAAATAATTAAAATATATTATATTTTTATAAATAAATAAAATTGTTCCTTGCTGCAGATACGGCACTTGCTTAATATAATAATTACCTTCTCATTTTTTATTGATTCCTAGAGCCATTTCTCATCCATAAAGCTTGGTTTGGGTATGTCCTACACTAAAATCTCTTGCGGATAAGGATCAATTAATGGATGTGGGCATAGTGCCATAATGTGGGGGAGCTATAGATTAACATAAACGTATAACATAGGGAAAAAAGCTCCTGCGGCAGACATGCGGCTATACTGTAATTTACACCAACCAAATTACATAGTGTCCAATATTTTCTAGTACCTAGGCAAAAAAAAATTCAGTTTTCTTATTTTTATTCCATAATATTTTGTTATCTCAGTTGTAGATTAGTTCACTTGAATCAAGCTCACGTACCACAGTTTACAAACCCCAGCTATAGGTTATGAGTGTAAAAGGAGCATGCACACTGATACCTGTATATCTAGAAATAATTTCAACTGGGACCAGTTTTGCAGTGCATGATTGTGTGAATGTGCAGTACAGAAACCAAGTGTTTGGCAGGCTTTCAATGTATTGATGTATAAAGAAAAGGTGCGAGTATATGTTGCATTCTGGGTGTGTACAGATAGAAAACATAATTAGTGGCACCCACAGCGGATCTTTAGAGAACACCCATGCCTCAGGAACTTTGGCATTTAGAACGCTTAATTGGTAATTCATCCTAGAAATGGTAGAAGTAAAAAACTCTTGATAAGGAGAAACTCCCCACTTTTATTTCATTGTTATATTGCATCATGAGAGAACGAGTATAGTGTATTAAATTTACAGATAAAATGTAGTACATAAAATAAACACACAACATTTAAAAATACTAAAAGAATTGATCCAAGTTTGGAAAAAATAGAAAATTTCTACGGATAATAACTTTTAGAAATAAACACTTGTGATAATGAATTGTGATATATAGTAGGAAAAAGTAATCCTAATGGGTGGGTATAGGTCATATCCCATTCATTTATGGTAATAGGATATTAATCTATAGGTTGTTATGCCTATTATAAGTGTAATCCAGTTGTCTTATAAGAAAATATAGTTTGCTTTGGGGCATACCAAAGGTTGTGTTTTATCTAAAATTCTATTCAGGACGTGTTTACCTTTGTAAACATATACGGTAGCTTGTTATTACAATAAATCATTTTTACATACTTCCCAAAATGTGTCATTTGCATACTCTCCATTTTTGCTAAATACATTTTAGGATCTTTGGGATTTCTGTACTTTTGTCTCCAGTGACTTGGTATGTTTGCTTTTTTCCTATCACTGCAGTTTCAGGAATTTTCGTCCAAAACCTTTCATCCAATTCAAATCCCGTCCAATCTATTGCTTTTGTCTATAACTTTTCTCATCCAACAGGATATTTTATCCAATCTCTTTTGTCCAGCTCAGGCTTCTTCCATAATTCTTCTCACCCAGTAGGACATTTCATCCAATGGTCATTAGTCAGATAGAACATTTCATCCAATTCTTCAAACGCAACAATTAACATTAGACGTATATAACACATATATAGTTGTCAGCAGTATGGGCTGTTGCTAACGCTGCGGGCTCGCATCGCGAGCCCGCAGCAACTGCGGCCCTCGCAAAGCGTGATGGCAAGGAGCGCCAAAGGCTCTCTCTGGTGATGAGCGCCGTAAGGAGCTCATCCCTACGACCCCATATGACTTTTGGCCCGCAAATGTGGACCCTCGAGTATCGAGGGGCCGCATTTGTGGAGATGGAGGCTCCCACGGTGGCTGCAATGAGCCGCAGGCGGGACTTACACCGCAGAATTTACGGACTTACCATCCAAAAGTACAAGCTGCGGGACTTAGAGAAAAAACAATTACTACCTCGCAAAAAACGACCTTAACGCCCGAACTGTCTGTATGTGTCTGTGAGTGTGTCTGTTAGTGTGTGTCTGTAAGTGTGTGTCTTTGAGTGTGTGTCTCTGTGAGAAAGTGTGTGAATGAGTGTGAGTGTGTGTGTGTGTGTGAGTGAGTGTGTGTCTCTGTGAGTGAGTGTAAGTCTGTATGTGTCTGTGAGTGTGTGTCTGTTTTAGTGGGTGTGTCAGTAAGTCTGTGAGTGTACGTGTCTTTGTGTGTGCTTTTCCGCCTGGGGCTTCCCCTGAGTTTGACGAGGGGGTGGCTGAGGGTGTCTGTGTTAGTGTGTGTGTCTGTGAGTGCTTGTGTCAGTATGTGCCTCTCTGTGTATGTGAGTGTGTGTTTATAAGTGTGTAAGTGTGAGTCTGTGTGAGTGCGTGTGTCTGTGAGTGAATGAGTGTCTGTGTGAGTGAGTGTGTGTAAGTCTGTGAGTGAGTGTCTGTGAGTAAGTGTGTGAATGAATTTGAGTGAGTGTGTGTGTGTGAGTCTGTGAGTCTGTGAGTTTGAGTGAGTATGTGTCTGTGAGTGTGTGTGTCTGTAAGTGTTAGTGGGTGTGTCTGTGATTGTCTGTGTGTGTGTATTTGAGTATGTGTCTGTGAGTGTGTGTGTCTGTGAGTAAGTGTGTTAATGAATGTGAGTGAGTGTGTGTGTGAGTCTGTGAGTGTGTGAGTTTGAGTGAGTATTTGTCTGTCAGTGTGTGTCTGTAAGTGTTAGTGGGTGTGTATGTGATTGTGTGTGTGTGTGTTTGTATGTGAGCGTGTGTCTGTGTGAGTGAGTGTGTGTGTCTGTGAGTGAGTGTAAGTCTGTATGTGTCTGTGAGTGTGTGTGTCAGTGATTGTGTGTGTCTGTGTGTGTGAGTGAGTGTGTCTGTCTGTGAGTGAGTGTAAGTCTCTATGTGTCTGTGTGTCTGTGATTGTGTGTGTCTGAGTGTGAGTGAGGGTGTGTCTATGAGTGTGTCTATGTGAGTGTGTGTCTGTGAGAAAGTGTGTGAATAAGTATGAGTAGGTGTAAGTCTGTGAGTGTGTGTTTGTGAGTTAGTGTGTGCCTGAGTGAGTGTGTGTGTCTGTAAGTCTGTGAGTGTGTGTGTCTGTGTGTGCGATTTTGCTGCCCAGGACTGAACCTGAGTTTGATGGGGGTGGGTGACTCTGGGGTTGATGGGGGTGGGTGACTCTGGGGTAGCCCCGGGCACCAAAAGCTCTAGCTATGCCATTGACCACATGCCATTGTTGTCAGAGATTAAATACTGCAAAGGTGTGTGAGGTCCAACCGACAAACTACAATTGATTAGCTCTCCGGCCAAATGAACCAGGGGGGTATCAGATGTTTGTTTAAAAAAACAGTACAGTGAATGGGACTCTGAAGCAAATGGCTGGTCACTGTACCCATGCTGACGAGGGTTAATCAACAGAAATGGCTTGAGTTTGCATAACTGTACCGAAATTGGAGCACCGGAGCACTATAAATGCAACTATAAAATGAATACTGTAAAGCACTGTAAATGATGGTGAAAACAATTAAATACATTAGAATTAATTGCACAACAGTCTCAAGCTTGCAAATCTGCAATTATTTTTTTTTTTTTTTATGTGTCATTTCGGTGTTATATCGATCTCGGGAAACAATGAGTTAATACATATTAGGCCACCCACATGGACGAGAACATTTCCTTCATTAATTTTTTATTATTTTGCACATTGCTGAATTATGGGTCTGATCGAATATCAGACACCAAAACGCTAATTGATTGACATGCAACCTCCATGTTTTAATGACGTTTTGATGACGGCTCATTTTCTATTGGCTGTTTCTAATTTGGGAGGTACGATCTTGCTTAATTGATCATGTTCAGGCTCTGAAATGCTACATACAATGGCATTGTTTATGGATTAGGCTTTCGTGTCCTAAATTGTGGTCTTGTTCAATTGAATAGCACCAGATTTGTAGCAGATTGCGAGCCCCCAGCAAACCCGCAGAGATAAGTCCTATATACCGCGAGATGCAGCCTTCAAATTGAATCGTGCTCTATGTATCCACATATGTTCGTATATTGTTACATTATTTAATCCACTAGTTAGTGGGGACTTTTTTCACTCACCTTTTTGTTTTTATTTATTAATTTCTTTATTTGATTAATGTATTCATTTATTTAGCGTTACTATTCAATTCGGATAGCAACAGGAGCATTATATCTGTGGATATGGTATAATGACTCGTGGATCATGGGGAACTATTGTATACAACTAAAAGTTTAAACTGGCATTGGCATTAGGAGGTTATTTTAGGATGTTTATTGTCTGTAAAAAAAGGACTATTCCAGATTCAATGTACCTTTAATAATGAAAGGTTTTTTTGTTTTTCTTCTTCTGATTGAAAATAGGGAGATATCATACATAATATACTTGAAATGCAATTGGAAGGAAATATGTTTTTTTTTTAATAATCTCTATCCCTTCTTTCCATTTGGTACAAACATTAGCTCTAATGCTTGCATACAGCTATAAACAATAAGTAAGAATATATGAGAACTTTGAAGACGGTATTGCATAATATGGTGAATAGAGTATATGTGTGCCACCAGAGATATATACAGTAGGTATAGATCTGCACAGGGGAATGTACCTATATATATATATATATATATATATATATATATATATATATATATATATATATATATTTATATATATATATATATATATATATATATATATATATATATATATATGTGTCTTTCTCTCTATATAATTCTTATAGGATGTCACATCGCTGAATCAGTGATGAAATGCATGTGATGTATTACCATTATTAGCAGTATTACCTTTTTCTTCATTTGGTATTACCAATTTGGAATTTTTCTTAAATAATTTTAAGTGCTTGATCGTTATTGTGAAGATCCCAAAAAGGGGACCTATTCAAAATCCCCTCCCCAATCAGGATCATTCAGTAAGAGAATGGCAGCTGTGGGGGGTATGGGAAGACTTGGGTGATTAGTACCAATCAGGGGCAGAGGATATGTGTGCTTGGCTTGGGGGGTGGATTACTGGGCTGCACCCACGGAGAATCAGAGCGGCAAACAGAACAAAGGGCCTGTAATTAACCCAACATCCTGCTGTGATATCTTGTGGACAAGTATTGGAATTATGTTTCCTTATGTGTTCTACCACTATCCTTTAACACATGACAGTATATTAGTTAAGGGCAAACCGATCTTCACAGTTATTATTCAATAAAGAATAAGAATCTTTTTTGCCCATATATTAATGGTGATCTGTTATTGTATAAAACAGGATGGTTAATTACCATTAGGCCCAGACCTCCACATGCACCCAGAGAGATTATATTAAATATACAAATATCAATGAGTAACAAGGCACAAAGGAGTTTGGTGGCATTGCAACCCCTTCTTGACCTGACATTTTATTAATGAATGTACTTTTAAAATGACATCACCTCACTAAAACTCCCATTGCCAAACAACTATTATTCCTAGGTGGTCTAGCAAAGGTTCTTTTACCTGACTATAGTTTTGCACTTGGCTTTATGGCTTTATCAAAGGTAAGTTTTATATACAACTTTAGTAAAGCTCCCTGTTTGAGTGCTATTGGTAGTTTTACTTTATTGTTAAGTGCCCAATAGTTACAGCCTGCTATCACCCATTGCCCAGACTATCCCTCACTAGGTGGGATAAATAGGTAAGTTTAAGTTTGATTGTAATATAGTGCTAACTACTGAGTTAAGAAAGAGTAACTGGTTTTCCATGATGATTTGAAACTGTGATTCAGACTAAGACTTGAGAGTGGTGATATAGTCTTTAAGACTATAGGAGGCCTAAATGGAAAGCATAGTGCTCCTTAGAAACAAACTGATATTCTGTCTAAGGATACTAGACTGCTTATGTAAATAACTTTCAATAGATATCCTGGAAATGAATAGTCAAATGACAATACCTCCCTTTTATTAACTAGCATTGTTGTTTTTTTTAATTTGTAATTTCCATCAAGAATATGTGTTAAGTATTATAATAATAAATTGGGTTCTAATGAAGGAAATTTAGGACGACTAATAACATTTTTGTATCACTATACTGACCTATACGGCAAACATTAAAAAACACAAAAATATACACAAAAATAAAATAAAAACCTTACCCAAAGCAAGGGGAGACACCCACAGCTTTAACCTCCATTTTAGTCAAATTTACAAAGTTTAGACACTCTAAAATCCCTTAAGCGAGAGAAAAAATGGCAGCCGAAAAAATACAAAAACGAGGCTACACGACTCCTAAAGCCGCTAAATACCACAAAACAAATACGGCTTTTACAAAAACCTGTACGACCTACAACATACACCATTAGCAAGGAAGCTACATCATACAAACCCGTCTACCACATACACATTCGCCTCCATTTTACAACAATAACTTACACAATGCGGAAGTACCCAGCTACATAAATGGCTTCCCCTAGCGCACGCAGCCTATTTACACTACACACTGCACATATTGCTGACACACCTCAGCTCAACAACACTGCAAATCTACATTGTATGCTGCAGGACCATCAAAACAGATTGTTAGCTCTTCAGCACATTCATTGCTGCAAATATTAATTACGAAGAGGTAAAGTATATTCATTTATGATTTCATTAATTAATTAGCATAAAATAAATTAACGAGACACAAACAAAGAAAAATTCACACCACACTACCGCAAACAACCACAAACACCTTTACCGCGCCACCCACAAGGAGCGCCAACTATCGTCATAGGACACAAACTACACCGGGGGAGAGCCTTGCAATAAGGTACAGCAAGAGATCACTGCAGACCTTACAATAAGCGCAAAAGCGCCTATTATAACAACAAATACACAAACCCAGAGGCTCAGAGCCAGCCTCGCAATGACTGCACAAGCATCTCAGACCACCAAAACACTTACTCTCTGTGGCAAACAGCATTACCTGCCTTACAATTTTATTGCCGTCATTTTTTGATGGGCAATTCGCTAGTATATATATATTCTCAGAATTCTGAGCTGGAAGCAGGTTTTTTAAACTTGTTTTAGACATTCAAATGTGAACACAGATGTACTTTTTATTTACTATATGTATATATATATATATATATATATATATATATATATATATAAGATTTAATAATTACATAAAATATTAAACTACTAATCACATATATAGTTGTCAGCAACACAGGTTGTTGATAACGCTTGCGTGCTCGCGTAGAGATGAGTGTCTTAGGCGCTCATCCCAATAGCCCTGTACGACTTAGGCAGGGAGCGCCGAAGGAACTCACTGTTCTGGTGGAGATGAGCGACATAGGCGCTCATCCCTACGACCCGCAGAACTATACATCAACACAAAACTCAATTACACAATTCAGAATGCGACACCTGTAGCAGTTTGAAAAAAAAAACGCATTAAAAAAATTACAGCTTGTAACACTTCGAACAAGAAAAGCTAGACCTAAACACAAAAAATACGACCCGCGGCACTTAGAAACAAAAATATGAATACGAGGTCCAAACAATAATAACTTAATGGCCAAACCACATACATACAAAAAATACAATAACAACACCAAAATTAACAAAAATACAAAAAAAAACATCACTCGCAGCACGGGGGGACAGCCACAACGTCTGGGAGTCAGGTTGCACGACAATTGAACCACAATTTGCAGGACACAAAATGATCCACACCCGTGTAACACATACACAATTGCCGCCATTTTACAACACTAACTTGCAACTAATAACATTACCATTACAAAATGCAGACTTACACAGCTAAACAAACAGTTTGCCCTCACGCACGCAGCCTACTTACACACATTGCTGACACTTACACCTTAGCTCAGCAAGAGTGCAAATATAGATTGTATGCTGCATGAACATCAAAAAAGATTATTAGCTCTTCAGGATATTGCTTGCTGCATATATTAATTATAGGGTAAAATTAATTTGTCAATTATTTTTATATAGAGCATTATCTGACTCATCCTGTTATTATGTCTGCTTTGAATGATCCCAGCACCATCTTATGTTAACTCACTGACTGCTTGAGGGTCTTTCAGTACAAAGGGAAGCCCCTTTTGCAGTGAAGGAGTTATTTCAGCTCTCAGTGATCCAAGAACATTTTTTTTTATTGGTCTTATTGGTTATTTTAAATCTTTTCTCCAGTATATTAATTTATGATTTTATTAATGAATTCATTGTCAATACAAAATACATACACAGAAAAAAAAGGAAAAAATCAGAGCGCGGTTTACAATGAACGCCAAGGGTGCTCAAAGGACCAAAAGTAGACCAGGGGAGAGGCTCGCAATGAGCGCCAAAAGGCGATCAGCGAGGACCTTGCAATGAGCCCCGAAGGGGCTCTGATAACCAAATATACACCAACCAAGAGGCTGTCAATGAGAGCCGAAGGCGCTCAGCACAAGGCTCGCAATGAGCGCCGAAGGTACCCAGATAACCAAAACACTTACTTTGTGTGGCAAACAGCATTACCTGCCTTACATTTTTATTGTCATCATTTTTTGACTAGCGACTTGCCCGTCAAAAAATGACTGTCAATAAAAGAAAGTGTTGAAATGCTGTTTGTCACACAATGTGAGTGTACTGTGTGCCTCAACTATATAGACCCCTCTAACACACTAATGAACGCATGTAATAACACTATAAGTGCCATGAGGGTCATCCAGTACCCTCATGACCCAAAGTGTAAGCACTACACCATTTTAACCTGGTCACTTATGGGGGTCTATCCAGACCCTCATAAGCCTCTATTTAACCCCATCAGTCCCATAAGGGTATATTATGACCATTATGGGCCTGTTACAACCCAACATTAACCACATAAGTGCCATGACGGTCCTCAAGGACCGTCATGCCACTAAGTATAAACACTGCAGTATATCCCCCCCAATAAAACATTAAATATCAATAAACACCCTCTACACTAACCTATTAACACTACCTACCTACCCCCTAATTCCACCACTCTAATTCCAGCAAACAAAAAAACTAAAGTCATCAAAAATAAAAAAAATCTACATTACATAAAATAAAAAAAACAAATCATAAAAAATAAAAAATTTACATTACAGAAATTAAAAAAACTTAAGTCACAAAAAATATAAAAAAGGAACATTACAGAAAATAACAAATACATTACAACCCCCCCCCCCCTACTACAGAAAAAAAAATTACACACCTGAAAAGGAAATACATAGAATACATACAATTCAATACAATACATACAATACAAATAAAATGAAATACAATACAATACACCCCTATGTAATATACAATACATCCTATCTATCTAATACACATCACCCAATCTATCTAATATACAATATAACCTATGTATGTAATATACATCCCCCAATCTATCTAATATA
Organism: Discoglossus pictus; assembly: GCA_027410445.1. Classification (NCBI taxonomy): domain Eukaryota; kingdom Metazoa; phylum Chordata; class Amphibia; order Anura; family Alytidae; genus Discoglossus; species Discoglossus pictus. The sequence continues at coordinate 51,190,864 of CM050163.1, forward strand.
CAATAAATACTATCTATGTAATATACTATACATCCCCCAATCTATCTAATATACAATACATGCTATCTCTATATAGAAACCCTAATTCTAAGCTAAAATAAAATAATTAAGACCACATACCTTTGCAGATGTCCCTTCAGATCAGCAACCTAGGGTAAAAAAGATTTAAAAAATTACTACAACACGTTTAAATAAAATAAATAAACATAGTACATATTCTAAATATTCTCCTCACCTTTCCAGCATGTCCCTGTCCTTCTTCTTTTCCTCTTCTCCGGTGCGGCCCCTGTTAAAAAAAAACATATCAATAATACACATACATAAACATAAAACAAAGTAAAATAAACATAATATACAGTGTACTTAGCTCCCCGCGATTGTCCCCGGCCTCCTCGTCTTCTGCCCCGGATGGGCCCTGGAACAATCCGCGCTGTAGAAGAAAAAATAGGAGAAAAAAAATAACAGAGATCCGCACTCGCAGATGTCCCCGACGCTAATGAGCCTCCTAAGGAAGAAATTTGGCAATGGCGTCTTCTGATTAGCTGAAAACGCTGTCTATCAAATTCAGCCAACCAGAAGACGCCAATTGTGAGCCAATGAGAAAGGGATACACCCCAAAATCTCACTCTGATTGGATAACGCGCACGTCAATCTTTATTTGAACCAATCAGAAGGATTTATTGCCATCAGCGAATCACAATGGGATACACCCCACGCGGTGATTGGCTGAAGACATCTGCTCCTTCCCATTGGCTGTAATACTGATTGACATTACGTGGGGGTGTATCCCATTGTGATTGGCTATTGTCAGTGCAACCAATCAGAATGCGCAGATGCCTCCAGCCAATCACCCTGTGGGGGTGTATTACATTGTGATTGACTGAAGGCATCTGCGCCTTGTGATTGGTTTAAATAAAGATTGACAGGTGCATTATCTAATCAGAGTGGGATTTTAGGGTGTATCCCTTTCTGATTGGCTCACACATTGGCGCCTCCTGATTGGGTGAATTTGATAGACAGTGTTTTCAGAAGGTTATTATTTTTTATTATTTTTTTTTCAGAGCGCGGTTCCAGGGCGGGGCAGAAGAGGAGGAGGCCGGAGAAATCGCAGGGAAGTAAGTACAATGTAGATTCTGTTTATTTTATGTTTATGTGTACTAATGTTATGTTTTTTTTTTTTAACAGGGGCCGCACCGGAGAAGAAGAAAAAAGAAGGACTGGGACATGTTGGAAAGGTGAGTAGAATATTTATAATGTTTATAATGTTCATTTATTTACTGTAAATGTGTTGCACTAATTTTTTTATTTTTTTTCCCTAGGTGGCTGACCTGAAGGGACATCTGCAAAGGTAAGTGGTCTTAATTATTTTATTTTAGCTTAGAATTGGATTATTTTATATATAGATAGCATTTATTGTATGTTAGCTAGGGGTATGTGTTTTATATTGATAGCATGTATTGTATATTAGATTGTGGTATTTATTTAGATAGATTGGGGTATGTATATTAGATTGATAGGATGTATATTAGATAGATAGTATTTATTGTATATTAGATAGATTGGGGGATGTATATTAGATAGATAGGATGTATATTAGATAGATAGTATTTATTGTATATTAGATAGAGTGGAGGATGTATATTAGATAGATAGGATCTATATTAGATAGATACTGTAGTATTTATTGTATATTAGATAGATTGTGGGATATTTATTAGATAGATAGGATGTATTTTAAATAGATAGTATTTATTGTATATTAGATAGATTGGGTGATGTATAATACATAGATAGAATGTATTGTATATTAGATAGGGGTGTATTGTATTGTATTTCATTTTATTTGTATTGTATGTATTGTATTGTATGTATTATATGCATTTCCTTTTCAGGTGGGTAATTTTTTTTCTGTAGTGGAGGGGCAGGGTTTAATGTATTTTTTTATTTTCTGTAATGTAGATTTTTTATTTTTTGTGATTTCTTTTTTTTTTATTTTCTGTAATGTAGATTTTTTTTATTTTTGGTGACTTTAGTTTTTTTGTTTTCTGTAATTAGAGTGGTGGTGGTTATTAGGGGGTAGGTAGTTAGTGTAGGTGTTAATAGGTTAGTGTAGAGGGTGTTTCTAATTGATATTTCATGTATTATTGGGGGGTATAGTGCAGTTTGGTGTTTATACTTAGTGTCATGAGGGTCCTTGAGGACCGTCATGGCACTTATGTGGTTAATGTTGGATTGTAACAGGCCCATAATGGTCATAATATACCCTTATGGGACTGATGGGGTTAAATAGAGGCTTATGAGGGTCTCTATTGACCCCCATGAATGACAGGGTTATTATGTGTTTATGGGAGTCTGTATTGACCCCCATGAGTGAGGGGGTTAATTAAGTGCTGATGGGGGTCTGTATTGACCCCCATGAGTGACAGGGTTAATGAACGGCTTATGGGGGTCTGTATTGACCCCAATGAGTGACAGGGTTAATGAAGGGCTTATGGGAGACTGTATTGACCCCATGAGTGACAGGGTTAATTAAGGGATTATGGGGGTCTAGATTGACCCTCATGAGTGACAGGGTTAATTAATGGATTATGGGGGTCTGTATTGACCCCCATGAGTGCCAGGGTTATTTATGGGCATATAGGGGGTCTTTATTGACCCCCATGAGTGACAGATTTAATTATGGGTTTATGGGGCTCTGTATTGACCCTCATGAGTGACAGGGTTAATTATATGTATTATGGGGGTCTGTATTGACCCCCATGAGTGACAGGGTAAATTAGGGGTTTATGGGAGTCTGTATTGACCCCCATGAGTGAGGGGGTTAATTAAGTGCTTATGGGGTCTGTATTGACCCCCATGAGTGACAGGGTTAATGAAGGGCTTATGGCGGTCTGTATTGACGCCCTTGAGTGACAGGGTTAATGAAGGGCTTATGGGAGACTGTTTTGACCTCCATGAGTGACAGGATTAATTAAGGGCTTATGGGGGTCTAGATTGACCCTCATGAGTGACGGGGTTAATTAAGGGATTTTGGGGGTCTCTATTGACCCCCATGAGTGCCAGGGTTATTTATAAGTTTATGGGGGTCTGTATTGACCCCCATGAGTGACAGGGTTAATTATATGTATTATGGGGGTCTGTAGTGACCACCATGAATGACAGGGTTAATTAGGGGTTTATGGGAGTCTGTATTGACCCCCATGAGTGAGGGGGTTAATTAAGTGCTTATGGGGTCTGTATTGACCCCCATGAGTGACAGGGTTAATGAAGTGCTTATGGGGGTCTGTGTTGACCCCCATGAGTGACAGGGTTAATTAAGGGCTTATGGGGGTTTATATTGACCCCCCTGAGTGACAGGGTTAATTAGGGGTTTATGGGGGTCTGTTTTGACCCCCATGAGTGAGGGGGTTAATTAAGTGCTTCTGTGGGTCTTTATTGACCCCAATGAGTGACAGGGTTAATGAAGGGCTTATGGGGGTCTGTATTGACCCCCATGAGTGACAGGGTTAATGAAGGGCTTATGGGGGTCTGTATTGACCCCCATTAGTTACAGGGTTAATTAATGGTTGATGGGGCTCTGCATGATAGTGTATATATATATATATTTTTTATTACGGGTCCTTTAAGGACCTTTACGGTCCTTTAAGGACCCATAACACGGGAATTTTGCATTTTCATTGCAGCGGGGGGCCCCCGATCGCGACCCCCACTGCGATGGTTAATGTGGGGTTAATGCGGGTCTCCGAGCTTATCTCGGATCCCATGGGGTTAATGTGTGTTTCCGAGCTTATCTCGGATCCCTTCTTGGGTAAGTTGTATGTGGCTGGGCGTTCCTGGGTCGTGGAGTCTCGTTTTCGTTTTTTCCGGCGGCCATTTTTTCTCTCGCTTAGGGGATTTTGTGTGACTGAACTCGGAAATTTGGACTTAAATTGAGGTGTAACTTCACTTGCAGAGGTCCTGGGTGCCCCACCTTGCTGTGGGTAAGCTTTTTATGTATTTTTTGTGGGTATTTATTGTGTTTTGACTGTTTTTAGGTTTTTCGCAGTTCGGCCATTAAGGTCTTATTTTTGCGAGTAGTTATTGGGTATGTGTGCCCAATTAAGCAACCTAGCACTGGGGCAGGAGATGTTTCACAACACTTGTATATTTCTGTGACTTGATCTTAGCTGGTCCCAGATTTGGTTGTCTTAAAAGGAGTTATATTTACTCGCTGGATTTGTTGTTTTTCTTTATTTATAAGTAATTCAATACAAGTCGGTCCAGCTGGGGAGTTGGAGGATCCCTCTCCCTTCTGTTTATTATGGGTGTGCTGCGTTTTGCAGGGACATCGTTCATGGTGATTAGTGATGTCGCGAACATCACATTTTCGGTTCGCGCACAGCGGACCCGAACTTCCATCAAACGCGAACGGGCGAACCCGGCGAACCGCCATAGACATCAATGGGCAGGCGAATTTCAAAACCCACAGGGACTCTTTCTGGCCACAATAGTGATGGGAAAGTTGTTTCAAGGGGACTAACACCTGGACTGTGGCATCCCGGAGGGGGATCCATGGCAAAACTCCCACGGAAAATTACATAGTTGCAGAGTCTAGTTTTAAGCCATAAAGGGCATAAATCACCTAACATTCCTAAATTGTTTGGAATAACATGCTTTAAAACATCAGGTATGATGTTGTATCGATCAGGTAGTGTTAGGGTTACACCCGCTTCACAGTAACAGACCAATATCCCCGTTTAATGCACAACCCTTTGCACAACCGCAAACTCCCCATTTGCACAAGGTTGGATACCAAGCTAGCCATGTCCCGTTCCTTGTCCTCACTGATGTCATTGAAGGTCTCTTCCTCCACCCAGCCACCAAGGGTCCCCGAAAGGTGACAACAAGCCCCCTGGGACGCCTGCTGTGTTTGGTCTTCCACCTCCTCAAAGCCACCTTCCTCCTCTGACTCCTCTTCTTCAGACTCCCAGAGTCTGGGGGCTTCCACTGCCCAGCATGGAAGATTATACACAGGTCAGAGTCTGGGGGCTTCCACTGCACAGCATGGAAGATTATACACAGGTCAGAGTCTGGGGGCTTCCACTGCACAGCATGGAAGATTATACGTGTTGCCTCTGTCTGAGTTATTATAAGGTGTGTACTGTTAAGTAGTACTATTCCTATCGGTTTAATCCCTGTTACGTCCACTATCAGGGGACGTGTATATGGCATGGATTTTTGGAAGCGGGAGATGGAAAAAGATGCTTGGTCGGTCCTCCCACTTCAAATTTGGGGCACTGCGCGTGCAATCTAAGGTGCCACCAGATATGAGTGTAACTGTGCACTGGCAAAAGAGTAGATGCAATAGGCTTCACACACACACCTGTAGGCAGGCAATTGCTATTCAATCTATCACAGTCAAAAAAGTGTTGTTTTATGTCACTGAGCACAAAATAAGCTGTGAGCCTGACACAGGCAGGCAACTGAAATTAGATTACAGGGAAAAAATGGTTGTTTTCAATGTATGTTACACCACCAGGTATGAGTAGTGAAAATAAGCACAACATAAGCTGTTAGGTGTTAGCCTGTCACACACACACGCTGGCAGGCAGGCATAGATTACACAAAAAAAATTATAAAATAAAATAAATGATGTTCAAAGTTTCCTCAATGATAAAGTATAGGGGCGAACCGAAAAGCGCATGTGTTCGCCGTTAGCGGTGGACGCGAACATGCGAAAATCGCCGTGAATAGTTCTCCAGCGAACTGTTCGGGACATCACTAATGGTGATGTCCAATGTGAAAGATAATAAGGGTGGGGTGGAAAAAGCGCAAGAACTCCTAGTGTAGGATGTTAAATATATAGATGGGTGGATAATTCTTTAAAGGTATTGTGCTCACCTTAATCAACCTCAATAAATATGTAATTATCAGCTTGAAGTGTATAGTGGAGACATCTTCCCTTGGTTCATCAGTCGTGACTCTTTTTGTTCTTGATTCTTATCACCACATTTGTTAATTCAGGTTTTTGGAATGTACTCTTATTATATTGTGTACAACGTAAACATCAGAAAAATGTAGTCCCAAGTCTTGGGTGCATTTAGACAATATGCCTCTGAGTTATCCTGATAAGACTCAGTTTTGAATAAAATAATATTTAATTGATATTTAACATAAAAATAACAGTTTTCTGCCACTGGGTTCAGACAATGGGTAATAAAGAGCAATATATAAAAAATATTAATATAAAAATGTATAAATATATAAAAAAAAACTTTGTGAGTATAGTGTACAATACACATGAATAGTTCCATGTTTATCTAAGAAGATTTTCAAAGCTGTTGCCCCCACATTTGGTGTAATTGAAGTGTACATGGAAGTGACGTCCAGAGTGCTCCAACAATAACTCTCTTTCCATATTTTCCCTTGCAGACTTTCTAGGACATGTGATGTGTCCCTAATATATGATATGACATTCAAGACTAATGGTTGTCAGGGGGATTCATTGGATCTTTATGAATCTTCGGGTGGTGGTAAATGAACGCTTTCTTTAGGAAAGCTACTTCTAGGAATTTAGCCTCCTTGCAGTACAGGATGCTTTCCTTCGTTGCATGGATAATGATGTCTTCATATTTTCTGATAAAGTTCCCTGTTGGATCTGTTGGAAGTGCCTGATTTGTTTTGGCATCTCTAACCAGCTTATGTGCTTCTCGCATATAATCTGGTCTGTTTTGGATAATGATGCCATCCCCTTTGTCTGCTTGGTGTATGACAATAGAGGTATCTTTACCTAGAGTTTGAAGTGTTTCTTTTTCTCTATGACTCAAAATTGCATGTTTAATGTGTTTTTGTCCGAATATCTTTTCTAATTCTTGGGTAATCATTCCCCTAAAGACCAGAATGTGTATTATATTACGCTCTCACCCTAGAATGAAAAATCTGCATATTTTCGGTTTACGTTTCTGCAAAATTCCCTGTATTCGATGGGTTATCTTCTATTAAGAGTTCATCTGTACAGTTAGTGGGGACCTCAAATTCTTCCAGAATTCTGAGAGTTGGTAGATATTATTTTTCCAATATCAGGGTCGAGGCTTCTATTGCTGGGGAGGTGCTGTTTAACAGCTCCTCATCGCTTGACAATTTCTTGAAATATCGTTGTAGTGTTAAATTCCAAATTAATTTGTGGATATCTATGAACAACTTCAACGAATTTGGTTCTGCATCTGAGGAGAATGATAGTCCTCTCTTTAATATACCGTATTTATTGGCGTATAACACGCACCGGCGTATTACACGCACCTCATTTTAAGAAGGAAATTTCAGGAAAAAAACCTTAAATTTCAAATAAAGAACTTTGAAGCAAAATAAGGGTAGCTCAGAACTTTTATTTATTAATATTATTAACACTTATAAGGTAAATAACGTAAAATGACAGTAAAAACAACTGTTTTAACAAAGAAACTTGGATATTATATGTTTTTACAAAAGTTTACTCAGAAATCGCTGCTCCTCCTCAACCCCCCTCCTCAACCCCCCATCCTCAACCTAACTCCTCATCCTCAACCTCCCTCCTCATCCTCCCTCCTCAACCCCCTCCTCAACCTCCCTCCTCAAACCCCCTCCTCAACTCCCCATCCTCAACCCCCTCCTCAATCCCCCATCCTCAACCCCCCTCCTCATGCTCCTTCCTCCTCCCCCCTCCTCAACCTCAACCCCCCTCCTCAACATCCCTCCTCATCCTCCGTCCTCAACCCCCCCATCCTCAACCTCTCCTCAACCTCCCTCCTCAAACCCCCTCCTCAACGCCCCCATCTTCAACCCCCTCCTCAACCCTCCATCCTCAACCCCTCCTCATCCTCCTTCCTCAACCCCCCTCCTCATCCTCAACCCCCCCCATCCTCAACCCCCTCCTCAACCCCCCTCCTCATCCTCAACCCCCTACTCAACCTCCCTCTTCAACCTCCCTCTTCAACCTCCCTCCTCAACCCCCCTCCTCAACCTCCACCTCCCTCCTCAACCCCCCTCCTCAACCCCCTCCTCATCCTCAACCCCCCTTCTCATCCTCAACCCCCTCCTTAACCTCCCTCCTCAACCTCCCTCCTCAACCCCCTCCTCAACCTAAACCCCCCTAAATACCTCCCCCTCTCTCTTTCCCCTCACTTACCTGCTTCTGCTCCGGCCTCCGCTCCTTCTTGACCCGGCGCGCATGTGACGTCATATGCGCACCACGTCATTAGCATATACCGGGTGCCGGCAACCTGGATATGCCAATGGCGGGACGTCCCATGCGCGCCACACCATTAGCATATACCGGGTGCCGGCACCCGGTATTGCTAATGATGTGGCGTGCATGTGACGTCATATGCGCGCCAGGTCAAGAAGTAGCGGAGGCCGGAGCAGAAGCAGGTAAGTAAGGGGAGAGGTAGAGGTATTTAGTTGGCTTTAGGTTGAGGAGGGGGGTTTAGGTTGAGGAGGGGGGTTGAGGTTTAGGAGGTGGGGTTTAGAATGAGGAGGGGGGAGGGAATATGGGCGTATAACACGCACACATCATTTGCCCCCTATTTTCAGGGACAAAAAGTGTGTGTTATACGCCGATAAATACGGTAATCTCTTCCACCGTATTCAGTTTATTGTCTGACAGGTTCTTTTGATTTGCCCTCCTCTGCAACCCTGTTTGGTCCCACATTTCAGGCTCTTTTTAGTCTCGGAGGCAGTGGAGTTTCGACTGGTGGGGTGTTATTGTGTCTGGTTCATAATTTGTAGTAATGTTTCTTCTTCTCTTTCTTTTTTCTTGGGGGTTCTTTGATGATTTTTATTGGAGGTCTATTTGAATCAATGATAGCAGATGTGTCACCCCCCCGGGTTGTCTAGATATTTTATTTTTTGGTGAAGAGCTCTTTCTCTGTTCATTATTCTTTCTTTTGCATCTCAATGCTGGTGGTTGGGAATATGGCCTTGATATCTGCTATGATACATACTGTCTCGCTGGATAGTTCCACTGTTTCCATTGGTCTTGTATCTATTTTGGTTTTCCATGATATCATTTTTTATGATATTCCCTTTTTCTTTATGAATAAGATCACGATATTGCTAATCTGATATGTGTCTATCAAATTTGTCTTGCTTCCTTTTATATATCTCATGTTCCAATCTGTTAAATCTTAGTTTGATGTCTTTATCAATTTTTTGGCAGAATTAATTCTCACCATATGGTCCTAAAGTCCTGATGATTTCCTCCATAGACCTCTTGATCTTTTCAAGATTTCCTCTTCTTAATCTAATTAATATGTTCATCAGTTTAAATGAACAATCTTCCTGAGCCAATTCCCACTCCTTGATATAATCAGGATCACGTATGTCCAGTGTGCAGTTCGTTTGCATTCTGAGACCTCTGGGGACCATTCGTCTTTTCTCAAGATTTTTCATTGGGGAACAGTGATCACAACACAATCTCATTTGAGATTGAATACAAAAATGAGAATTGTAAGGGGCCAACAAACACTCTAAATTTTAAAAGGGCTAACTTTAATGGGCTAAGGGCAGCAATACAACATATAGACTGGGACAAAGAACTTACAGGGAAGAATACTGAAAATAAATGGACAACATTTAAATCCTTACTAAATATACATACACATTGGCATGTACTATGTGGAAATAAAATGAATAGGAGTAAATCACATCCCATGTGGCTTAACAATGACTTAAAAATCATGCTAAGAAAAAAAACATGCATTTAAATTAGGAGGGAACAGAGGCAGCTTTATGTGAATATGAGGAATCAACAAGGCTTGCAAAAGGGCTATTACACTGGCTAAAATAGAAAATGAGAAGTCAGTTGCAAGGAAAGTAAGACTAACTCTAAAATATTTTTTAAATGTATTAATAAGAAAAAGACGAGGAAGGAAGCTATAGGAACATTACAATGTAACACATTTGATAATTAGTGACCAGGGAAAGGCAGATGAGCTAAAGGGAGGTACCAGTGGTTGGGACACTGCAACAAAATGGGGCTCCGCTACCATCACTAAATAATTGGTTAACGCAGATAGAAATCCAAATGAAGTTGGAGAAAATAAGTGTTAATAAACCCCAGGTCCTGATGGAATACATCCATGGGTACTGAGGGAACTGAGTTCTGTAATAGCCAAACCATTATATCAAATTTTTTTAAGACTCACTCACCACAGGGTCTCTACCAAATCACTGTAGAAAAGCAGAGGTGATACCTATATTTAAGAAGGGAGCAAGAGCAAATCCAGGGAATTATAGACCTGTAAGCCTCACATCTGTAGTTGGGAGGCTTTTAGAAGGGTTAATAATTGACAGTATACAATAATATGTCTATTTGAACAAGATCCTTAGTAGGAGCCAAGAAAAGATTTATGAAAGATAGGTCATGTCAGGCCAATCTAATTAGTTTCTATGAGGAGGTAAGTAGGAACTTGGATCAGGGCAACTCAGTGGATGTAGTCTTTTTGGATTTTGCAAAGGCTTTTGGTACAGTGCCACATGGGAGACTATTGAGCAAACTTAGAGATACAGAAATTGCAGTAAATATCTGCTCATGGATCGAGAGCTGGCTAAAAGACAGTAAGCCAAGGGTTGTTGTAAATGGAACATACTCTGATTGGACTAATGTTGTAAGTGGGGTTCCTCAAGGTTCAGTAATAGGTCTCCTTTTTAACATATTTATTAATAACGTAGGAGTAGGACTCAAAAGTAGTGTCTCCATTTTTGCTGACGACACTAAGTTGTACAAGATAATTAAATGAAATAGTGATGTACTCTGCCTACAAAGGGATTTGCTTAAATTAGAGAAATGGGCGGCTAAATGGCAGATGAGATTTAATACAAATAAATGTAAGGTTATGCATTTGGGAAGGAAAAATAGCCATGCAAATTATAATCTTAATAGAGCAAAACTAGGGGTATCTGATATTGAAAGGGATTTGGGAGTACTTGTGGACAACCACCTAGGAAGCAGTGCTCAAAGCCAAGGAGCGGCTGCAAAGGCAAGTACATTATTAGCATGTATTAAGAAGGGTATAGAAGCAAGGGAAGCAAATATAATTCTGTCACTATACAAATCACTAGTACGACCTCATTTGGAATATGCAGTACAATGTTGGACACCGCTTCATAAAAAGGACATTTTAGAGCTTGAAAAAGTACAGAGAAGGGCAACAAAACTAATAAGGGTAATGGAGGGCTAAGTTATGAGGAAAGACTAAACAAATTAACCTTATTTTACAGAGATAAAAGGAGTCTATGAGTGGATATGATTACCCTATTTAAATACATCCAGGGTCAATATAAGGCTTTGTCAAGTAAACTTTTGTGCCAAGAGATTTTCAACTGACAAGAGGACATCCCTTGAGGAAAAAAGATTTCACATTAAAGAAAGAAAAGGTTTCTTCACAGTAAGGGTGGTTAAACTGCGGATATTCTCTACCAAAGGAGGTGATGACAGTGAGTTTGATAGACAACTTTAAAAGGGGTTACATATATTTTTGAATAAAGAGAGCATTCAAGGTTATCCTAGATAACTAGTGAAGGAATATTGATCCTGGGAGAAATTTGATAGCCAGTCTCTGGGGTCAGGAAGGAATTTTGCTTTTTTCCTCCAATTGGCAAAGTTTCAATGTATTTTTTTTTTACTGTTTGCCTTCCTCTGGATCAATTAACAATTATTAACAAAAAGTCTAAATATTAAAAGAATCAGAAGAGATCTAAAAAGGTTGAACTTGATGGACTAACAGTCTTTATTCAACCTCAAATACTATGTAACTATGTAACTATCTTTATTACAAAATGTGACTATAAAATCAAGTGCCGCATATGAGAGGGATTATATATGTATTCCTATGAAAATACCTGTAAAATTATCCAAATAACAGGTACATAATCTGGATGATATATATATAGGGCTCAGAAATACTATAGTAAAATATATAAGAAGTATCCAAGATGCAATGTATATATAATCAATATATAAATAAATACATACAGTAGATAAATATGAATAGTGACAACAAGGATATATAAATGTGATATAATGGAAATGCTATTAATAGCTATATAGTCCTTATTGGGACACTACAGTATGTATATAAAAAAATATAAACGTTATATACAAAATTACTGATAATGGCTGTGTAACCCCTATTGGGAGAGAGTGTATATATATATATATATATATATATATATATATATATATATATATATATATATATATATAATCCCTGTGTGGTTAAAGTACATATGTTGTAATATGTGTAAAAAAGTATAAATATATAAAGTGAAATAAGGTAAATAAAACGTATTTGGAGCTGGTAATTAGTGATAATAACTCAAAAAGAATAAAAATATATGAACTGAAAAAATTCCACATCGGCTGCAATGAGCCGCAGGTTGGTCTTACATCGCAAAATGTACTCTAAATACCTCCCCCTCTCCCATTTCCCTCACTTACCTGCATCGGAAGCTTCTGCTCCGGCCTCCGCTCCTGCCGGCCAATGCTACTGACGTGGCGTGCATGTGACGTCACGTCATTAGCATATACCGGGTGCCGGTATATTCTAGTGTTTTTTGGCGGCCATTTTTTCTCTCGCTTAGGGGATTTTCTTGTGTGTAACCTCTTGAATTTGTAATTAAATTGAGGTGTAACTTTACTTGCAGAAGTCCTGGGTGCCCCCCCCCCCTGCTGTGGGTAAACTTTTTATGTGTTTGTTGTGTGTATTTATTGTGTTTTTAATGTTTTCATGTGCGCGGGGTTCGAGCGCTAAGGTAGTATTTTTGCAAAGTCGTAATGTTTTTTTTTTTTGTACGTCCCGTGGCTCGTATTTGTGGATGGTAAGTCCGTAAATTTTGCGATGTAAGACCAACCTGCGGCTCATTGCAGCCGATATGGGAGCCTCCACCTCTGCAAATTTGCGCATTTGTGGGCCTAAAGTCATAGGGGGTCTTAGGGATGAGCACCTATGGCGCTCATCACCAGCGCAAGAAGCGCCTTTGGCGCTCCTTGCTAGCAACTGCGGCCCTCGCTAGCAACAACCCGCATGCTCACAACTATATATGTGATGAGTCTCAGCACTTATTTTTTTCACTGCATACTATTCCTATGCCTGTATTGAAGAATTTTTTCAGTTCACATATTCTTATTCTTTTTGAGTTATTATCACTAATTACCAGCTCCAAATACGTTTTATTTACCTTATTTCACTTTATATATTTATACATTTTTACACATATTACAATATATGTACTTTAACCACACAGGGATTACATATATACACTATCTTTCAATAGGGTTACACAGCCATTATCAGTCATTTTGTATACAACGTTTATATTAAAAACAGGGCCCTCCATTTTCTTCAGCTATTAATATTCGATTTTCCCCAATCTCTTCCCCTGTACAGCGCTACGGAATATGTTGGTGCGTTACAAATAAAAGTTTATAATAATAATATTTTTTTTATATACATACTGTAGTATCCTAATAGGGGCAATATAGCTATTATAAACATTTCTAGTATATCACATTTATATATCCTTTTTGTCACTATACCTATTTATCTATGTATTTATTTATATATTGATTATAAGTACACTATATCTTGGCTTATTCTTATACTGTATATATTGCTAAAGTATTTCTGAGCCCTATATATATATTGTTCAGATTATGTACCTGTTATTTGGATAATTTTCCAATTATTTTCATAGGAATCCTTGTATAATCCCTCTCATATGTGGCACTTGATTTTATAGTCACATTTTCTAATAAAGATTCCAATTTTATTTAAGCTACTTAAATAAGGTGTTTAAGCACCAAGAGATTTTTAAATATTATTGTTTACCTACATTAATATCTTCCTGATACATTTTTATAGTCATTCTGGATATAATGTAAGACATATTGTTTATTAAGTCAATAAAATTACTTAGGTTTGCATTTTAAGAAACATTCTCCTCATTTTCCTTAACTCTGACTCTTCACCATAGGCTCCACCAATAATTTATCAATTTCACATATGCTTTTCTCTCAGTTCTGGTTCTGAAATAAGTTTACTGGGAGCTCAGGACACAAGTTGGGATTAAGACGAGCAATTAAGGAATCTAGTCATGACATAGGCGCGTGGCAACCTTAAGATAAGGGCTTGGAGACTTAAAAAGGATTTAGGACTAACAAACACTGACTTACAACTACATATGAGAATGTAGAAATATACAATGTTACATTTACTAAGTGTCATATTTATAGTAATACAGCCTATAACTTTGCATTGTTATATTCAATTATGCTTTTTAATTTGAATAAATATATGATTTTTCCCTAGCTTGCTAAGTCACCTGGAAGGTGATTTAAACCAAAACAAGATCTGTATATAGTTCTACTGAAACGCTGCCACAGAAAGATTGAGGAACCAACAAGACAATTTAATTGAAGTGCAACTTTAAAAGGATTATCCACCCAGTTGAAACATCGTGGAAAGCAAATAAAGGAATAGATTACACACAGTGATGGCATAGAACACTTAATAAAAGACTTAATAATGGCATGGACCAATTAATAAATGAAAGGTTATTAATTTAATTAGTCTCTAAAAACATTTTCCTATAATTGATGATGACTTTTGTGATGTCACCATTGATGTCAGTGGCAATGATAACTGCCATGTCATTAACTCAATTATTAGTAACACTAAACAAAGGAGTGCATTACTCACTTTTGTGCTTGAATAAGAACCTTTCCTCTTTTTTTTATGGGATAGATCTGATTTGTAAATTTGAAAATAAACAGTGTGTTTTAGATTTGTGTAAAAATTCTGATAAATTAAGTGTAGAATTAGACACTTTGTTTAGAATAATTTTATTTGATTATATACTATTGTATTATGTTTACAAATGTATTAATTATATAGATGTAGAAAACAAAATGTGCATGTATAAAAATGGTAACCTTATACAAAATAAAAGCAGTCCAAACTAGCAGCCCTATTATATTCCAAGCCCATTACAACAACATGAGACCCGAAAAGGCTGTGAGCTTGAAATTTGGCAGATATACAGAGCTATTAAATTAGACCAGGGAGCGAGTTACGGGCTTGAGACGCAAGCCTGCAAATCCATTCCACGCACTCTAGCTGTAAAGGAGACAGACAACCAGCGATTGGCCGTAACCATCCAATTGCGGTATAACGTAATGCGACACAGACCTCTCAGTCAATAAAAAGCGGTCTAGCTGAATACAATTAACAGAGCAAGATTAGAAATCTGCGTTCCACACGCCCATGCGTTGACTGTGTTGTATTTTCTTTCAAATTAGTATGCAGGTCCCAGACCGGGTGGGTTTTCAGAGTGAGAGAGACAGTAGGGGAGTTTGGGGAGAGGTAGTTTGAGATTTTATCCATTTATATTCTATTTCATACACATATAGTTCACAATATTTTTTAGAAAAAAATCAGGAATATTAGGAGTTGTGAGTGCCAAGTAAATTTTAGTAATTTGGAACTGATTCATTTTTTTGGAACTTAAGCAACTCATATTATTTCAGATGTGTGGAATTCTATGGGGAAGCTGGTGTTTTATTGCGAGTAGCACACACGTAATCAAGCTGAGAGGCAAGATTAGAATAGCTAGGGAAAGTGATTAGTATATTATGATATTAAAAAGATGTGACAATTGTATTTATAGGTTCAATAAATAAAAATGTGTTTATTTTGTGTTAAAATCTTATTTTTTATAGACAATGCATTAGAGTGTTTGTTCCTAGGCAGCATGGTTTTGTGACGTGTATTAACCCCTTGAGTGCTGGGATGTTTGTTACCCTGGATTTTGTATAAAAAAATAGGCTTAGTACCAACATATCATATTTGATAAATAAAAAATAATAATAACAAATAAAAAATAAAAATAACCATATTTATTATTAACCATTGGTGTCAGATATTAATAAAAGTGACTTTGTTCTAGAAGGGACCGCATTTGTATTATGAGTATTAAATATTGCTCAGTTGAATATACATAAACAAAGACGTTCTCTCTGTAAACCCATACTTTAAATGTGAAAGGTATATTTATTTGTTTCCCAGCTACACCTATTTTCCTCAGTATCAGTGCCAAGTTGTCAACCTTATGGGCATGGGCACATGATTGATGAGAGCTGACAAACAGCTAATATATAAAGGATGAAATGGATCAGAAGTACTGCATTCTGTCTACTATCCGAAGACGGCAAGCACTACTTTAGTGTGGAAGACCACCTTGAAAGATGCCTGAATTAAAGTAAGCTATGCACAGGGGTTTTATTGCTTTCTCTTTCTTCAAAATTATTTGGGTTTTTATTTTAATAATTTATTTATTTTTGTCTATTTTCAGTGACCAAATGTTCCAACAGGATATCCATTTTATATTTATAACTGCTGATATCATGTACATTGTGTGTGTATATATGTATATATATTGCATTTTTCTTACCTCTTCCATTGTGGGTTTATCTGATTTCCAGTTTTTAGTTATGATAATTCTAGTAGATAGAAATATTTGATTAATTAGGAGTTGTGTATCTTTTGATATATTTGACATAGGTAATCTGAACAATGCCTCTTCTTTTCTTTTGGGGAAAGGGAATCCTGTGAGTGTTTCCAATATTAAAAATGATTCTTCCCATAGTTGTGAGATTTTAGCCCATAGAGCATGTTTTAAAGTTCCAGCTACATCAAAGCCTCTGAAGCATTTATCATTATATGATGGGTTTAATTTTTGTAATCTTACTGGAGTAGGATGTCATATTATTAATGTTTTATGGGCATTTTCTCCTAAATTTACATGAAGTAAATAATTATTTAAAATTCTAATGATTTTGTCCCATTGTTTTTCTTTAAGAGATATATTAAGATCCTTTTCCCAAGATGTCTTATATGGTAATTTAGTAACTGTATTTTGGTCGATCAAACAATCACATATAATAGTTGTCAAACTACGAAATGTCGTCACGCTTGCGAACCTCGGGAAGCGAGGTGAGCCCTTTGCAGCCCAGAGGGCCCATAGAGCAAGACTTAATGCAAACTTCTAAACTTTTAAATTATAAATGCAATGATAATATAACATGAACAGTTGTATAATTACATATCTAATCTACTCATTATATATATACTAGCGAATTGCCCGTCAAAAAATGACAGCAATGGAATTGTAAGGTAGCTAATGTTGTTTTGTGTGTACTTCTGAAGTATATAATTTAATTATTAAATGAATATACTTTACCTATTTTGAAGCATTGTGTTGAAGAGCTGCAATCTGTTTTGATGTTGCTGCAGGATTAGTGCTGTGGAGCTGCTGTGTAAGCGTGATGAACGTGTGCAGTGTAATAGTGTGCGTGCTCGAGGCGAAACCGTTAGCATAGTTGGTGTGGTAACTTGTCTTCCTTGAATGGTAATTTAAACAGGCCTTTGTAGGAGGGCTGAGAATCTTTACTTCCCTCCCACAATTGCTCATGGACAGGATGTGATGTAAATTACATCATCTCAACTAAGGATATATCCAGGCAGGAAACTGGTGCTGCTTCCTGTTTTTCTTCCTGGGTGGTGAGAGTGAGGAGGTGATGTCAATGGTCTGACCGTGGGTAAGATCAAGCGTTTGGGGAAGGGAATTAGGTAGATAGATTTAAAAGGGGGTGTTGCTCCGTGGGTCTGGGCTGTTGTGTTTGTAATACATTTATAGTATTGTGTTATCTGCCTTTTAATAAATACCTTTTAATGTAGACGAACCTTGTGTAATATTAATTTGGTGATACACCACATTTGGCGACCACGAATTTTAGACTTCTACAAAGGTTATTTATGAGGTAATATCACATTAATAGATAGTCAGATTAATTTTTTTTTTTTTTGGGGGGGAAGGAAAAAAAGTACTCTGTCTAATTATCCTCTGCATGGGAAATCAAGTGCTGATTGTGTGTGGGGTCTAGGTTAAGCCTCCATTTTTAATATATATCGTACTAGCTTCTGAGTTGAGTTTTGTTCGTACTAGCTTATTTTGATACATAAAACAAATATATATCATCAGGTTGTTTTTGTGGGTTTATCTGAGTTGAGTTTTTTTTTGTGCTTTTGACTATCAAAGTACAGGCATAGGCCTGCATTTGAATAAGGCTCCATGTGGCTTCGTTGTTTTTTTTTTTTAATGCTAATTCAAGCCTCCATTTTTAATATCATCAGGTTGTTTTTGTGGGTTTATCTGAGTTGAGTTTTTTTGTGCTTTTGACTATCAAAGTACAGGCATAGGCCTGCATTTGAATAAGGCTCCATGTGGCTTCTTTGTTTTTTTTTAAATGCTAATTCAAGCCTCCATTTTTAATATATATCGTACTAGCTTCTGAGTTGAGTTTTGTTCGTACTAGCTTATTTTGATACATCAAACAAATATATATCATCAGGTTGTTTTTGTGGGTTTATCTGAGTTGAGTTTTTTTTTTGTGCTTTTGACTATCAAAGTACAGGCATAGGCCTGCATTTGAATAAGGCTCCATGTGGCTTCTTTGTGTATTTAAATGCTAATTCAAGTCTCCATTTTTAATATATATCGTACTAGCTTCTGAGTTGAGTTTTGTTCGTACTAGCTTATTTTGATACATAAAACAAATATATATCATCAGGTTGTTTTTGTGGGTTTATCTGAGTTGAGTTTTTTTTTTTTGTTTGTGCTTTTGACTATCAAAGTACAGGCATAGGCCTGCATTTGAATAAGGCTCCATGTGGCTTCTTTGTTTTTTTTAAATGCTAATTCAAGCCTCCATTTTTAATATATATCGTACTAGCTTCTGAGTTGAGTTTTTGTTCGTACTAGCTTATTTTGATACATAAAACAAATATATATCATCAGGTTGTTTTTGTGGGTTTATCTGAGTTGAGTTTTTTTTTTTGTGCTTTTGACTATCAAAGTACAGGCATAGGCCTGCATTTGAATAAGGCTCCATGTGGCTTCTTTGTTTTTTTTAAATGCTAATTCAAGCCTCCATTTTTAATATATATCGTACTAGCTTCTGAGTGTTAATACTATTATTTTTGTTTTGTTTTTGTTTTTTTTTTTTTCTCTTCTTTCTTTTTCTTTCTCTAGTCCTTTATCATAGTACAGGCCTGGAAAAAAAATAATAAATAAACCATTTTAAATATTATATATATATATATATATATATATATATTATTTCAGGCGTGCATTTTAATACACTATAGGCTTCCATACCTTATACATTTTGGGTGTCTTGCATATCCTCGTTCGGGTTTATCTCCTACCCTGCAGGCCTTGCTATTATATTTTAAGTTAATTAGCAAGTATTACCTTCACCATACTAAGGTAAGTATAATTTGCATTGTGGGTACTAATCTATTTTTCTACATATTACACCTGGCCTACTGAATAGTCATCAACTATTGTTGGCTACTCAGAAGCATGCTACTTTAGTCGCAAATTGATTTGGATTCTTACTTGGGTGAGTAAAAGAGTAGAAATGTCTTTTCAAGGGGCCAAATACTTTCCCACAGAAGTGCGTGAGTACTTTAGGAAACATATTCAAAAACATGATGGTCCATATGAGCTTCCAGAGCCAGCAAACCCAGACAGTGAAAAAGAAAAGAGATTAATGGATGTTCTAACACAAATTGTAAATAACAAAAAGTATAGAACAAAGAAGAGAAAAAGTTTGGTCACACAAGCTGTTGTAGCCACAATAGGAGGCCTAATAGACTTAATTGTAGAATTACGGCAGCATAATTTGGAAACAACAAATAAAATGGAGGAAGCAATGGACAAAAGGGATTGTTTAAAAATTGCAGCTTTGAGAACAACTACAATTGTTGGGGAACTAGTAAGGGAGTTAGGGGAAATAGAAAAGCAGAGGGATGTTTATGGAGTAAAAATAACAGAACTTCAAAACATAATAATGGACTATAAAAATAAAACAAAGTTAGAAGGGATAAAAGGAGTCAGAGACATTGCCAAAATATATCCAGATCTGGATATGTTCGTGGCACAAAATAAAGAACCAGTGCCGAAAATGAACCAAGATAGAAAAGATTTCTTATGTTATTCTGTTCCACAAGTAGATACCATACCACAAGCACCAGTTATTGTTTCAGAATTATTTAATGCAAGGCAAACACCTACAGGATTTTCTATGCAGACTCGACCGATGTCTATGGCAGATAAAGACAATTTCCAGAAATGGTGGGGAAGTATGCCAACTAACAACTTTAATACATTTACACATTGGTTTATGAGGGGAGCAGATAGAGCTAAAAAAGGAGGTCTTAACTTAGAGGAATGGACAGAACTGTTAGAATACGCTATGGGTCCTTTGGCTAGTAGACTATTGGGATTTAATAACAGTGTGTCTGATCAGGCAGGAAGAATTGCTGCAACTAATTTCTATCTACTTAGCATAGAAAAAGAAATAGCAAATATTACCATGAGGCCAATAGATGGTCCTAGAGAGGTAGCTCAAAGGATATTTTTTTGGTATACTCTACGACAACCGCAACAGCCTCTAGTGCTGGGCTCACCAGAACATATAGCAAAAGTAATGGAAGCCCTTCCCCGGGAGTGTCAAGAATTTATCAGGCTTTTTGATCCAACACCAACAGACTTGGAAATGGTACTAACTAGAGCTGATACGTGGTGGATCAAGCATCCTTTCACAGAACAGGCCTGCTCTGTTTCAGCTGTAAGAACATTTAAGGTCGAGTCTGGTAGAGATATAGATGGTAATTGGAGAAACCAGACGTGGGATGTACCCCAGAACAAGAAGGATGATCAAAACTGGAGACCAAAACAGAACTTTGACAAAAGATGGAGAGATCCACCTAGGGACTATAGTAATAGGGATGGCAGCAACTGGAGGGCTAATCAGGAGGGAGAGAGAAACGGTAACATGGGCTATTGGGAACTCAGGAGACAGAAGGATAGGATAGAAGAGGAAAATCACATACTTAAAAACAAGGTAGCTGAGTCAGAGAGGAAATTGAAGGAAAATGAGGCAAAGATGATAAAAGAGGGACAGAGTAGAAGTGAGTCACAATGACAAATCCCAACCCCTGCGCCTCAGCATCTCATTCACTCAGCTAATTTAACCATGGATGAGGCAGGTCGGCCTACCAGTTATACAGTCATCGCAGGGGTAGGGAAAAATATGTTGGTAGATACAGGAGCAGCAGTTACAATGACCAACAGGGTCAAAAATGGGGATTCTTCAGTAAGTAGTATGGGAGTTACTGGGAATCCACAGGAGGTTAGAGCAGGTCCAATTGATGTAGCAGTTGGAGAAAAAACAATAGAAGTAGAAGCAATAGTGGGTTGGCCAGAGGAAATATTGGGAATAGAAGCTTTAAAAAAAGGAAATTTCATTGTAGATCTTGCCAATTTTTGTTTGTGGAAGACAGAAAAGGTGAATCAGGTAAGTACAGAGTTGACGAAAGGGGTTGTGCTCCCAATGGCATATATTGTCTCTCCGATAAAAAGTCTGGAAAAAAAAAACAAACTGAAACTAGACGGACAACCAGAATGGCTGCAGAAGCTAATCCAAGACATACCTGTTTGGGCTACAGATAAATTAGACTGTGCAAGAATGAAAGGAATGGTCTTTTTGGAAGGAGGAGACCCACAATGGCAAAAGCAATATCCAGTCCCAAGAGAATCAGTGGCATCAATCACCAAGATGATAGAAATACTGGAGAGAAGTGGAATAATTAAATCTGGAAATGGGTATGCATGTAACTCACCATGTTGGCCTGTGAGAAAAGCTGTGTTAAAAGGGAATAGAGATGAAAAAGCAGCCTCATCATGGAGACTTACCATTGATTACAGGGCCGTGAACAAACTTGCAAAAAGAATGGCCCCTGTTGTTTTTGTTATGTATATGTTTCTAATGATAGAATCTAGTGTTCCCACAGAGCAAGGCTGTATAAGAATGAAGATGCGTGTCAACAGAAGATTGTGGTGGATTCTTGTTCCAGGATGGATAAGTATAAGCTGTATCACAGTAGGAATGGGGAGACAGGCAATAAGGCCAGAAGATACCGCAAATAAGGGAGAGAGTTTGAAAAGATTGGAGTTACATTATGTTCAAGCAGATAGATTTATTTGGCCCAGGGAATTGGAAGTAAAAGAGGGTGGAGGGTTACAAGTAAACATTATTTTGCCACATAATAGTACCAGGGGATTAGCTCTTAGAGCTCCAATACAAGAGAGGTTTACAAATATTACAGTAGTAGTGAGTAACTTAACATTAGAAGAAGGTGGAGAATGGACGCTGCAGTTATAGCTGCCCAGCCTGACCTAGAGGAATTCTGCAATTTTGATACTGGAAAGGGGTGTGTTCTAACAATAGATGAAGTATTTGTCTCTGTAAAGGAGCTGCAACGTTGTAAAGATCAGAAGAAGGTACCATGGCCAATAGGCGGATTGGTGGTGGTACCAACACATGAAATAGTTGTGCAAGGGGTTGGGTGGACTTACTACCCAATAATTCTAAATTTTAATGATTTTTCTATTCCTCCAAAGTGCCCGGAATCACAGCGGCAGTGGTTTAAGCAAAGTATACAAGAGACCATCATTGAGTGGACCGGAGCAGGGAGTCGAGAAAAACGGGACACACTTGCAGCCCTTTTAGGAGAAGTCGGAACTGGATTGGGAGTATGGAATTCAGCAGACATCATTGGAGTGAACAGCCGGATAAACTCCCTTACTGATGGCATGGGACATGCTATGAAAACAGGTGGAGTAGCTGACTCCCTTACAGTGAGTAGACTGACAGACAATGTTGATGACATACACACCATTGCCAACAACCTGCATCTAGTTGAGGAAAATATTGCTTCCATTGCTAACAGCATTAAGAATGAAATAGTGGGAACTGCCATTTTCTGTTCTATGATTGGAGGAAAGCTGTTGGCAGATTTAAAGGAAACTATTAAAGACATCCAGGCAAGGATTATCACGTCATTGAAAAGAAAAGGAGTGGACATCACTGAGGACAATCTTAAATACAGCTATATTGAAGGCCCAGATCAATGGATGCCACATGGACTACAATCTGGGACAATAGGACTAATCCTGGCAATTCCCCGCTGGGAGGGGCAGGCAGAGCAACTGAACTTCATACATAGCATTGGCACGTTAAGTGATGGAATCTACAGGCAACACTTCCCATCAAAAAGACTGGCCACTATTACAGGATTGGAGATGGATGAAAGCTGTTGCAGGAAATCTCAACACCGATGGCTGTGCAGTTGTGTTTGGGAGAAAGGAGCTGAGGAGGATGGCTGGGTGCAGTTGATAAAAGAAAACCTGGTGCAAGAGGTGATCCGCATAGGGGACATTGCATGCTTTATCGGCCACTCTGAATATAGGACAGTTGATGAAATATGTTTGGTGGAAGAAGGGTCTTGTATCATGGTATTTCCATCAAGAAACCTTACCACTGAAATGATCAATTTTACTGCAAATGCAGATTGGACAAATTTGACAATGA
Source organism: Discoglossus pictus (assembly GCA_027410445.1). Classification (NCBI taxonomy): domain Eukaryota; kingdom Metazoa; phylum Chordata; class Amphibia; order Anura; family Alytidae; genus Discoglossus; species Discoglossus pictus. The sequence continues at coordinate 51,214,376 of CM050163.1, forward strand.
AGCTTTTTACCTTGGAACTTCATGAGTCAGAGACACATCCAGTCCTACGAACACTGTCGCTGGTACTCATGTTCATTCAAGTATTAACGACAATTATATTAATATACTTTTGTGTGGCAATGAAACTTGCAAGGAGGATATATAATAATGTGTCTTTTTCCTCTTCTTTCTCTCTCTCATACATTCTTCAATAAAGTTTTACATTGCACATACATAAACATTTATCACACACTCTCACCTAAATTCTATAAATTCTATTTTTTGTGTAATATGTGGAAAGTACAGGAGAACTTATGTCGCTGAGGGAACTATTCCGGAGGGACGGTGGGTTGAATTTCTCCTGTATATCAGGTTTTTGCTCCCACTAGGTTCTCCTGTAATAGAGGGATAACTAGAAAACTGAGCAACATAGAAGAAGAAAAAGTGAGGGAATGTGGTAACTTGTCTTCCTTGAATGGTAATTTAAACAGGCCTTTGTAGGAGGGCTGAGAATCTTTACTTCCCTCCCACAATTGCTCATGGACAGGATGTGATGTAAATTACATCATCTCAACTAAGGATATATCCAGGCAGGAAACTGGTGCTGCTTCCTGTTTTTTCTTCCTGGGTGGTGAGAGTGAGGAGGTGATGTCAATGGTCTGACCGTGGGTAAGATCAAGCGTTTGGGGAAGGGAATTAGGTAGATAGATTTAAAAGGGGGTGTTGCTCCGTGGGTCTGGGCTGTTGTGTTTGTAATACATTTATAGTATTGTGTTATCTGCCTTTTAATAAATACCTTTTAATGTAGACGAACCTTGTGTAATATTAATTTGGTGATACACCACAGTTGGGTACTTCCACATTAGCGTAAAATGGCGGGAAATGTGTGGTATGCGTCTTAGCGGAATATCCGTAGGTCATTTGTGGTGTTTTGCAAGTTTCTTGTGGTGTTTTGCGTGGTTAGAGTGCTGTAGCCTTGTTTTCGTTTTGTTCGGTGGCCATTTTTTCTCTCGCTTAGAGAATTTTTTAGTGTCTAAACTCTTTTATTTTTAGTTAACTGAAGGTGTAAGTTGTTTTTTTAAGGTCCTGGATGCTTCCTCTTGCTGTAGGTAAGCTTTTTATGTATGTGCTGTGTGTATTTATTGTGGCTTTAATGTTGTGATGTTCGTGCGTTGCGGCCGATTTTTGAGAGGTCGTAATGTGTGGTAACGTGTCTCGTATCTCTTTTGCAAGTTTCTTGTGGTGTTTTGCATGGTAAGAGTGCTGTAGCCTGGTTTTCGTTTTGTTCGTCGGCCAATTTTACTCTTGCATAGCGATTTTTTTAGCGTCTAAACTCTTTTATTTTTCGTTAACTGAATGTGTAAGTTGTTTTTTTGAGGTCCTGGATGCTTCCTCTTGCTGTAGGTAAGCTTTTTATGTATGTGCTGTGTGTATTTATTGTGTTTAATTTTTTTCCTGTTCGCGAGTTGCGGCCGATTTTTGCGAGGTCGTAATGAGTGTTAATGTGTGTTGTATGTTATGCGAGGTAAAGTTTGCGAGGGTCGCAGTTGGTGTGTCGCGTTGTTTGCGTTACATCGTAAACTTTACAAAGGTCGCCTTTGGCGCTCCATGCCAGCAACTGAGGCCCTCGCCCGCAGCCCTCACTACGCGAGGGCCGCGGGTCGTTGTGCTGTGATTTTTTAGAACTGTAAAGATGAAGATGCTGTAAAAGAACTTATGAAAGATGTGGATGAAAATGAAATGGTTCAGTGAGCTTTGACAAATTTCTTATTTTGCTGACTAAGATGATCACCTTCCTAAAAAAGACATCGAAAAACCCTGGAAATTAAATAAAAAAATTAAACTCAGTGTTTGCAAACAAAATAAAAACCTTTTTAATTACTTAAAAACTATTTTTTCAGTATCTATAAAATACTGTATAAAGTGTGAAAGGGTTGACAGCATTCAATCACACACATAATAAGCACTCTAAAGTGATCATGGGTGTCACCTTTAAGATTCAGAACATTTTACATGTGAAACACTAAACTGTTATATCATTTCACACAGATTTGGATAGAGTACATTGTAACTGCAAGTAAGTTTATCAATATTATATATTCTAGTAACTTGTCTATCATAGAATGTTTTCTTGAATTGTCTGTGCTCTATCTCTCTCTGTGCACTCTCTCTTCGTATGTGCGCTCTCTCTCTCTGTGTGCATGCTCTCTGTGTGCGCTCTCTCGCTCTGTTCTTCCTCTCTGTCTCTGTCCTGTGTCTCTTTCCCTCTCTTTCTCTCTCTGTCTTGTCTCTCTCTCTCTCCCTCTCTTTCTGTCTGTCTTGTCTCTCTCTCTCTCTGTCCCGTGTGTGTCTCTCTCTGTCCTCTCTCTCTCTGTCCTGTCTCTCTTGCTCCTGATGCTCTCTGTGTGCTCTCTTTTGCTCTCTGTGTGTGCTCTATGTGTGCACTCTCTCGTTCTGTGTGCTCTCTCCCTTTGTCTAGTCTCTCTCGCTCTGTCCTGTCTCTCTCTGTCCTGTGTGTTTCTCTCTCCTTCTCTGTAATGTCTCTCTCTCTCTCTGTCCTGTCTTTCTCTCTGTCCTGTGTATGTCTCTCACTCTCCTGTCTTTCTCTCTGTCATGTCTCTCTCGCTCCTGGTGCTGTATTTCTTTCTGTTTGCTCTCTCTCTCTGTGCGCACTTTCTCTCTGTTTGCTGTCTGTGGCTCTCTCTATGCTCTCTCTCTCTCTCTCTGCACTCTCTGTCTGTGCACTCTCTCTCTGCACTCTTTCTGTGCATGCGCTCTTTCTGCTCTCTCTGTCTGCTCACTCTCTCTCTTTATGCTCTCTGTCTGTGCGCTCCCTCTATTTGTGCTGTCTATCTCTCTGTGCTGTCTCTGTCTCTGCATAATGGCTGCTGTTAATGCCTGCTTCTAGGCCCCATCCAGATGGCGCCACGATCATGCCCCTCGATGACATCCGCGTTACGCACACCTGTTAACTTATAGCTGATAACTAATGGAAGCAGTATGTTTAAAGACTTGGAGCCTCATACAATTCGGAGGCCCAAGTTATGGAGGTATAGGCTGTATGGAGCTATTCAATTCGGTAAGCCCGCAAGTTAGGGTCCGATAGCGAAAATCAGAAACCATGTACTCGTAAGTAGCGTTTGCCAGCTTGAACATGATCAATTAAGCAATGGCGTAACTCCTGATTTAGAAACAGCCAATAGAAACGTCAGATGCCAAACCCTAGCCTGTAACGTAGCCAGCAAGACTTAGAGCTAACACATCAGACCCGTAAAGCATGCTGCGCAAGACTTTGTGCTTAAGGAAGAACTGTGGAACTTCGTGGTCGCAAATCCTTTGTTCTGTCAAGCCCGTAACTGCTAGGTTTCAATTTTGCAACAAATTTCCAAAGACGCCATAGCATTCAAGCTTGTAAACCCGAAAATGGAAGTGAAAACATAACGGCATCCAAATAGGACCCGCAAAGTGTTCACAGACCACTTTTAAGCACATTAAAGGGCAATATTAACTCGCCAGTGCACTTTAAAATATGGGGAAAGCATGGAGTGGCATTACAATTACTTGCACAATAACCCCCCCAATAAAAAATAAGCAATTTAAAAATATATTTTATTTTTATATGTTGGAATGGTCATGCATATGCCAATATGAAAAGCCAAGCTGTCACATGCACAAAGCAATTAAAGACACACTACCTGATTAAATAGCAACACAAAAATATAAAACTGCCATATTAACCCATTCCCACTCACAGAGGCTCTATTGTGGCCCCTAAAACATACATTTAATTGAATATACATCTGACTCATCACATCTACATATGGGAACACAAATAGTGGCCAGATTTCACCGCCACATCACATATCAAAGTTTGATTATTTGTTGTTCAGTCCTGCAGTTGTGTCTGACTCTCTATGACCCTATGGACTGTAGCACATTCAACTATGTCTCTGCCTGTGCTGTTCCACAAGGTTTGCATGCCAAAGATACTGGAGTGGGTTGCCAGTTCCTTCTCTAGTGGACTGGGATTTGTCTGACCTCTCTGCTATCAGCTGCCCACCTACACTGGCCCTATATGGTATAGCTCACAGCTTCATTGAAGTACACAAGACCCTTCACCACCACCACCACTTAGCAATCCACAAGGAGACCAGGGGAACATACACCACATTAATCGACTCTAACCCATCAGGAAGGGCCGCAAAAACACATGGAGGCCATGCAGAGGCCTGGGGATGTAACTATGTAACTATATGCTGGGGGCCATGTGCCATGATGTATACCGATTCCCATTTGGTGACCTCCCATTATATTTTGTTATTCATCAATTTACATTAGTGCGTGGTCCGCTTCTGCATTGCTAAGTGATGGTGGTGAAGGGGCTTGTGTACCTGAATGAAGCTGTGAGCTATACCATGTAGGGCCACTGCAGGTTGGCAGGTGATAGCAGAGAGGTCAGACAAATCACAGTCCACTAGAGATTGCACTGCCAACCCACTCCGGTATCTTTGGCATGCAAACCTTGTGGAACAGCACAGGCAGAGACCTTAGCTAAATTTGATGCATTCAATAGGGTTATAGACAGATACGACTGCAGGACTGAACAACAAATAATAGGATGATCACCGGGTTCTTGATCTATGTGATGTGGCGGTGAAATATGGCCACTATTTGTGTTCCGAAATGTAGATGTGATGAGCGAGATGTATATACAATTATATTGATATTTTAGGGGCCCTACTAGAGGCTCTGTGAGTGAGAAAGGGTTAATATGGCACAAGTTTCATGTTTTGGTGTTGCTATTGAATCAGGTAGTGTGTCTTTAATTACTTTCTGCATGGTGCAGCACGGTTTTCCATATTGCCATATGCATGACCTTCTAACATGTACTAAGTGGGGGTGGTGAAGGGGCTTGTGTACTGCTATTAAGCTGTGACCTATACCATGTAGGGTAACTCTAGATGGGCACATCATAGCAGAGAGGTCAGACAAATCCCAGTCCACTAGAGAAGGAACTGGTAACCCACTCCAGTGTCACCTTTCATATTTATTTTTGGCTCCACAGTATCACTTATTGGACTTGGCCTATGCATTAACCCTTTATTATTATTTGATTTGATATGTTGTATTATATGATATCTAATGCTATTATGACTATTATTCCTTTGATATGAATGGATCTATTGTAGGTTAACTAGGGCTCATTAGTTTACATCTTTAGGAATGTGACACTAATGGGATGCTTGTGGATGTCCTATAACCCCAAGCATTAAAACCACACTGAAATGTTTACAATTGTATAACAAAGCTTTATTTTTTACACAGACCACAATCAGCAGTGGTCAATATAACTACAGGGGGTAATGTAATAGCCTAGAATAAGCATGATGCATAGCACCTACCAGGCTCACATATGGTCACTACACCACTGCAACCTAACTCTGATTTAAAAAAAGGATCGTCACAAATGACTCCATTTAATTGAAGAAACCATTTATGCGCATAGCACTTACAACTTGTCTGGATCTGCTCAATGAAACAGGTGATTCAATCAATTTTTCATATGTTACAGCCATGTAAATAGTATTCCTTTTATAAAAGCTTTGTGGGTATTCTATATAGTTGTACTTTTCCCCACTGACTCTTTATTAATTTGAAAAAAGTTTTCTATCTCTTTTCTCAAGAGAGCTTGTTTTTCTATATTGTCGAATAAGGTGCTATCTATCTTCCTAATTTTTTTTTGTGATAGCCTTTAAATCGGAGGGATACCATAGCATGGTTTGACAATTTCATTGTATCAATTTCAATTGTTTAAACAGATTTTAAGGTCTCCATTTCCACAAAGAAATAGTCTATCCTGGAGTATGTGGAAAAAATTTAAAATCATAGGGACTGCAGCATCTCTTCTCAACAGCATTCCTCAGTGACCAACAATTGGTGACATGTTAAACAGAACCCTACGTGTCCACAGAGAAGAGGATCATGGACCATGTGATGGGAGGTAGCCATCTGCATAAAAAATATCGCATAGGCCAAGATCCAAGACTCTGTAGCCAGGCTAGATTAGGTTAATATTGTGACCAATAGATTGTCACTGAGGAGTGCTGTTGAGAAGGCACAAACATGTCTGCAGCCCCTATGCCCTCCTCTACCAGGGCACAGGGCCCACGTCGTCTGTGGCCAGATGCCTTCTCCCCACTGGTGGTGTTTAGGGGTGGGGGAGGCAGCAGCACCATGCGTAGTGAATGCATGGTGGGAGGAGAGGAGGGGCCAGGCTGCTGGTGGCTGGGGGATGCCTTTGGGGTAGAGGAGGGGGGGCTGGTGACCAGCCCCAACCTTAGCCCCTACAGGTAAGTCTCAGTCATCAGATGATGCCTCCTCTTCTCCCTGGAGCGCCTGAGATGCTGGCCTGGATCCCCTGAATTAAGTCCAGCTGATCACGCATGATGGCGAACATATCCGCCTGTGCAGCCTGGCTTGGTGGTGGTGGTGACGGAGGTCCGTGTTGCAGGGCCGGGTGAGGAGGTGGCAGGGATGGAGTAGGGCAGGGTCAGGGGCACTGCTGGAGCCAGGGGTGATAGTTGTGGTGGTGATGTCTGTGTGGAGGACCCCGGGGAAATCCACAGTCTTTTGAGGAGGGGGTAGTGGGGTCAAATATCAGTGTTGTAAGCATTGGTCCAGGGGGTGACTCCCTCACCACATATTCACCTTCTGTGTAGGCTGGATCCTGCTGGGTCACCGGTCCTGAATCTCCAGCAACGTGCAACGGTCTCCGAAAGTGCCTTGCGACCCTCCCCCACTCATTATAGTATACGCTGCGGCCTTGCTCCTCCTTGGACATCAGCCTCCTTCTTGGCCCTGACGTCATCAAAGTGGTGCTGGTGTTGGGGGATTGGGGTGTGTGTTATTTAACCTATGTGCACTGAAAATATGTCTAATTTGTAAATATGTGCAAGTCTTGTCGTATAAATATGTATGAAATCGAAAATAAATCATTCAAGAACTCAATCTACCTCTCTCCAACTAACTCATGCTCTCTCTCTCTCAAAAAATACCCCACACTAGCTCCTGGACCTGTCAACAGTCAACGCATGGGCGTGTGTCTGTCTAGTTTATAAGCCCCCACTGGCAATCATATTGTCTAGACCGTATATGATTGGCTGAGAGGCCTGTGTTGCACTGCGATATTCTGCAATTGGATGGTTCAGGCCAATCACGGCTAGTCCGTCCGCTTTACAGCTTGCGAGCACAGCTAAGGTTTAACTTGCGGCCTTCATTTCCGAGCCTGGATCTCCCAAATGGATCAATTGCATGAGGCTATTGGGCTCACCTCGTCTCATTTTGGACCTGAGATCCAGCCATATAAATTTTAGGGACCTACACCAGTCCTAGGACCGGCTGAACCACTGCTCTGTTTAATATTTAATGCAATTAATATAATAATGAAAACAAAAATCATATGAACAAAAATAGATTAATATCTCATAACACTGAATACAAGCTATATAGGTCAATCAACATGCTCACAAGACACAAACTTGATTATCTCCTTCAAAACAATAAAAACCCAAATATAAAGAACTCTACACAAGTCCTAAGTTTAGACCAGGCCTAAATGTCATTCATCTTCTACATGATTACTATAGTATTCAAAATTCTTACTCTAAAAATGAGCATGTAGTTTTAGCATACAATGATGATGTACAGCAAAATGATCTAGGAACTAGATGACTGTTTAGTTAGTAGATCATTATGTCAGCTTTGTGTGGGGTGGGTTTGTTTATTTAAAATGTTCAAGTCATTGATTATATAGTTATTAGTAAATTGTCCGTCAAAAATGGAGGTATAATTTTTTATTTTTCTCTCCCTCAGTGTCTCTCCCCACCTTCCCTGTGTCTCCTCCTCCCCTGTGTATCTTCCCCCTTCCATACCCTGTGTCTAACCCCTTCCCTCCCTTGTGTCTCCCCCTTCCTTCCCCTGTGTCTCTTCCCCATTTCCTTCCCCTGTCTCCCCCCTCTTCCCTCCTCTGTGTCTCTTTCACCCCTCTTCTCCCCTGTGTATTTTTCTCCATCTCCCCCTCCCTCCCCTGTGTCTCTCCCCCTCCACTTTGTATCTTTCTCTACCCTGTGTCTCTTCCCCCCTCCCCTGTGTCTCTTCCCCACCTCTCCCCTTCTCTGTGTCTCTTCCCCCCCTCCCTTGTGTCTCTTCCCCCGTAGCCTCCTTCTTTCCCCCTATACCCTGTGTCTCTTCCCCCCCTCCCCTGTTTCTCTTTCCCCACCTCTCTCCTCCCCGGTGTATTTTCCCTCCCTCTCCACTCCCTTGTGTCTCTTTCCCCCTCTACCCTGTGTCTCCCCCATCTCCCCTGTTTCTCTTCCCCATCTCTCCCCTCCCCAGTGTGTCTCCCCCCCTGTGTCTCTTCCCCTCCCCTGTGTCTTTCCCCCTCTCCCCTCCCCTGTGTCTCCCCCTCTCCACTGTGTCTTCCTCCCACTCCCCTGTGTCTTCTTCCCTCCTCTCCCTCTCCCCTGTGTCTCCCCCTTCCCCTGTGTCTTCCGCCTTCCTCTACCCTCCCCTGTGTCTCTTCGCCCTTCACCTCCGTCTCTTCCACCCCAACCCTGTGTCTCTCCCCCACCCCTGTTTCTTTTTCCCCCACCTCTCACCTCCCCTGTGTCTCTTCCCCCTCTCCCCTCCCCTTTGTCTTTCCCACCCCCTCTCCCCTCCCCTGTGGTTCTTCCCCCCTCCCCTGTGGCTCTTCCCCCCTCTCCCCTGTGTTTCTTCCCTACTCTCCCCCTCTCTCCTATGTTTCTTCCCTCTTCTCCCCTGTGTCTCTTTCCCCCCTCTCTTTTGTGACTCTTCCCTCCACCTCCCCCTCCCCTGTGTCTCTTCCCCTCTCCCCTCCCCATGTGTCTCTTCTCGCCTCCCCATGTGTCTTCCCCCCCTCCCCTCGGCTGTGTTTCTACTCCCATCCCCTGTGTCCCCCGTCTCTTCCTCCCTCTCTCCCCTGTGTCTTCCTACCTCCTCCCTTGTGTCTTCCTCCCCCATCTCCCCTCTGTCTTCCTCCACCCTCCCCTATGTCTACCTCCACCTCTCCCCTGTGTTTCTACTCCCATCCCCTGTGTTTTTCCTCCTCCCCCGTCTCTTTCTCCCCCTCTCCCCTGTGTCTTCCTCCCCCATCTCCCCTCTGTCTTCCTCCCCCCTGTCTTCCTCCACCCTCCCCTATGTCTTCCTCCCCCTCTCCCCTGTGTCTTTCAATGTGTTTCTTATCCCTTGCCTATTATCCTCAGGGATTGTAGAAAAAAATTTGTATAGTAAGAAAGACATTTAATATTTAGGTTTATATGTAAAGAACTAAAAAAAGCCCCAAAAAATCACATTTTAAAATTTATTTTTCAATAACTGATTTGTAATTGAATATATAAGTGGAACATCCTAAATGTTGGTGTTTGCTTTTTTCTTATTTTTTTAAATTCTATCCAATATACATCATATGGAAGAAATGTGGCAGATAAATAGGACCAAAGATACTATGCTTAGTTCTAGTCCTTGTGTTATTGCAGATTTAGATCATAAATTGGTTATTGTACCAGGATATAAGATGTAAATTCAATGCTGGATGGAAGGAATCACATTTTATTAAACAATATACAAAACTCATATAAATGTTTAAAACTAAACAAGCTTATAAACAAAAGTTCACAGGTCACCATCCTTTATTAATCAAATAAATTATATTTGTCTTTCATCTCTATAACTGCTTAAGTTGAACTGAGCTAAAACCAGCATTATAGCTAAATCTGTTGAGATAAATGACCCCAGCTAGCATTCATTACCATTAAGGCCTATACACTATCAATTAATGGTGTTTGGACCTCCAATGTCAATGTAAATATAAATTAGTCACTTACCCCAAAAATGTGAAGTTGTAATTCCTTTGTATGCATATGTCCAAATATCCAATGTCTCATAATACAACTTTGGGGAAAGAATTCTTAAGAGAGAGAGTTTGGCCTCCTTAGAAAGTTTAACTTTGTTCCAAAATTCACTTTGACACAGTACCATAGGCAGTGCATTAAATCTGCTGTAAGGATATTGCATTAAAGACAATTATTTTTTTGCATTACCAAAAATCACAATATATTTTATGATAGCTTTAACAGAGAATGACTCAAGCACTGTTGTTTACAGCATTTTTCACTTTTATTTCATTCATTCTTTTACATACGTACATATGAAAAAAAAATATATATAATAATTATTCAGTCATTCAGTCAACTCAGTTCGACTCTCTGACCCTATGGACTGCAGCTCGCCAGGAACATCTTGTGTCTGGGTGTGCTAATCCTTAAGGTTTTCATGGCAAAGATACTGGAGTGGGTTGCCAGTTCCTTCTCCAGTGGACCGCAATTTGTCTGACCTTTCTGCTATAACCTGCCCATCTTGGGTGACCATACATGGTATAGCTCACAGCTTCATTGAAATACACAAGCCCCTGCTTTGCATTACACGATCCAATTTTATAAATTCACACCTAAATCTCTCAATCTTATTTTTAACCTTATATTAAAGGGGAAGATTCTCCAGACAGCCGTTCAGGATTCTCTCAAATTAAAACTGTGGTGCTGCAGGTTACCATGGAAACAATGATAGTTGTAAAGAGGGGGGGGGGTGGAAGAGACCCAGTTAAGAGACCCAGGGAAGGGAGATTGGGAAAGAGACCAAGGGGAGGGAGAGGGGTAAAGAGACCCAGGGGAGGGAGAGAGGGGTGAAGAGACCCAGGGGAGGGAGAGGGGGCAACGAGTCCAAGGGGAGGGAAGGGGGAAGAGAGCCAGGGGAGGGAGAGGAGTAGACCCAAGGGAGGGAAAGGGAAAAGAGACCAAGTGGAGGGAGAGGGGAAAGAGACGCAGGGGAGGGAGGGGGGAAAGACCCAGGGGTGAGAGATGAACAGGTCATCTATGTAATGGTAGTATCTGTAAGGTTTGTGGAGATATGTGGACAAGAATCTCTGTTCCAGGTCAGCCATAAATAGATTAGTATATTGTGGTGCCATTTTGGTACCCATTGTTGCACCCATTATTTGTAGGTAAATTAGTTAGATGAAGGTGAAGGAGTATAAGCTGACTTTTTCAGCACATTTTTTATGCTGAGAAAGGCCCTCATGGCTTATACTCGAGTGATGGTTACCTGTTCTCTGGTCTCCCGCTCATCTGCGAGCACCTGCAGCCTCTGTGGGTGGTCGCCTCTTCTACTTCCTCCTTCCCATCCTCCTTCCCTCCTTCCCATCCTCCTTCCTCCTCCCATCCCCCTCCTTCCTCCCCCCATTCTCGTCCTTCCCCCCTCTCCAATAACATCCCTTTCAACCCTCTTCTCGCTTAAGAGGAGAGAGGGGGATGGGAGAAGGAAGGAGGATGGAGGAGGAGGGTGGGAAGGAGGATGAGGGGGATCAGTATGGAGGAGGAGGATGGGAAGGAGGATGAGGGGGGAACAGGAAGATGAGGGGGTAACAGGAGGATGAGGGGGTAACAGGAGGATGATAAGGGGGAAAGGAGGATGATAAATATATATGAATTGAGAGCGGGCTAAAAGACAGGAAGCAAAGGGTTGTTGTAAATGGAACATACTCCGATTGGACTAATGTGGTAAGTGGGGTTCCTCAGGGTTCAGTATCAGGTCCTCTCCTTTTTAACATATTTATTAATGACTTAGAGGTAGGATTGGAGTGTGGGGTCTCCATTTTCGCTGATGACACAAAGTTGTGCAAGGTAATTAAATCAGATAATGATGTGCTTTCCCTCCAAGGGGATTTACATAAAATTGAGGAATGGGCATCTAAATGGCAGATGAGATTTAATACAAATACATGTAAGGTTATGCATCTGGGAAGGAAAAATAGCCATGCAATTTATAATCTTAATGGAGCAAATCTAGGTGTATCAGATATTGAAAAAGATTTGGGAGTGCTTGTGGACAACCACCTAGGTAACAGTGCTCGAAGCCAAGCAGCAGCTGCAAAGGCAAATAAAATATTAGCATGTATTAAGAAGGGTATAGAAGCCAGGGAAGCAAATATAATTCTGCCACTATACAAATCTCTAGTACGCCCTCATTTGGAATATGGAGTACAATTTTGGGCACCACTTCATAAAAAGGACATTTTAGAGCTGGAAAAGGTACAGAGAAGGGCAACAAAACTAATAAGGGGAATGGAGGGGCTAACTTATGAAGAAAGACTAACCAAATTAAACTTATTTTCTCTTGAAAAAAGGCGTCTAAGAGGAGATATGATTACCTTATATAAATACATCCAGGGTCAGTATAAAGATTTGTCATGGGAGCTTTTTGTGCCAAGAGGTTTTCAACTGACAAGAGGACATCCCTTGAGGTTAGAAGTAAAAAGATTCCACCTCAAAGAAAGAAAAGGGTTCTTCACAGTAAGGGTGGTTAATCTGTGGAATTCTCTACCAGAGGAGGTGATGACAGCGGATTCGATAGATAACTTTAAAAGGGGACTAGATTTATTTCTAATTAAAAAGGGAATTCAGGGTTATCATGGATAATTAGAGAAACAGTATTGATCCAAATTTTTCACATTTCCCTTTGAGACAATTGGCTAAGTCTCGCTTGTGTTTTTTTTTTTTTTTTTTTCTATTTGCCTTTTTCTGGACTAATTAATAATAAAAAAATAAAAAAAACATTAAATAATTGATTAATAATTAATTAACAACTGATGAATTAATAGTTAATCCACATATTCCAGATCAGAGGAGATCTTAAAAGGTTGAACTTGATGGACTGAAAGTCTTTTTTCAACCTTAAATACTATGTAACTATGTAACTATATATATATATATATATATATATATATATATATATATATATATATGTATATATGTGTGTGTGTATTACACATATATATATACTTTTGAATTTAATTACTAATATAGACGTAGAGAGAGACGTAGTTACGGGGGTGGAGGCCCGCAGGACTTAGCTGCAATTAGTGCCGTACTTACCCTCCCTGGCTTTGCCCCTGCGGCTCCCGTCCTCCATCCGGAACTACTTTCCTGGAGAACCAGGGGAGGGAGAGGGGGAAAGAGACCCAGGGGAGGGAGAGGGGGAAAGAGACCCAGGGGAGCGAGAGGGGGAAAGAGACCCAGGGGAGGAAGAGGGCGAGGGGAAGAGACCCAGGGGCAGGAGAGGGGGGTGGGAAGAGATCCAGGGGAAGGAGAGGGCAAAGAGACCCATGGAAGAGAGAGGGTGGGATAGACCCAGGGGAGGGAGATGGGGAAAAGAGACCCAGGGGAGGGAGAGGGGGAGAGACCCAGGGGAGGGAGAGGATGAAGATACCTAGGGGAGGAAGAGGGGGGAAGTCCCAGGGGAGGGAGAGGGGGGAAATGCCCAGGTGGGTGAGGGGGGGGGGGGGGAGACCCAGGGCAGGGAATAATTTATCATTCCTTATAACAGCAATACTATAATAATTAAATACTTTGGATTTTCATCTATTAAAGATATAGCTTGTAATTACAATAACTCAATTTTACATGTTTCCCAATATTTGTTATTTGCACACTTCATTTTTCCTAAATACATATTATAGCGCATTTGAGATTTCAGTATTTTGTCTCCAGTGACGTGGTATGTTTGATTTTTTTTCTGCCACTGCACAATTTTGTTTTAATAACCGTACAAATCATTGGTATATACAAAAGATGTATTAATTACTAAAATCTTACATTATTAATATTAAGTAATTATTAATATTTACATACAGATCTGGAAATAAAGAAAACTAGTTTAAAAAGTTATATATATATTAGGAATGTTGAAAACAAACATAATTTAATTGCTCATGAAAATCCCGAATATAGTTGTCGTACTATGAGTTGTCGTCCCGCTGCGGGGCCCACGTAGCGAGCCTCGCAACTGCAACCCTTGCGAAGAGAGTTTCGCAGTGGGGGGATGGAGGCCCGCGGGGCTTAGCTGCAATGAGCGCCAAAGGTGGTCATTGCAGGTCTCCCGGGATGACAACTGGAGTTTGGCCCGCACGGCTCCCCCTGACCGAGACCCCATAGATCAGCTCCCCCTGCACCAGACACCCTGCACCAACACCCCTTCCACATGCCCCCTGTCACTGGCCCTGCAAGACCTGTATGGCTCCCCCTGCCCCAGATCCCCCTTTCCAAGCTCCACCTGCCCTAGGTCCTTGTGGCCCATACCTGGTTCCAACCCTCCACCATCCTTCCCTGGTTTTGAACTACTTTCCTGGAGACCCAGGTCAGGGAAAGGGAGGGGGAGAGACTCAGGGAGTGAGGGGGAAAGGGGGGAAAGAGACTGAGGGGAGGGAGAGGGGGTGAAGATACCCAGGAGAGGGAGGGGGGGGAAGAGACCCATGAGAGGGAGAGGCGGGAAGAAACCTAGGGGAGGGAGAGGAGGGGATAGACCCAGGGGAGGGAGAATGAGGACTGAGAGACACTGAGAAAAAAGTGTTCAGTATGGCCTTGAATATACAGACAACAGGATTGAGAGACACTGAGAGGAGAGTGTTCAGTGTGGCCTGGAATATACAGACAAACCACTACTAAAGTGGACTCCTGAGACAGGCAAGTGTCCTGGCGTGTGGGGAGGGAGAGGGGCGAGTCCGAGGGACGAGAGACACGGGGGGAAAGAGACCCAGGGGAGGGGGGAAGAGACCCAGAGGAGGGAGAGAGTGTGGGCGATAGTCCCTGGTGAGGGAGGGTGGGGTAAGAGACAGAGGAGAGGAAAATGGGGAAAAGAGACCTAGGGTAGGAGACCTCTCGCTTATAGTATTTTCTTGAATTTGTACTTAAATTGAGGTGTAACTTCACTTGCAGAGGTCCTGGGTGTCCCCCCCCCCCCCCCCCCTTGCTGTGGGTACACTTTTTATGTGTTTGTTGTGTGTATTTATTGTGTTTTTAATGTTTTCATGTGCGCGGGTCTCGAGCGCTAAGGTAGTATTTTTGCAAAGTCGTAATGTTTTTTTTTGTAAGTCCCGTGGCTCGTATTTGTGGATGGTAAGTCCGTAAATTTTGCGATGTAAGACCAACTTGCGGCTCATTGCAGCCGATATGGGAGCCTCCACCTCTGCAAATTTGCGCATTTGTGGGCCTAAAGTTATAGGGGGTCTTAGGGATGAGCACCTATGGCGCTCATCACCAGCGCAAGGAGCGCCTTTGGCGCTCCTTGCCAGCAACTGCGGCCCTCGTTAGCAACAACCCGCATGCTCACAACTATATATGTGATGAGTCTCAGCACTTATTTTTTTCACTGCATACTATTCCTATGCCTGTATTGATGAATTTTTTCACTTCACATATTTTTATTCTTTTTAAAGTTATTATCACTAATTACCAGCTCCAAATAAGTTTTATTTACCTTATTTCACTTTATATATTTATACTTTTTTACAGATATTACATTATATGTACTTTAACCACACAGGGATTACATATATACACTCTCTCTCAATAGGGTTACACAGCCATTATCGGTCATTTTGTATACAACGTTTATATTAAAAACAGGGCCCTCCATTTTCTTCAGCTATTAATATTCTATTTTCCATTTTTAAATATTATTGATTTACCTACATTAATATCTTCCTAATACATTTTTACAGTCACTCTGGATATAATGTAAGACATATTGTTTATTAAGTCAATAAAATTACTTAAGTTTGCATTCTAAGAAACATTCTCCTCATTTTCCCTAACTCTGACTCTTCACCATAGGCTCCACCAATAATTTATCAATTTCACATATGCTTTTCTCTCAGTTCTGGTTCTGAAATAAGTTTACTGGGAGCTCAGGACACAAGTTGGGATTAAGACAAGCAATTAAGGAATCTAGTCATGACATAGGCGCGTGGCAACCTTGAGATAAGGGCTTGGAGGCTTAAGAAGTATTTGGGACTAACAAACACTGACTTACAACTACATATGAGAATGTAGAAATATACAATGTTACATTACTAAGTGTCATATTTATAGTAATACAGCCTATAACTTTGCATTGTTATATTCAATTATGCTTTTCAATTTGAAGTGCAACTTTAAAAGGATTATCCACCCAGTTGAAACATTGTGGAAAGCAAATAAAGGAATAGATTACACACAGTGATGGCATAGAACACTTAATAAAAGACTTAATAATGGCATGGACCAATTAATAAATGAAAGGTAATTAATTTAATTAGTCTCTAAAAACATTTTCCTGTAATTGATGATGACTTTTGTGATGTCACCAGTGATGTCAGTGGCAATGATAACTGCCATGTCATTAACTCAATTATTAGTGACACTAAACAAAGGAGTGCATTACTCACTTTTGTGCTTGATTAAGAACCTTTCCTCTTTTTTTATGGGATAGATCTGATTTGTAAATTTGTAAATAAACAGTGTGTTTTAGATTTCTGTAAAAATTCGGATAATTTAAGTGTAGGATTAGACACTTTGTTTAGGATAATTTTATTTTATTATATACTATTGTATTATGTTTACAAATGTATTCATTATATAGATGTAGAAAACCAAATGTGCATGTATAAAAATGGTAACGTTATACAAAATAAAAGCAGTCCAAACTAGCAGCCCTATTATATTCCAAGCCCATTACAACAACATGAGACCCGAAAAGGCTGTGAGCTTGAAATTTGGCCGAGTTGCAGAGCTATTAATTTAGACCAGGGAGCGAGTTATGGGCTTGAGACGCAAGCCTGCAAATCCTTTCCACGCACGCAAGCTGTAAAGGGGAGGGGCAAACAGCGATCGGCCGTAACCATCCAATTGCGGTATAACGTAATGAGACACAGACCTCTCAGCCAATAAGAAGCGGTCTAGCTAAATACAATTAACAGAGGGAGTTGTCTGTGTTGACTGTGTTGTATTTTCTTTCAAATTAATATGCAGGCCCGGAGCGGGTGGGTTTTCAGAGTGAGAGAGAGATTAGGAGAGTTTGGGGAGAGGTAGTTTGTGATTTTATCCATTTATATTCTATTTCATACACATTTTTATCCCATTGCAAGTGCTCTATAGAGCACAATATTTTTTAGAAACAAATCAGGAATATTAGGAGTTGTGAGTGCCAAGTAAGTTTGAGTAATTTGTAACTGATTCATTTTTTTGGAACTTAAGCAACTCGTATTATTTCAGATGTGTGGAAATCAATGGGAAAGCTGGTGTTTTTTTGTGAGTAGCACACACGCAATCATGCTGAGAGGCAAGATTAGAATAGCTAGGGAAAGTGAATAATATATTTTTATATCAAAAAGATGTGACAATTGTATTTATAGGTTCAATAAATAAAAATGTGTTTATTTTGTGTTAAAATCTTATATATTTATAGACAATGCATTAGAGTGTTTGTTCCTAGGCAGCGTGGTTTTGTGACGTGTATTAACCCCTTGAGTGCTGGGTTGTTTGTTACCCTGGATTTTGTATCAAAAACAGACTTAATACCAACATATCACCAACATACCTTAATACCAACATATAACAAATAAAAAATTAAAAAAAAATAACCAGATTTATTATTAACCATTGGTGTCACATATCATAAAAAGTGACTTTGTTCTAGAAGGGACCGCATTTGTATTATGAGGAATTAAATACTGCTCAGCTGAATATACATAAACAAAGACTTTCTCTCTGTAAACCCATACTTTAAATGTGAAAGGTATATTTATTTGTTTCCCAGCTACACCTATTTTCCTCAGTATCAGTGCCAAATTCTCAGTCTTTTTGCCAAACATTGGCACATGATTAATGAGAGCTGAGAAACAGCGAATATATAAAGAATGAAATGGATCAGTAGTACTGCATTCTGTCTACTATCCGAAGACGGCAAGCTCTACTTTAGTGTGGAAGACCACCTTGAAAGATGCCTGAGTTAAAGCCAGCGATGCTAATGATCATGAAGGTCTATGAAAAGTATGCAGGTCCAGATGGCTCCCTAAGCAAGGGAGAGATGAGGAGACTTCTAGAGAAAGAATTTCCAGAAATGTCGGGGGTAAGAAACCAGTGAAAATTTATCCAAAATGATCATCAGTATATTTAATGCTTACTTTTATGTTCTCCTTTTAGAGATTCTTATGTATAAGTAGATCCTGTATCCCGTCATATCTCCATTTATAATACCAGTATTTTATCTACATCTATATTTGCATTTTTAGCAGTTTGAATTTACTCCAATCAGATTTCTACTATATAAATACAGAAAAGCTCTTTGCTAGAAGTAAAAATAAAATATTTTTAGTGTGGCTTGCTGAACAATAATTACTGTATATACTTGAGTATAAGAGGAGTTTTTCAGCCCTTTTTTTAAGGCTAAAAGGGGCCCCCATAGAGCATGTTTTACAGTTCCAGCTACATCACAGCGTCTGAAGCATTTATCATTATATGATGGGTTTAATTTTTGTAATCTTACTGGAGTAAGATACCATCTCATTAATGGTTTATGGGCATTTTCTCCTAAATTTATATGAAGTAAATAATTATTTAAAATTGTAATGATTTTGTCCCATTGTTTTTTGTTAATCATTAGCCAGCAATGCTAATGATCATGAAGGTCTCTGAAAAGTATGCAGGTTCAGATGGTTCCCTAACCAAGGGAGAGATGAGGAGACTTCTAGAGAAAGAATTTCCAGAAATGTCGGGGGTAAGAAACCAATGAAAATGTCTCCAAAATGATCATCAGTATATTTAATGTTTACTTTTATGTTCTCCTTTCAGAGATTCTTATGTATACGTAGATTCTGTATCTAACTACCTTACCCCCTAACATCCTATCCCCTTATTAACTTACTAACCCCTCCTAATTAATTACGTAACCCCCACTACTAATTAACCCCCTCCACTAACTACCTAACCCCTCACTAATTACCTACCTAACCACCACTAATGAAATAAATATTAACCCAACTATTTACACAAAATAAAAAGCTAAATCCCATAAAATAAAACCTATATACAAAAAATAAAAAAGACTTACAGAAAAAAAATCCCCTAAAATAAAATATGCCCTGATTCTTAATCTTCTGCCCTGGACTAGGCAGGCTATCCGGCTTGATTGAAGAAGATCCAGTCCTCCTCTGTCTTGATTGAAGTCAACGTTACTCATCTTCTGGGCCAGGAAAAGGCCATTCCCCCCCCCAAAAAAAACCTGATGCTCTCTAAACAAAAATGTAAAAAACTAACGGAGCTCCTCCTTTAAGGACCCCTCTTGAGGAGCATCCAGTTGTAGGGGCAAGTAAGGTTATTTAGAGACAGTGTACTGTTTCTTTAACTGCCGTTGAAACAGAAGGCAAAGGCTTTTAAAGCCTTTATGAGTGGTCTTTAGTACTCCTAATAATTTTTTCATTTTTTTGTAGTTAGGGGACTGCTTTAGTTTTCAAGTGAGGGGTAATTTTTTGTTAGCATAGGGTTTGGGTGTAAGAGTGTTAGAGAGTAACTCATAATTTATTGTCAATGTAAAAATCAATGGAGAATTTTTTCTTGCTTTTCGGCTTTGTCGTGAAGTTCCCTCGTAGCAGTTCTCTCGCAATGAGTTAGGGATGTGGCAATAGCATAGTTAGGTAGGATTTACTGTGCTGTTAGGGCACTTATTATTACATTTTCCAGAGATTAGCACAGGGGTTTCATTGCGTTCTCTTTCTTCAAAATTATTTGTTGTTTTTTTAAATAATTTATTTATTTTTGTCTATTTTCAGTGACCAAATGTTCCAACAGGATATCCATTTTTTATTTATAACTGCTGATATCATGTACATTGTGTGTGTATATATATATATTGAATTTTTCTCACCTCTTTCATTGTTGGTTTATCTGATTTCCAGTTTTTAGTTATGATAATTCTAGTAGATAGAAATATTTGATTAATTAGTAGTTGTGTATCTTTTGATATATTTGACATAGGTAATCTGAACAATGCCTCTTCTTTTCTTTTGGGGAAAGGGAATCCTGTGAGTGTTTCTAATATTGAAAATGATTCTTCCCATGGTTGTGAGATTTTAGCCCATAGAGCATGTTTTAAAGTTCCAGCTACATCAAAGCCTCTGAAGCATTTATCATTATATGATGGGTTTAATTTTTGTAATCTTACTGGAGTAAGATACCATATTATTAATGTTTTATGGGCATTTTCTCCTAAATTTATATGAAGTAAATAATTATTTAAAATTCTAATGATTTTGTCCCATTGTTTTTCTTTAAGAGATATATTAAGATCCTTTTCCCAAGATGTCTTATATGGTAATTTAGTAACTGTATTTTGGTCGATCAAACAATCCCATATAATAGTTGTCAAACTGCGATATGTCGTCACGCTTGCGAACCTCGGGAAGCGAGGTGAGCCGTTTGCGGCCCAGAGGGCCCATGGAGCAAGACTTAATGCAAACTTCTAAACTTTTAAATTATAAATGCAATGAAAATGTAACATAACCAGCTGTATAATTACATATCTAATCTACTCATTATATATATATATTTTTTAGAACTGTATGGATGAAGATGCTTTAAAAGAACTTATGAAAGATGTGGATGAAAATGAAGATGGTTCACTGAACTTCGACAAATTTCTTATTTTGTTGACTAAGATGATCATCTTCCTAAAAAAAACATAGGAAAACCCTGGAAATTAAATTAAAAAAATAAACTCAGTGTTTACAAACAAAATAAAAACCTTTTTAATTACTTAAAAAAAAAAAAATTCTGTAGCTTTAAAATACTGTATAAAGTGTGAAAGGGTTGACAGCATTCAACCACACACATAATAAGCATTGAATTATATACAGTGAATAATAAAGTGATATTGCTCTATATCAATGTTAGGCTGGCTACTCTAAAGTGATCATGGGTGTCACCTTTAAGATTCAGAACATTTTACATGTGAAACACTAAACTTTCATATCATTTCACACAGATTTGGATAGAGTACATTGTAACTGCAAGTAAGTTTATCAATATTATATATTCTAGTAACTTGTCTATCATAGAATGTCATAGAACGCTAAGGTAGTATTTTTGCAAAGTCGTAATGTTTTTTTTTGTAAGTCCCGTGGCTCGTATTTGTGGATGGTAAGTCCGTAAATTTCTCGATGTAAGACCAACCTGCGGCTCATTGCAGCCGATATGGGAGTCTCCACCTCTGCAAATTTGCGCATTTGTGGGCCTAAAGTCATAGGGGGTCTTAGGGATGAGCACCTATGGCGCTCATCACCAGCGCAAGGAGCGCCTTTGGCCAGCAACTGCGGCCCTCGTTAGCAACAACCCGCATGCTCACAACTATATATGTGATGAGTCTCAGCACTTATTTTTTTCACTGCATACTATTCCTATGCCTGTATTGATGAATTTTTTCAGTTCACATATTTTTATTCTTTTTGAGTTATTATCACTAATTACCAGCTCCAAATAAGTTTTATTTACCTTATTTCACTTTATATATTTATACTTTTTTACAGATATTACATTATATGTACTTTAACCACACAGGGATTACATATATACACTCTCTCTCAATAGGGTTACACAGACATTATCAGTCATTTTGTATACAACTTTTATATAAAAAACAGGGCCCTCCCTTTTCTTCAGCTATTAATATTCTATTTTCCCCAATCTCTTCCCTGTACAGCGCTACGGAATATGTTGGTGCGTTACAAATAAAAGTTAATAATAATAATAATAATAATAATAATAATATTTTTTTTATATACATACTGTAGTATCCTAATAGGGGCAATATAGCTATTATTAGCATTTCTAGTATATCACATGTATATATCCTTTTTGTCACTATATCTATTTATCTATGTATTTATTTATATATTGATTATATATACACTATATCTTGGCTTCTTCTTATACTGTATATATTGCTAAAGTATTTCTGAGCCCTATATATATATTGTTCAGATTATGTACCTGCTATTTGGATAATTTTCCAATTATTTTCATAGGAATCCTTGTATAATTCCTCTCATATGTGGCACTTGATTTTATAGTCACATTTTCTAATAAAGATTCCAATTTTATTTAAGCTACTTAAATAAGGTGTTTAAGCACCAATAGATTTTTAAATATTATTGATTTACCTACATTAATATCTTCCTAATACATTTTTACAGTCACTCTGGATATAATGTAAGACATATTGTTTATTAAGTCAATAGAATTACTTAAGTTTGCATTTTAAGAAACATTCTCCTCATTTTCCTTAACTCTGACTCTTCACCATAGGCTCCAACAATAATTTATCAATTTCACATATGCTTTTCTCTCAGTTCTGGTTCTGAAATAAGTTTACTGGCAGCTCAGGACACAAGTTGGGATTAAGACGAGCAATTAAGGAATCTAGTCATGACATAGGCGCGTGGCAACCTTGAGATAAGGCCTTGGAGGCTTAAGAAGGATTTAGGACTAACAAACACTGACTTACAACTACATATGAGAATGTAGAAATATATAATGTTACATTTACTAAGTGTCATATTTATAGTAATACAGCCTATAACTTTGCATTGTTATATCCAATTATACTTTTCAATTTGAATAAATATATGATTTTTCCCTAGCTTGATAAGTCACCTGGAAGGTGATTTAAACCAAAACAAGATCTGTATATAGTTCTACTGAAAAATGATTATACACCCAGTTGAAACATTGTGGAAGGCAAATGAAGGAATAGATTACACACAGTGATGGCATAGAACACTTAATAAAAGACTTAATAATGGCATGGACCAATTAATAAATGAAAGGTAATTAATTTAATTAGTCTCTAAAAACATTTTCCTGTAATTGATGATGACTTTTGTGATGTCACCAGTGATGTCAGTGGCAATGATAACTGCCATGTCATTAACTCAATTATTAGTGACACTAAACAAAGGAGTGCATTACTCACTTTTGTGCTTGATTAAGAACATTTCCTCTTTTTTTTATGGGATAGATCTGATTTGTAAATTTGTAAATAAACAGTGTGTTTTAGATTTCTGTAAACATTTGGATAATTTAAGTGTGGGATTAGACACTTCGTTTAGAATAATTTTATTTGATTATATACTATTGTATTATGTTTACAAATGTATTAATTATATAGATGTAGAAAACAAAATGTGCATGTATAAAAATGGTAACGTTATACAAAATAAAAGCAGTCCAAACTAGCAGCCCTATTATATTCCAAGCTCATTACGACAACATGAGACCCGAAAAGGCTGTGAGCTTGAAATTTGGCAGAGTTGCAGAGCTATTAAATTAAACCAGGGAGCGAGTTACGGGCTTGAGACGCAAGCCTGCAAATCCTTTCCACGCACGCAAGCTGTAAAGGGAAGGGACGAGCAGAAAAAAATCAGGAATATTAGGAGTTGTGAGTGGCAAGTAAGTTTGAGTAATTTGTAACTGATTCATTTTTTGGGAACTTAAGCAACTCGTATTATTTCAGATGTGTGGAAATCAATGGGGAAGCTGGTGTTATATTGCGAGTAGCAAACTCGGAAATCATGCTGAGAGGCAAGACGAGAATAGCTAGGGAAAGTGATTAATATATTTTTATATCAAAAAGATGTGACATTCGAATTTATAGGTTCAATAAATAAAAATTTGTTTATTTTGTGTTAAAATCTTATA
The DNA here is from genome assembly GCA_027410445.1 of Discoglossus pictus. NCBI lineage: Eukaryota > Metazoa > Chordata > Amphibia > Anura > Alytidae > Discoglossus > Discoglossus pictus. Next base: position 51,237,994 of record CM050163.1, read on the forward strand.
TATTTATAGACAATGCATTAGAGTGTTTGTTCCTAGGCAGCGTGGTTTTGTGACGTGTATTAACCCCTTGAGTGCTGGGTTGTTTGTTACCCTGGATTTTGTATCAAAAACAGGCTTAATACCAACATATCACCAACATACCTTAACACCAACATATAACAAATAAAAAATAAAATAAAAATAACCATATTTATTATTAACCATTGGTGTCACATATCATAAAAAGTGACTTTGTTCTAGAAGGGACCGCATTTGTATTATGAGGAATTAAATATTGCTCAGCTGAAGATACATAAACAAAGACTTTCTCTCTGTAAACCCATACTTTAATTGTGAAAGGTATATTTGTTTCCCAGCTACACCTATTTTCTCAGTATCATTGCCAAATTGTCAGTCTTTTTGCCAAACATTGGCTCATGATTAATGAGAGCTGAGAAACAGCGAATATATAAAGAATGAAATGGATCGGTAGTACTGCATTCTGTCTACTATCCGAAGACGGCAAGCACCACTTTAGTGTGGAAGACCACCTTGAAAGATGCCTGAGTTAAAGCCAGCGATGCTAATGTTCATGAAGGTCTATGAAAAGTATGCAGGTCCAGATGGCTCCCTAAGCAAGGGAGAGATGAGGGGACTTCTAGAGAAAGAATTTCCAGAAATGTCGGAGGTAAGAAACCAGTGAAAATGTCTCCAAAATGATCATCAGTATATTTAATGTTTACTTTTATGTTCTCCTTTTAGAGATTCTTATGTATACGTAGATTCTGTATCTAACTACCTTACCCCCTAACATCCTATCCCCTTATTAACTTACTAACCCCTCCTAATTAATTACGTAACCCCCACTACTAATTAACCCCCTCCACTAACTACCTAACCCCTCACTTATTACCTACCTAACCACCACTAATGAAATAAATATTAACCCAAATATTTACACAAAATAAAAAGCTAAATCCCATAAAATAAAACCTATATACAAAAAATAAAAAAGACTTACAGAAAAAAAATCCCCTAAAATAAAATATGCCCTGATTCTTAATCTTCTGCTCTGGACTAGGCAGGCTATCCGGCTTGATTGAAGAAGATCCAGTCCTCCTCTGTCTTGATTGAAGTCAACGTTCCTCATCTTCTGGGCCAGGAAAAGGCCATTCCAAAAAAAAAAAAAACCTGATGCTCTCTAAACAAAAATGTAAAAAACTAACGGAGCTCCTCCTTTAAGGACCCCTCTGGCAGAGCATCCAGGGGCAAGTAAGGTTATTTAGAGACAGTGTACTGTTTCTTTAATTGCCGTTGAAAAAGCAGGCAATGGCTTTTAAAGCCTTTATGAGTGGTCTTTAGTACTCCTAATAATTTTTTCATTTTTTTGTAGTTAGGGGACTGCTTTAGTTTTCAAGTGAGGGGTAATTTTTTGTTAGCATAGGGTTTGGGTGTAAGAGTGTTAGAGAGTAACTCATAATTTATTGTCAATGTAAAAATCAATGGAGAATTTTTTCTTGCTTTTCGGCTTTGTCGTGAAGTACACTCGTAGCAGTTCTCTCGCAATGAGTTAGGGATGTGGCAATAGCATAGTTAGGTAGGATTTACTGTGCTGTTAGGGCACTTATTATTACATTTTCCAGAGATTAGCACAGGGGTTTCATTGCGTTCTCTTTCTTCAAAATTATTATTATTTTTTTTTTATAATTTATTTATTTTTGTCTATATTCAGTGACCAAATGTTCCAACAGGATATCCATTTTTTATTTATAACTGCTGATAACATGTACATTGTGTGTGTATATATATATATATTGCATTTTTCTCACCTCTTCCATTGTTGGTTTATCTGATTTCCAGTTTTTAGTTATGATAATTCTAGTAGATAGAAATATTTGATTAATTAGTAGTTGTGTATCTTTTGATATATTTGACATAGGTAATCTGAACAATGCCTCTTCTTTTCTTTTGGGGAAAGGGAATCATGTGAGTGTTTCTAATATTGAAAATGATTCTTCCCATAGTTGTGAGATTTTAGCCCATAGAGCATGTTTTAAAGTTCCAGCTACATCACAGCCTCTGAAGCATTTATCATTACCGTATATGATGGGTTTAATTTTTGTAATCTTACTGTAAGATACCATATTATTAATGTTTTATGGGCATTTTCTCCGACATTTATATGAAGTAAATAATGATTTAAAATTCTAATGATTTTGTCCCATTATTTTTCTTTAAGAGATATATTAAGATCCTTTTCCAAAGATGCCTTATATGGTAATTTAGTAACTGTATTTTGGTCGATCAAACAATCCCATATAATAGTTGTCAAACTGCGATATGTCGTCACGCTTGCGAACCTCGGGAAACGAGGTGAGCCCTTTGCGGCCCAGAGGGCCCATGGAGCAAGACTTAATGCAAACTTCGAAACTTTTAAATTATAAATGCAATGAAAATGTAACATAACCAGCTGTATAATTACATATCTAATCTACTCATTATATATATATCTTTTAGAACTGTAAGGATGAAGATGCTTTAAAAGAACTTATGAAAGATGTGGATGAAAATGAAGATGGTTCAGTGAGCTTTGACAAATTTCTTATTTTGTTGTCTAAGACGATCATCTTCCAAAAATAGACATAGAAAAACCCTGGAAATTAAATAAAAAAATTAAACTCAGTATTTGCAAACAAAATGAGAACCTTTTTAATTACTTAAAACATTTTTTTTCTGTAGCTTTAAAATACTGTATGAAGTGTGAAAGGGTTGACAGCATTCAATCACACACATAATAAGCATTGAATTATATACAGTGAATAATACAGTTATATTGCTCTATATCAGTGTTAGGGTGGCTACTCTAAAGTGATCATAGGTGTCACCTTTAAGATTCAGAAGATTTTACATGTAAAACACTAAACTTTAATATCATTTCACACAGATTTGGATAGAGTACATTGTAACTGCAAGTAAGTTTATCAATATTATATATTCTAGCAACTTGTCTATCATAGAATGTTATCTTGAATTGTCTGTGCACTCTCTCTCCGTATGTGCGCTCTCTCTCTCTGTGTGCATGCTCTCTGTGTGCGCTCTCTCGCTCTGTTCTGCCTCTCTGTCTCTCTCTGTCCTGTGTCTCTCTACCTCTCTTTCTCTCTCTATCTTGTCTCTCTCTCCCTCTCTTTCTCTCTGACTTGTCTCTCTCTCTCTGTGTCCCGTGTGTGTCTCTCTCTGTCCTCTCTCTCTCTGTCCTGTCTCTCTTGCTCCCGATGCTCTCTGTGTGCTCTCTTTTGCTCTCTGTGTGTGCTCTATGTGCGCACTCTCTCGTCTGTGAGCTCTCTCCGTTTGTCTAGTCTCTCTGGCTTTGTCCTGTCTCTCTCTGTCCTGTGTGTTTCTCTCTCCTTCTCTGTAATGTGTCTCTCTCTCTCTGTCCTGTCTTTCTCTCTGTCCTGTGTATGTCTCTCACACTCCTGTCTTACTCTCTGTCCTGTCTCTCTCGCTCCTGGTGCTGTATTTCATTCTGTGTGCTCTCTCTCTGTGCGCACTTTCTCTCTGTTTGCTGTATGTGGCTCTCTCTACGCTCTCTCTCTCTGCACGCTCTGTCTGTGCACTCTCTCTGCACTCTTTCTGTGCATGAGCTCTTTCTGCACTCTCTGTCTGCTCACTCTCTCTCTCTTTGCGCTCCCTCTATGTTTGCTGTCTATCTCTCTGTGCTGTCTCTGTCTCTGCATAATGGCTGCTGTTAATGCCTGCTTCTAGGCCCCATCCAGATGACGCCATGGTCATGCCCCTCGATGACATCCGCGTTACGCACACCTGTTAACTTATAGCTGATAACTAATGGAAGCAGTATGTTTAAAGACTTGGAGCCTCATACAATTTGGAGGCGCAAGTTATGGAGGTATAGGCTGTATGGAGCTATTCAATTCGGTAAGCCCGCAAGTTAGGGGCCAATAGCGACAATCAGAAACCATGCATTCGTATGTAGCGTTTGCCAGCTTGAACATGATCAATTAAGCAATGCCGTGGCTCCTGATTTAGAAACAGCCAATAGAAACGTCAGATGCCAAACCCTAGCCTGTAACGTAGCCAGCAAGACTTAGAGCTAACACATCAGACCCGTAAAGCATGCTGCGCAAGACTTGGTGCTTAAGGAAGAACTGTGGAACTTCGTGGTCGCAAATCCTTTGTTCTGTCAAGCCCGTAACTGCTAGGTTTCAATTTTGCAACATATTTCCAAAGACGCCATAGCATTCAAGCTTGTAAACCCGAAAATGGAAGTGAAAACATTACGGCATCCAAATAGGACCCTCGAAGTGTTCACAGACCACTTTTAAACACATTAAAGGGCAATATTAACTCTAAACACTTTAAAATATGGGGAACACTTTAAAAATATGGGGAAAGCATGGAGAGGCATTACAATTACTTGCACAATAACCCCCCCAATAAAAAATAAGCAATTTAAAAATATATTTTATTTTTATATGTTGGAATGGTCATGCATATGCCAATATGAAAAGCCAAGCTGTCACATGCACAAAGCAATTAAAGACACACTACCTGATTAAATAGCAAGACAAAAATATAAAACTCATGCCATATTAACCCTTTCCCACTCACAGAGGCTCTATTGTGGCCCCTAAAACATACATTTAATTGAATATACATCTGACTCATCACATCTACATATGGGAACACAAATAGTGGCCAGATTTCACCGCCACATCACATATATCAAAGTTTGATTATTTGTTGTTCAGTCCTGCAGTTGTGTCTGACTCTCTGTGACCCTATGGACTGTAGCACATTCAACTATGTCTCTGCCTGTGCTGTTCCATAAGGTTTGCATGCCAAAGATACTGGAGTGGGTTGCCAGTTCCTTCTCTAGTGGACTGGGATTTGTCTGACCTCTCTGCTATCAGCTGCCCACCTACACTGGCCCTACATGGTATAGCTCACAGCTTTATTGGAGTACACAAGACCCTTCACCACCACCACCACTTAGCAATCCATAAGGAGACCAGGGGAACATACACCACATTAATTGACTCTAACCCATCAGGAAGGGCCGCAAAAACACATGGAGGCCATGCAGAGGCCTGGGGATGTAATTATGTAACTATATGCTGGGGGCCATGTGCCATGATGTATACCCATTCCCATTTGGTGACCTCCCATTATATTTTGTTATTCATCAATTTACATTAGTGCGTTGTATGTTCCCCTGGTCCGCTTCTGCATTGCTAAGTGGTGGTGGTGAAGGGGCTTGTGTACCTGAATGAAGCTGTGAGCTATACCATGTAGGGCCACTGCAGGTTGGCAGGTGATAGCAGAGAGGTCAGACAAATCACAGTCCACTAGAGATTGCACTGCCAACCCACTCCAGTATCTTTGGCATGCAAACCTTGTGGAACAGCATAGGTAGAGACCTTAGCTAAATGTGATGCATTCAATAGGGTCATAGACAGATACGACTGCAGGACTGAACACCAAATAATAGGATGATCACCGGGTTCTTGATCTATGTGATGTGGCGGCGAAATATGGCCACTATTTGTGTTCCGAAATGTAGATGTGATGAGCGAGATGTATATACAATTATATTAATATTTTAGGGGCCCTACTAGAGGCTCTGTGAGTGAGAAAGGGTTAATATGGCACGAGTTTCATGTTTTGGTGTTGCTATTGAATCAGGTAGTGTGTCTTTAATTACTTTCTGCATGGTGCAGCACGGTTTTCCATATTGCCATATGCATGACCTTCTAACATGTACTAAGTGGGGGTGGTGAAGGGGCTTGTGTACTGCTATTAAGCTGTGACCTATACCATGTAGGGTAACTCTAGATGGGCACATCATAGCAGAGAGGTCAGACAAATCCCAGTCCACTAGAAAAGGAACTGGTAACCCACTCCAGTGTCACCTGTCATATTTATTTTAGGCTCCACAGTATCACTAATTGGACTTGGCCTATGCATTAACCCTTTATTATTATTTGATTTGATATGTTGTATTATATGATATCTAATGCTATTATGACTATTATTCCTTTGATATGAATGGATCTATTGTAGGTTAACTAGGGCTCATTAGTTTACATCTTTAGGAATGTGACACAAATGGGATGCTTGTGGATGTCCCATAACCCCAAGCATTAAAACCACACTGACATGTTTACAATTGTATAACAATGCTTTATTTTTTACACAGACCACAATCAGCAGTGGTCAAGACTGTGCATTAATATCATGGGTGTGGTGTGGGCGGGCTCAGATTGAGCAAGAGGCTATGACTGAAAAAGGGGGATAACTACAGGGGGTAATGTAATAGCCTAGAATAAGCATGATGCATAGCACCTACCAGGCTCACATGTGGTCACTACACCACTGCAACCTAACTCTGATTTAAAAAAAGGATCATCACAAATTACTCTATTTAATTGAAGAAACCATTTATGCGCATAGCACTTACAACTTGTCTGGATCTGCTCAATGAAACAGGTGATTCAATCAATTTTTCATATGTTACAGCCATGTAAATAGTATTCCTTTTATAAAAGCTTTGTGGGTATTCTATATAGTTGTACTTTTCCCCACTGACTCTTTATTAATTTGAAAAAAGTTTTCTATCTCTTTTCTCAAGAGAGCTTGTTTTTCTATATTGTCGAATAAGGTGCTATCTATCTTCCTAATTTTTTTTTGTGATAGCCTTTAAATCGGAGGGATACCATAGCATGGTTTGACAATTTCATTGTATCAATTTCAATTGTTTAAACAGATTTTAAGGTCTCCATTTCCACAAAGAAATAGTCTATCCTGGAGTATGTGGAAAAAATTTAAAATCATAGGGACTGCAGCATCTCTTCTCAACAGCATTCCTCAGTGACCAACAATTGGTGACATGTTAAACAGAACCCTACGTGTCCACAGAGAAGAGGATCATGGACCATGTGATGGGAGGTAGCCATCTGCATAAAAAATATCGCATAGGCCAAGATCCAAGACTCTGTAGCCAGGCTAGATTAGGTTAATATTGTGACCAATAGATTGTCACCGAATAGTGCTGTTGAGAAGGCACAAACATGTCTGCAGCCCCTATGTCCTCCTCTACCAGGGCACAGGGCCCACGTCGTCTGTGGCCAGATGCCTTCTACCTACTGGTGGTGTTTAGGGGTGGGGGAGGCAGCAGCACCATGCGTAGTGAATGCATGGTGGGAGGAGACCAGGGGCCAGGCTGCTGGTGGCTGGGGGATGCCTCTGGGGTAGAGGAGGGGGGGCTGGTGACCAGCCCCAACCTTAGCCCGGTCAGGTAAGTCTCAGTATCAGATGATGCCTCCTCTTCTCCCTAAAGCGCTTGAGATGCTGGCCTGGATCCCCTGAATTAAGTCCAGCTGATCACGCATGATTGCGAACATATCCGCCTGTGCAGCCTGGTGTAAGAAATTAACTGATAATTAAATAATTAATGTATAATTTCTACAAATAATAAGTTCTTTTGGACAAATCAATAAACGAACATATGAATAAGTTTATAATTAAGATATATTTTGCAAAAATCAATATACGGTTACACAATGGGTTTTAGACAAACAGATAGACAGTAGGGATAAAACGATATTTACAAAAAGATACTTATATGAATAAACTACATTATTATTAAATACTACACCACAGGACAGCAATATCTTCAGAGTCCATATCTTCAGGCCTCAAGTCACAGCACGGCATGGTTTCTACTCAGCTGGGCACTCCTATAGATGAATCTTCTGAACACCTCTTCATGGACACCCACACTTCTAGACTTCTTGGACTTCCAGACCTCCAGACTTCCAGACATAGACTGACTAAACTCTCTGGGTATTTGTATATCTTTCTTGGACACTCCCCCTTGATATGTGACTGTACATCTTATTAAAATCATCTCACCTTACCCCAAACTCCATAAAAATTCCATAGATGGGAATCTCACACACAGATGTCCCTTTGTTTACATATAAACACTCTGGGCCAAGAGACCTTGTTATTATGTTGTCTATATGATAGAGTATCCACCACACCCAACTGTTCTTTTGTTTACCCATAAACAACCCCAGGCATAAGCCTTTGTTACAGTATGAATGGACTAGAAAGTTTCTCAGGGATAAGATGGTAGTTGACTAACACAATCTATATATCATAAATAAAGATTTATACGACTACATATATTTTATAAGATACACTTATTTAAGACATATGTTTAAAAATGGTCACTGTATAAGCCATATCTTACACTGGCTTGGTGGTGGTGGTGACGGAGGTCCGTGTTGCAGGGCCGGGTGAGGAGGTGGCAGGGATGGAGTAGGGAGGGTCAGGGGCACTGCTGGAGCCAGGGTTGATAGTTGGTGGTGATGTCTGTGTGCCCGGTGCAAGTGTCAGCCAGGCCAGCACACTGGTGTGTGGGGAAGGAGGTGTTGGCTGGCAAGTTGGAGGACCCCGGGGAAATCCACAGTCTTTTGAGGAGGGGGAAAGTGGGGTCAAATATCGGTGGTGTAGGCATTGGTCCAGGGGGTGACTCCCTCACCACATATTCACCTTCTGTGTAGGCTGGATCCTGCTGGGTCACCGGTCCTGAATCTCCAGCAGCGTGCAACGGTCTCCGAAAATGCCTTGCGACCCTCCCCCACTCATTATAGTATACGCTGCGGCCTTGCTCCTCCTTGGACATCAGCCTCCTTCTTGGCCCTGACTTCATCAAAGTGGTGCTTTTGTTGGGGGATTGGGGTGTGTTATTTAACCTATGTGTACTGAAAATATGTGTAATTTGTAAATATGTGTAAGTATTGTAGTGTAAATATGTATGAAATCGAAAATAAATCATTCAAGAACTCAATCTACCTCTCTCCAACTAACTCATGCTCTCTCTCTCTCAAAAAATACCCCACACTAGCTCCTGGACCTGTCAACAGTCAACGCATGGGCGTGTGTCTATCTAGTTTATAAGCCCCCACTGGCAATCATATTGTCTAGACCGTATATGATTGGCTGAGAGGCCTGTGTTGCACTGAGATATTCTGCAATTGGATGGTTCAGGCCAATCACGGCTAGTACGTCCCCTTTATAGCTTGCGAGCACAGCTAAGGTTTAACTTGCGGCCTTCATTTCCGAGCCTGGATCTCCAAAATGGGTCAATTGCATGAGGCTATTGGGCTCACCTTGTCTCATTTTGGACCTGAGATCCAGCCATATAAATTTTAGGGACCTACACCAGTCCTAGGACCGGCTGAACCACTGCTCTGTTTAATATTTAATGCAATTAATATAATAATGAAAACAAAAATCATATGAACAAAAATAGATTAATATCTCATAACACTGAATACAAGCTATATAGGTCAATCAACATGCTCACAAGACACAAACTTGACTATCTCCTTCAAAACAATAAAAACCCAAATATAAAGAACTCTACACAAGTCCTAAGTTTAGACCAGGCCTAAATGTCATTCATCTTCTACATGGTTACTATAGTATTCAAAATTCTTACTCTAAAAATGAGCATGTAGTTTTAGCATACAATGATGATGTACAGCAAAATGATCTAGGAACTAGATGACTGTTTAGTTAGTAGATCATTATGTCAGCTTTGTGTGGGGTGAATATGTTTATTTAAAATGTTCAAGTCATTGGTTATATAGTTATTAGTAAATTGTCCGTCAAAAATGGAGGTATAATTTTTTATTTTTCTCTCCCTAAGTGTCTCTCCCCACCTTCCCTGTGTCTCCCCCCTCCCCTGTGTATCTTCCCCCTTCCATACCCTATGTCTAACCCCTTCCCTCCCCTGTGTCTCCCCCTTCCTTCCCCTGTGTCTCTTCCCCATTTCCTTCCCCTGTCTCCCCCCTATTCCCTCCTCTGTGTCTCTTTCACCCCTCTTCTCCCCCGTGTATTTTTCTCCATCTCCCCTCCCCTGTGTCTCTCCCCCTCCACTTTGTATCTTTCTCTACCCTGTGTCTCTTCCCCCCTCCCCTGTGTCTCTTCCCCACCTCTCCCATTCTCTGTGTCTCTTCCCCCCTCCCTTGTGTCTCTTCCCCCGTAGCCTCCTTCTTTCCCCCTATACCCTGTGTCTCTTCCCCCCCTCCCCTGTTTCTCTTTCCCCACCTCTCTCCTCCCCGTTGTCTTTTCCCTCCCTCTCCACTCCACTGTGTCTCTTTCCCCCTCCCCTGTGTCTCTTTCCCCCTCTACCCTGTGTTTCCCCCATCTCCCCTGTTTCTCTTCCCCATCTCTCCCCTCCCCAGTGTGTCTCCCCCCCGTGTCTCTTCCCCTCCCCTGTGTCTTTCCCCCATCTTCCCTCCCCTGTGTCTCCCCCTCTCCACTGTGTCTTTCTCCCACTCCCCTGTGTCTTCTTCCCTCCTCTTCCTCTCCCCTGTGTCTCCCCCTTACCCTGTGTCTTCCTCCTTCCTCTACCCTCCCCTGTGTCTCTTCGCCCTTCACCTCTATCTCTTCCACCCCAACCCTGTATCTCTCCCCCACCCCTGTTTCTTTTCCCCCCACCTCTCACCTCCCCTGTGTCTCTTTCCCCCTCTCCCCTCCCCTTTGTCTTTCTCACCCCCTCTCCCCTCCCCTGTGGCTCTTCCCCCCTCCCCTGTGGCTCCTCCCCCCTCTCCCCTGTGTTTCTTCCCTCCTCTCCCCCTCTCTCCTATGTTTCTTCCCTCTTCTCCCCTGTGTCTCTTTCCCCCTCTCTTTTGTGACTCTTCCCTCCACCTCCCCCTCCCCTGTGTCTCTTCCCCTCTCCCCTCCCCATGTGTCTCTTCTCACCTCCCCGTGTTTCTTCCCCCCTCCCCTCGGCTGTGTTTCTACTCCCATCCCCTGTGTCCCCCCGTCTCTTCCTCCCCCTCTCACCTGTGTCTTCCTACCTCCTCCCTTGTGTCTTCCTCCCCCATCTCCCCTCTGTCTTCCTCCACCCTCCCCTATGTCTACCTCCACCTCTCCCCTGTGTTTCTACTCCCATCCCCTGTGTTTTTCCTCCTCCCCCGTCTCTTTCTCCCCCTCTCCCCTGTGTCTTCCTCCCCATCTCCCCTCTGTCTTCCTCCCCCCTGTCTTCCTCCACCCTCCCCTATGTCTTCCTCCCCCTCTCCCCTGTGTCTTTCAATGTGTTTCTTATCCATTGCCTATTATCCTCAGGGATTGTAGAAATTTTTTTGTATATCAAAGAAAGACATTTAATATTTAGGTTTATATGTAAAGAACTAAAAAAAGCCCCAAAAAACACATTTTACAATTTATTTTTCAATAACTGATTTGTAATTGAATATATAAGTGGAACATCCTAAATGTTGGTGTTTTCTTTTTTCTTATTTTTTTTAATTCTATCCAATATACATCATATGGAAAAAATGTGGCAGATAAATAGGACCAAAGATACTATGCTTAGTTCTAGTCCTTGTGTTATTGCAGATTTAGATCATAAATTGGTTAATTGTACCAGGATATAAGATGTAAATTCAATGCTGGATGGAAGGAATCACATTTTATTAAACAATATACAAAACTCATATAAATGTGTAAAACTAAACAAGCTTATAAACAAAAGTTCACAGGTCACCATCCTTTATTAATCAAATAAATTATATTTGTCTTTCATCTCTATAACTCCTTAACTTGAATTGAGCTAAAACCAGCATTATAGCTAAATCTGTTGAGATAAATGACCCCAGCTAGCATTCATTACCATTAAGGCCTATACACTATCAATTAGTGGTGTTTGGACCTCCAATGTCAATGTAAATATAAATTAGTCACTTACCCCCAAAATGTGAAGTTGTAATTCCTTTGTATGCATATGTCAAAATATCCAATGTCTCATAATACACATTTGGGGAAGGAATTCTTAAGAGAGAGAGTTTGGCCTCCTTAGAAAGTTTAACTTTGTTCCAAAATTCACTTTGGGACAGTACCATAGTTAGTGCATTAAATCTGCTGTAAGGATATTGCATTAAGGACAATTATTTTTTTGCATTACCAAAAATCACAATATATTTTATGATAGCTTTAACAGAGAATGACTCATGCACTGTTGTTTACAGCATTTTTCACTTTTATTTTATTCATTCTTTTACATACATACATATAAAAAAAATATATAAATAATTATTATTCAGTCATTCAGTCAACTGAGTTCGACTCTCTGACCCTATGGACTGCAGCTCGCCAGGAACATCTTGTGTCTGGGTGTGCTAATCCTTAAGGTTTTCATGGCAAAGATACTGGAGTTGGTTGCCAGTTCCTTCTCCAGTGGACCGCAATTTGTCTGACCTTTCTGCTATAACCTGCCCATCTTGGATGACCCTACATGGTATAGCTCACAGCTTCATTGAAATACACAAGCCACTGCTTTGCATTACATGATCCAATTTTATAAATTCACACCTAAATCTCTCAATCTTATTTTTAACCTTATATTAAAGGGGAAGATTCTCCAGACAGCCGTTCAGGATTCTCTCAAATTAAAACTGTGGTGCTGCAGGTAACCATGGAAACAGTGATAGTTGTAAAGAGGGGGGGTGGAAGAGACCCAGTTAAGAGACCCAGGGAAGGGAGATTGGGAAAGAGACCAAGGGGAGGGAGAGGGGTAAAGAGACCCAGGGGAGGGAGAGAGGGGTGAAGAGACCCAGGGGAGGGAGAGGGGGCAACGAGTCCAAGGGGAGGGAAGGGGGAAGAGAGCCAGGGGAGGGAGAGGAGTAGACCCAAGGGAGGGAAAGGGAAAAGAGACCCAGTGGAGGGAGAGGGGAAAGGGGGAAAGAGACGCAGGGGAGGGAGGGGGGAGAGACCCAGGGGTGAGAGATGAACAGGTCATCTATGTAATGGTAGTATCTGTAAGGTTTGTGGAGATATGTGGACAAGAATCTCTGTTCCAGGTCAGCCATAAATAGATTAGTATATTGTGGTGCCATTTTTGTACCCATTGTTGCGCCCATTATTTGTAGGTAAATTAGTTGGTTGAAGGTGAAGGAGTATAACCTGACTTTTTCAGCACATTTTTTATGCTGAGAAAGGCCCTCATGGCTTATACTCGAGTGATGGTTACCTGATCTCTGGTCTCCCGCTCATCTGCGAGCACCTGCAGCCTCTGTGGGTGGTCGCCTCTTCTGCCTCCTCCTTCCCATCCTCCTTCCCTCCTTCCCATCCTCCTTCCTCCTCCCATCCCCCTCCTTCCTCCACCCATTCTCGTCCTTCCCCCCTCTCCAATAACATCCCTTTCAACCCTCTTCTCGCTTACCAGCATCAGATCAGCTCCTGCTGCTGATACTTCCCCCGCAGCGGGTCTTATGCCATTCACCGGAACTGGCATATGCTAATGACGTGATGTCATTAGCATATACCGGTTCCAGTTAAGGGCATAAGACTCTCTGTGTGAGAAGTATCAGCAGCAGGAGCTGATGCTGAAAAGAGAGAAGAAGGGAGAAAGGGATGTTATTGCAGAGGGGGAAGGAGGAGGGAGAGGGATGGGAGGAGAGAGGGGGATGGGAGAAGGAAGGAGGATGGGAAGGAGGATGGAGGAGGAGGGTGGGAAGGAGGATGAGGGGGATCAGGATGGAGGAGGAGGATGGGAAGGAGGATGAGGGGGGAACAGGAAGATGAGGGGGTAACAGGAGGATGATAAGGGGGAAAGGAGGATGATATATATATATATATATATGGATTGAGCGCAGGCTAAAAGACAGGAAGCAAACGGTTGTTGTAAATGGAACATACTCCAATTGGACTAATGTGGTAAGTGGGGTTCCTCAGGGTTCAGTATTAGGTCCTCTCCTTTTTAACATATTTATTAATGACTTAGAGGTAGGATTGGAGTGTGGGGTCTCCATTTTCGCTGATGACACAAAGTTGTGCAAGGTAATTAAATCAGATAATGATGTACTTTCCCTCCAAGGGGATTTACATAAACTTGAGGAATGGGCATCTAAATGGCAGATGAGATTTAATACGAATAAATGTAAGGTTATGCATCTGGAAAGGAAAAATAGCCATGCAATTTATAATCTTAATGGAGCAAATCTAGGTGTATCAGATATTGAAAAAGATTTGGGAGTGCTTGTGGACAACCACCTAGGTAACAGTGCTCAAAGCCAAGCAGCAGCTGCAAAGGCAAATAAAATATTAGCATGTATTAAGAAGGGTATAGAAACCAGGGAAGCAAATATAATTCTGCCACTATACAAATCTCTAGTACGCCCTCATTTGGAATATGGACTACAATTTTGGGCAAAACTTCATAAAAAGGACATTTTAGAGCTGGAAAAGGTACAGAGAAGGGCAACAAAACTAATAAGGGGAATGGAGGGGCTAAGTTATGAAGAAAGACTAACCAAATTAAACTTATTTTCTCTTGAAAAAAGGCGTCTAAGAGGAGATATGATTACCTTATATAAATACATCCAGGGTCAGTATAAAGATTTGTCATGGGAGCTTTTTGTGCCAAGAGGTTTTCAACTGACAAGAGGACATCCCTTGAGGTTAGAAGTAAAAAGATTCCACCTCAAAGAAAGAAAAGGGTTCTTCACAGTAAGGGTGGTTAATCTGTGGAATTCTGTACCAGAGGAGGTGGTGACAGCGGATTCGATAGATAACTTTAAAAGGGGACTAGATTTATTTCTAATTAAAAAGAGAATTCAGGGTTATCATGGATAACTAGAGAGACAGTATTGATCCAAATTTTTCACATTTCCCTTTGAGACAATTGGCTAAGTCTCGCTTGTGTTTTTTTTTGTTTTTTTTTCTATTTGCCTTTTTCTGGACTAATTAATAATAAAAAAAATAAAAAAAAACATTAAATAATTGATCTTAAAAGGTTGAACTTGATGGACTGAAAGTCTTTTTTCAACCTTAAATACTATGTAACTATGTAAATATATATATATATATATATATATATATATATATATATATATATATGTGTGTGTATTACACATATATATATACTTTTGAATTTAATTACTAATATAGACGTAGAGAGAGACGTAGTTACGGGGGTGGAGGCCCGCCGGACTTAGCTGCAATTAGTGCCGTACTCACCCTCCCTGGCTTTGCCCCTGCGGCTCCCGTCCTCCATCCGGAACTACTTTCCTGGAGAACCAGGGGAGGGAGAGGGGGAAAGAGACCTAGGGGAGGGAGAGGGGGAAAGAGACCCAGGGGAGCGAGAGGGGGAAAGACACCCAGGGCAGGAAGAGGGCGAGGGGAAGAGACCCAGGGGCAGGAGAGGGGGGTGGGAAGAGATCCAGGGGAAGGAGAGGGCAAAGAGACCCATGGAAGAGAGGGGGTGGGAAAGACCCAGGGGAGGGAGATGGGGAAAAGAGACCCAGGGGAGGGAGAGGGGGAGAGACCCAGAGGAGGGAGAGGATGAAGATACCTAGGGGAGGAAGAGGGGGGAAGTCCCAGGGGAGGGAGAGGGGGGAAATGCCCAGGTGAGTGAGCGGGGGGGAGAGACCCAGGGCAGGGAATAATTTATCATTCCTTATAACAGCAATACTATAATAATTAAATACTTTGGATTTTCATCTATTAAAGATATAGCTTGTTATTACAATAACTCAATTTTACATGTTTCCCAATATTTGTTATTTGCACACTTCATTTTTCCTAAATACATATTATAGCGCATTTGAGATTTCAGTATTTTGTCTCCAGTGACGTGGTATGTTTGATTTTTTTTCTGCCACTGCACAATTTTGTTTTAATAACCGTACAAATCATTGGTATATATAAAAGATGTATTAATTACTAAAATCTTACATTCTTAATATTAAGTAATTATTAATATTTACATACAGATCTGGAAATAAAGAAGTCCAAGGGGAGAAGAGACCCCAGGGAGGGAGGGGGGTGAAGATTCCCAAGGAAGAGAGAGGGGGGGAAACCCATAGGAGGGAGAGGGGGAAAGAGACCTAGGGGTAGGGAGGGGAAGAGACGCGGGGTGGGGGGAAGAGACCCACGGGAGGGAGAGGGGGTAAAGAGACCAAGGGGATGGAGGGTGAAGAATCCCAGGGGAGGGAGAGGGGGGAAAGAGACACAGGGGAGGGAGGTGGGGGAGAGTCTAAGGGTAGAAGATACCACAGGGAGGGAGGGGGTTGGAAGAGTCCCAAGGGAGGGAGAGGGGGAAAGAGGAGGGGCTAAATTATGAGGAAAGACTAACCAAATTAACCTTATTTTACAGAGATAAAAGGAGTCTATGAGTGGATATGATTACCTTATTTAAATACATCCAGGGTCAATATAAGGCTTTGTCAAGTAAACTTTTGTGCCAAGAGATTTTCAACTGACAAGGACATCCCTTGAGGAAAAAAGTTTTCACATTAAAGAAAGAAAAGGTTTCTTCACAGTAACGGTGGTTAAACTGCGGATATTCTCTACCAAAAGAGGTGATGACAGTGAGTTTGATAGACAACTTTAAAAGGGGTTACATATATTTTTGAATAAAGAGAGCATTCAAGGTTATCCTAGATAACTAGCGAAGGAATATTGATCCAGGGAGAAATTTTATAGCCAGTCTCTGGGGTCAGGTGGGGAATTTTGCTTTTTTCCTCCAATTGGCAAAGTTTCAATGTATTTTTTACTGTTTGCCTTCCTCTGGATCAATTAACAATTATTAACAAATAGTCCAAATATTAAAAGAATCAGAAGAGATTTAAAAAGGTTGAACTTGATGGACTAACAGTCTTTATTCAACCTCAAATACTATGTAACTATCTTTATTACAAAATGTGACTATAAAATCAAGTGCCGCATATGAGAGGGATTATACACGTATTCCTATGAAAATACCTGGAAAATTATCCAAATAACAGGTACATAATCTGGATGATATATATAGGGCTCAGAAATACTATAGTAAAGTATATAAGAAGTAGCCAAGATGCAATGTATATATAATCAATATATAAATAAATACATACAGTAGATAAATATGAATAGTGACAACAAGGGTATATAAATGTAATATAATGGAAATGCTATTAATAGCTATATAGTCCTTATTGGGACACTACAGTATGTATATAAAAAAATATAAACGTTGTATACAAAATTACTGATATTGGCTGTGTAACCCCTATTGGGAGAGAGTGTATATATATATATATATATATATATATATATATATATATATATATATATATATATATATATATAAAATCCCTGTGTGGTTAAAGTACATATATTGTAATATGTGTAAAAAAGTATAAATATATAAAGTGAAATAAGGTAAATAAAACGTATTTGGAGCTGGTAATTAGTGATAATAACGCAAAATTTACTGTACATACCTCCCCCTCTCCCATTTCCCTCACTTACCTGCATCAGAAGCTTCTGCTCCGGCCTCCGCTCCTGCCGGCCAATGCTAATGAAGTGGCGCGCATGTGACGTCATGTCATTAGCATA
This sequence comes from Discoglossus pictus, assembly GCA_027410445.1. Taxonomy (NCBI): domain Eukaryota; kingdom Metazoa; phylum Chordata; class Amphibia; order Anura; family Alytidae; genus Discoglossus; species Discoglossus pictus. The sequence goes on from CM050163.1 coordinate 51,255,385, forward strand.
TAACGGGTGCCGGTATATGCTAGTGTTTTTCGGCGGCCATTTTTTCTCTCGCTTAGGGTATTTTCGTGTGTGTAACCTCTTGAATTTGTACTTAAATTGAGGTGTAACTTTACTTGCAGAGGTCCTGGGTGTCCCCCCCCCCCCTTGCTGTGGGTACACTTTTTATGTGTTTGTTGTATGTATTTATTGTGTTTTTAATGTTTTCATGTGCGCGGGGTTCGAGCGCTAAGGTAGTATTTTTGCAAAGTCGTAATGTTTTTTTTTTGTAAGTCCCGTGGCTCGTATTTGTGGATGGTAAGTCCGTAAATTTTGCAATGTAAGACCAACCTGCGGCTCATTGCAGCCGATATGGGAGCCTCCACCTCTGCAAATTTGCGCATTTGTGGGCCTAAAGTCATAGGGGGTCTTAGGGATGAGCACCTATGGCGCTCATCACCAGCGCAAGGAGCGCCTTTGGCGCTCCTTGCCAGCAACTGCGGCCCTCGTTAGCAACAACCCGCACGCTCACAACTATATATGTGATGAGTCTCAGCACTTATTTTTTTCACTGCATACTATTCCTATGCCTGTATTGATGAATTTTTTCAGTTCACATATTTTTATTCTTTTTGAGTTATTATCACTAATTACCAGCTCCAAATAAGTTTTATTTACCTTATTTCACTTTATATATTTATACTTGTTTACACATATTACAATATATGTATTTTAACCACACAGGGATTATATATATACACTCTCTCTCAATAGGGTTACACAGACATTATCAGTCATTTTGTATACAACGTTTATATTAAAAACAGGGCCCTCCATTTTCTTCAGCTATTTATATTCTATTTTCCCCAATCTCTTCCCCTGTACAGCGCTACGGAATATGTTGGTGCAATAAAAATAAAAGTTAATAATAATAATATTTTTTTATATACATACTGTAGTATCCTAATAGGGGCAATATAGCTATTATAAACATTTCTAGTATATCACATTTATATATCCTTTTTGTCACTATACCTATTTATCTATGTATTTATTTATATATTGATTATAAATACACTATATATTGGCTTCTTCTTATACTGTATATATTACTATAGTATTTCTGAGCCCTATATATATTGTTTAGATTATGTACCTGCTATTTGGATAATTTTCCAATTATTTTCATAGGAATCCTTGTATAATTCCTCTCATATGTGGCACTTGATTTTATAGTCACATTTTCTAATAAAGATTCCAATTTTATTTAAGCTACTTAAATAAGGTGTTTAAGCACCAATAGATTTTTAAATATTATTGATTTACCTACATTAATATCTTCCTAATACATTTTTACAGTAATTCTGGATATAATGTAAGACATATTGTTTATTAAGTCAAAAAAATACTTAAGTTTGCATTTTAAGAAACATTCTCCTCATTTTCCTTAACTCTGACTCTTCACCATAGGCTCCACCAATAATTTATCAATTTCACATATGCTTTTCTCTCAGTTCTGGTTCTGAAATAAGTTTACTGGGAGCTCAGGACACAAGTTGGGATTAAGACAAGCAATTAAGGAATCTAGTCATGACATAGGCGCGTGGCAACCTTAAGATAAGGGCTTGGAGACTTAAGAAGGATTTGGGACTAACAAACACTGACTTACAACTACATATGGGAATGTAGAAATATACAATGTTACATTTACTAAGTGTCATATTTATAGTAATACAGCCTATAACTTTGCATTGTTATATTCAATTATACTTTTCAATTTGAATAAATATATGATTTTTCCCTAGCTTGCTAAGTCACCTGGAAGGTGATTTAAACCAAAACAAGATCTGTATATAGTTCTACTGAAATGCTGCCACAGAAAGATTGAGGAACCAACAAGACAATTTACTTGAAGTGCAACTTTAAAAGGATTATCCACCCAGTTGAAACATTGTGGAAAGCAAATAAAGGAATAGATTACACACAGTGATGGCATAGAACACTTAATAAAAGACTTAATAATGGCATGGACCAATTAATAAATGAAAGGTAATTAATTTAATTAGTCTCTAAAAACATTTTCCTGTAATTGATGATGACTTTTGTGATGTCACCAGTGATGTCAGTGGCAATGATAACTGCCATGTCATTAACTCAATTATTAGTGACACTAAACAAAGGAGTGCATTACTCACTTTTGTGCTTGATTAAGAACCTTTCCTCTTTTTTTATGGGATAGATCTGATTTGTAAATTTGTAAATAAACAGTGTGTTTTAGATTTCTGTAAAAATTTGGATAATTTAAGTGTAGGATTAGACACTTCGTTTAGGATAATTTTATTTGGTTATATACTATTGTATTATGTTTACAAATGTATTCATTATATAGATGTAGAAAACAAAATGTGCATGTATAAAAATGGTAACGTTATACAAAATAAAAGCAGTCCAAACTAGCAGCCCTATTATATTCCAAGCCCATTACGACAACATGAGACCTGAAAAGGCTGTGAGCTTAAAATTTGGCAGAGTTGCAGAGCTATTAAATTAAACCAGGGAGCGAGTTACGGGCTTGAAACGCAAGCCTGCAAATCCTTTCCAAGCACGCAAGCTGTAAAGGGGAGGGGCGAGCAGCGATCGGCCGTAACCATCCAATTGCGGGATAACGTAATGCGACACAGACCTCTCAGCCAATAAAAAGCGGTCTAGCTAAATACAATTAACAGAGGGAGTTGTCTGTGTTGACTGTGTTGTATTTTCTTTCAAATTAATATGCAGGCCCGGAGCGGGTGGGTTTTCAGAGTGAGAGAGAGAGTAGGAGAGTTTGGGGAGAGGTAGTTTGTGATTTTATCCATTTATATTCTATTTCATACACATTTTTATCCCATTGCAAGTGCTCTATAGTGCACAATATTTTTTAGAAACAAATCAGGAATATTAGGAGTTGTGAGTGCCAAGTAAGTTTGAGTAATTTGTAACTGATTCATTTTTTTGGAACTTAAGCAACTCGTATTATTTCAGATGTGTGGAAATCAATGGGGAAGCTGGTGTTTTTTTGTGAGTAGCACACACGCAATCATGCTGAGAGGCAAGATTAGAATAGCTAGGGAAAGTGAATAATATATTTTTATATCAAAAAGATGTGACAATTGTATTTATAGGTTCAATAAATAAAAATGTGTTTATTTTGTGTTAAAATCTTATATATTTATAGACAATGCATTATAGTGTTTGTTCCTAGACAGCGTGGTTTTGTGACGTGTATTAACCCCTCGAGTGCTGGGTTGTTTGTTAGCCTGGATTTTGTATCAAAAACAGGCTTAATACCAACATATCACCAACATACCTTAATACCAACATATAACAAATAAAAAATAAAATAAAAATAACCATATTTATTATTAACCATTGGTGTCACATATCATAAAAAGTGACTTTGTTCTAGAAGGGACCGCATTTGTATTATGAGTATTAAATATTGCTCAGCTGAATATACATAAACAAAGACTTTCTCTCTGTAAACCCATACTTTAAATGTGAAAGGTATATTTATTTGTTTCCCAGCTACACCTATTTTCCCCAGTATCAGTGCCAAATTCTCAGTCTTTTTGCCAAACATTGGCACATGACTAATGAGAGCTGAGAAACAGCGAATATATAAAGAATGAAATGGATCAGTAGTACTGCATTCTGTCTACTATCCGAAGACGGCAAGCACTACTTTAGTGTGGAAGACCACCTTGAAAGATGCCTGAGTTAAAGCCAGCGATGCTAATGATCATGAAGGTCTATGAAAAGTATGCAGGTCCAGATGGCTCCCTAAGCAAGGGAGAGATGAGGAGACTTCTAGAGAAAGAATTTCCAGAAATGTCGGAGGTAAGAAACCAGTGAAAATTTATCCAAAATGATCATCAGTATATTTAATGTTTACTTTTATGTTCTCCTTTTAGAGATTCTTATGTATACGTAGATTCTGTATCTAACTACCTTACCCCCTAACATCCTATCCCCTAATTAACTTACTAACCCCTCCTAATTAATTACGTAACCCCCACTACTAATTAACCCCCTCCACTAACTACCTAACCCCTCACTAATGAAATAAATATTAACACATCTATTTACACAAAATAAAATGATAAATCACATAAAATAAAACCTATATCCAAAAAATTAAAAAGACTTACAGAAAAAAAATCCCCTAAAATAAAATATGCCCTGATTCTTAATCTTCTGCCCTGGACTAGGCAGGCTATCCGGCTTGATTGAAGAAGATCCAGTCCTCCTCTGTCTTGATTGAAGTCAATGTTCCTCATCTTCTGGGCCAGGAAAAGGCCATTCCAAAAAAAAAAAAAAACCTGATGCTCTCTAAACAAAAATGTAAAAAACTAACGGAGCTCCTCCTTTAAGGACCCCTCTTGCAGAGCATCCAGTTGTAGGGGCAAGTAAGGTTATTTAGAGACAGTGTACTGTTTCTTTAACTGCTAGTTGAAACAGTAAGCAATGGCTTTTAAAGCCTTTGTGAGTAGTCTTTAGTACTACTAATATTTTTTTTCATTTTTTTGTAGTTAGGGGACTGCTTTAGTTTTCAAGTGAGGGGTAATTTTTTGTTAGCATAGGATTTGGGTGTAAGAGTGTTAGAGAGTAACTCATAATTTATTTTCCATGTAAAAATCAATGGATAATTTTTCCTTGCTTTTCGGCTTTGTCGTGAAGTTCACTCATAGCAGTTCTCTCGCAATGAGTTAGGGATGCGGCAATAGCATAGTTAGGTAGGATTTACTGTGCTGTTAGGGCACTTATTATTATTTTTTCCAGAGATTAGCACAGGGGTTTCATTGTTTTCTCTTTCTTCAAAATTATTTGGGTTTTTATTTTAATAATTTATTTATTTTTCTCTATTTTCAGTGACCAAATGTTCCAACAGGATATCCATTTTTTATTTATAACTGCTGATATCATGTACATTGTGTGTGTATATATATTGAATTTTTCTCACCTCTTCCATTGTGGGTTTATCTGATTTCCAGTTTTTAGTTATGATAATTCTAGTAGATAGAAATATTTGATTAATTAGGAGTTGTGTATCTTTTGATATATTTGACATAGGTAATCTGAACAATGCCTCTTCTTTTCTTTTGGGGAAAGGGAATCCTGTGAGTGTTTCTAATATTGAAAATGATTCTTCCCATAGTTGCGAGATTTTAGCCCATAGAGCATGTTTTAAAGTTCCAGCTACATCACAGCCTCTGAAGCATTTATCATTATATGATGGGTTTAATTCTTGTAATCTTACTGGAGTAAGATACCATATTATTAATGTTTTATGGGCATTTTCTCCTAAATTTATATAAAATAAATAATTATTTAAAATTCTAATGATTTTGTCCCATTTTTTTCTTTAAGAGATATATTAAGATCCTTTTCCCAAGATGTCTTATATGGTAATTTAGTAACTGTATTTTGGTCGATCAAACAATCACATATAATAGTTGTCAAACTGCGATATGTTGTCACGATTGCGAACCTCGGGAAGCGACTTAATGCAAACTTCGAAACTTTTAAATTATAAATGCAATGAAAATGTAACATAACCAGCTGTATAATTACATATCTAATCTACTCATAATATATATATATTTTTTAGAACTGTAAGGATGAAGATGCTTTAAAAGAACTTATGAAAGATGTGGATGAAAATGAAGATGGTTCAGTGAGCTTTGACAAATTTCTTATTTTGTTGTCTAAGACGATCATCTTCCTAAAAAATACATAGAAAAACCCTGGAAATTAAATAAAAAAGTTAAACTCAGTGTTTGCAAACAAAATGAAAACCTTTTTTAATTACTTAAAAACAATTTTTTCTGTTGCTTTAAAATACTGTATAAAGTGTGAAAGGGTTGACAGCATTCAATCACACACATAATAAGCATTGAATTATATACAGTGAGTAATAAAGTTAAATTGCTCTATATCAGTGTTAGGCTGGCTACTCTAAAGTGATCATGGGTGTCACCTTTAAGATTCAGAACAATTTACATGTAAAACACTAAACTGTTATATCATTTCACACAGATTTGGATAGAGTACATTGTAACTGCAAGTAAGTTTATCAATACTATATATTCTAGTAACTTGTCTATCATAGAATGTTATCTTGAATTGTCTGTGCACTCTCTCTCTGTATGTGCGCTCTCTCTCTGTGTGTACATGCTCTCTGTGTGCGCTCTCTAGCTCTGTTCTGCCTCTCTGTCTCTGTCCTGTGTCTCTCTGTCCTGTGTCTCTCTACATCTCTTTCTCCCTCTGTCTTGTCTCTCTCTCCCTCTCTTACTCTCTGTCTTGTCTCTCTCTCTCTCTCTGTGTCCCGTGTGTGTCTCTCTCTGTCCTCTCTCTCTCTGTCCTTTCTCTCTTGCTCCCGATGATCTCTGTGTGCTCTTTTTTGCTCTGTGTGTGTGCTCTATGTGCACACTCTCTCGTCTATGAGCTCTCTCCTTTTGTCTAGTCTCTCTCGCTCTGTCCTGTCTCTCTCTGTCCTGTGTGTTTCTCTCTCCTCTGTAATGTGTCTCTCTCTCTCTCTGTCCTGTCTTTCTCTCTGTCCTGTGTGTGTCTCTCACTCTCCTGTCTTACTCTCTGTCCTGTCTCTCTCGCTCCTGGTGCTGTATTTCTTTCTGTGTGCTCTCTCTCTGTGCGCACTTTCTCTCTGTTTGCTGTATGTGGCTCTCTCTACGCTCTCTCTCTGCACTCTCTGTGCACTCTCTCTGCACTCTTTCTGTGCATGCTCTCTTTCTGCACTCTCTGTCTGCTCACTCTCTCTCTCTTTGCGCTCCCTCTATGTGTGCTGTCTATCTCTCTGTGCTGTCTCTGTCTCTGCATAATGGCTGCTGTTAATGCCTGCTTCTAGGCCCCATCCAGATGACGCCATGGTCATGCCCCTCGATGACATCCGCGTTACGCACACCTGTTAAGTTATAGCTGATAACTAATGGAAGCAGTATGTTTAAAGACTTGGAGCCTCATACAATTCGGAGGCGCAAGTTATGGAGGTATAGGCTGTATGGAGCTATTCATTTCGGTAAGCCTGCAAGTTAGGGGCCGATAGCGAAAATCAGAAACCATGCATTCGTATGTAGCGTTTGCCAGCTTGAACATGATCAATTAAGCAATGGCGTGGCTCCTGATTTAGAAACAGCCAATAGAAACGTAAGATGCCAAACCCTAGCCTGTAACGTAGCTAGCAAGACTTAGAGCTAACACATCAGATCCGTAAAGCAAGCTGCGCAAGACTTGGTGCTTAAGGCAGAACTATGGAACTTTGTGGTCGCAAATTCTTTGTTCTGTCAAGCCCGTAACTGCTAGGTTTCAATATTGCAACAAATTTCCAAAGACGCCATAGCATTCAAGCTTGTAAACCCGAAAATGGAAGTGAAAACATTACGGCATCCAAATAGGACCCGCAAAGGGTTCACAGACCACTTTTAAACACATTAAAGGGCAATATTAACTCGCCAGTGCACTTTAAAATATGGGGAAAGCATGGAGAGGCATTACAATTACTTGCACAATAATCCCCCAATAAAAAATAAGCAATTTAAAAATATATTTTATTTTTATATGTTGGAATGGTCATGCATATGCCAATATGAAAAGCCATGCTGTCACATGCACAAAGCAATTAAAGACACACTACCTGATTAAATAGCAACACAAAAATATAAAACTCATGCCATATTAAACCTTTCCCACTCACGGAGGCTCTATTGTGGCCCCTAAAACATAAATATAATTGAATATACATCTGACTCATCACATCTACATATGGGAACACAAAGAGTGGACATATTTCACTGCCACATCACATATATCAAAGTTTGATTATTTGTTGTTCAGTCCTGCAGTCGTGTCTGACTCTCTGTGACCCTATATACTGTAGCACATTCAGCTATGTCTCTGCCTGTGCTGTTCCACAAGGTTTGCATGCCAAAGATACTGGAGTGGGTTGCCAGTTCCTTCTCTAGTGGACTGGGATTTGTCTGACCTCTCTGCTATCAGCTGCCCACTTACACTGGCCCTACATGGTATAGCTCACAGCTACATTGAAGTACACAAGACCCTTCACCACCACTTAGCAATCCACAAGGAGACCTGAGGAACATACACCACATTAATCGACTCTAACCCCTCAGGAAGGGCCGCAAAAACACATGGAGGCCATGCAGAGGCCTGGGGATGTAATTATGTAACTATATGCTGGGGGCCATGTGCCATGATGTATACCCATTCCCATTTGGTGACCTCCCATTATGTTTTGTTATTCATCAATTTACATTAGTGTGTTGTATGTTCCCCTGGTCCGCTTCTGCATTGCTAAGTGGTGGTGGTGAAGGGGCTTGTGTACCTGAATGAAGCTGTGAGCTATACCATATAGGGCCACTGCAGGTTGGCAGGTGATAGCAGAGAGGTCAGACAAATCACAGTCCACTAGAGATTGAACTGCCAACCCACTCCAGTATCTTTGGCATGTAAACCTTGTGGAACAGCACAGGCAGAGACCTTAGCTAAATGTGATGCATTCAATAGGGTCATAGACAGTCGGATACGACTGCAGGACTGAACGACAAATAATAGGATGATCACCGGGTTCTTGATCTATGTGATGTGGCGGTGAAATATGGCCACTATTCGTGTTCCAAAATGTAGATGTGATGAGCGAGATGTATATAGAATTATATTGATATTTTAGGGGCCCTACTAGAGGCTCTGTGAGTGAGAAAGGGTTAATATGGCATGAGTTTCATGTTTCGGTATTGCTATTGAATCAGGTAGTGTGTCTTTAATTACTTTCTGCATGGTGCAGCACGGTTTTCCATATTGCCATATGCATGGCCTTCTAACATATACTAAGTGGGGGTGGTGAAAGGGCTTGTGTACTGCTATTAAGCTGTGACCTATACCATGTAGGGTAACTCTAGATAGGCACGTCATAGCAGAGAGGTCAGACAAATCCCAGTCCACTAGAGAAGGAACTGGTAACCCACTACAGTGTCACCTTATTTTAGGCTCCACCGTATCACTAATTGGACTTGGCCTATGCATTAACCCTTTATTATTATTATATTTGATATGTTGTATTATATGATATCTAATGCTATTATGACTATTATTCCTTTGATATGAAGGGATCTATTGTAGGTTAGCTAGGGCTCATTAGTTTACATCTTTAGGAATGTGACACTAATGGGATGCTTGTGGATGTCCCATAACCCCAAGCATTGAAAACACACTGACATGTTTACAATTGTATAACAAAGCTTTATTTTTTACACAGACCACAATCAGCAGTGGTCAAGACTGTGCATTAATATCATGGGTGTGGTGTGGGCGGGCCCAGATTGAGCAAGAGGCTATGACTGAAAAAAGGGGATACCTACAGGGGGTAATGTAATAGCCTAGAATAAGCATGATGCATAGCACCTACCAGGCTCACATGTGGTCACTACACCACTGCAACCTAACTTTGATTTAAAAAAAGGATCGTCACAAATGACTCCATTTAATTGAAGAAACCATTTATGCGCATAGCACTTACAACTTGTCTGGATCTGCTCAATGAAACAGGTGATTCAATCAATTTTTCATATGTTACAGCCATGTAAATAGTATTCCTCTTATAAAAGCTTTGTGGGTATTCTATATTGTTGTACTTTTCCTCACTGACTCTTCATTAATTTGAAAATAGTTTTCTATCTCTTTTCTCAAGAGAGCTTGTTTTTCTATAATGTTGAATAAGGTGCTATCTATCTTCCTAATTTTTTTTTTTGTGTGATATCCTTTCAATCGGAGGGATACCATAGCATGGTCTGACAATTTTATTGTATCAATTTCAATTGTTTAAACAGATTTTAAGGTCTCCCCTTCAACAAAGAAATAGTCTATCCTGGAGTATGTGGAAAACATTTAAAATCATAGGGACTGCAGCATCTCTTCTCAACAGAATTCTCAACAGCGTGGTGGATGCATGGTGGGAGGAGAGGAGGGGCCAGGCTGCTGGTGGCTGGGGGATGCCTCTGGGGTAGAGGAGGGGGGTTGGTGACCAGCCCCAACCTTAGCCTGGACAGGTAAGTCTCAGTCATCAGATGATGCCTCCTCTCCTCCCTAGAGTGCCTGAGATGCTGGCCTGGATCCCCTGAATTAAGTCCAGCTGATCACGCATGATGGCTAACATCTCAGCCTGTGCAGCCTGGCTTGGTGGTGGTGGGGACGGAGGTCCTTGTTGCAGGGCCGGGTGAGGAGGTGGCAGGGATGGAGTAGGGAGGGTCAGGGGCACGGCTGGAGCCAGGGGTGATAGTTGTGGTGGTGATGTCTGTGTGCCCGGTGCAAGTGTCAGCCAGACCAGCACACTGGTGTGTGGGGAAGGAGGTGTTCGCTGGCAAGTTGGAGGACCCCTGGGAAATCCACAGTCTTTCGACGAGGGGGATAGTGGGGTCAAATATCGGTGGTGTAAGCGTTGGGTGTGTGTTGGGTGTGTGTTCTTTAACCTATGTGTATTGAAAATATGTGTAATTTATAAATATGTTTAAGTCTCGTAGTGTAAATATGTATGAAATCGAAAATAAATCATTCAAGAACGCAATCTACCTCTCTCCAACTGACTCATGCTCTCTCTCTCTCTCAAAAAATACCCCACACTATCTCCTGGACCTGTCAACAGTCAACGCATGGGCGTGTGTCTAGACTGTATATGATTGGCTGAGAGTCCTGTGTTGCAAAGCGATATTCTGCAATCTGATGGTTCAGGCTGATCACGGCTAGTCCGTCCCCTTTACAGCTTGCGAGCACGTCTAAAGTTTAACTTGCGGCCTTCATTTCCGAGCCTGGATCTCCCAAATTGGTCAATTGCATGAGGCTATTGGGCTCACCTCGTCTCACTTTGGACCTGAGATCCAGCCATATAAATCTCAGGGACCTACACCAGTCCTAGGACCGGCTGAACCACTGCTCTGTTTAACATTTAATGCAATTATTATAATAATGAAAATAAAAATCATACAAACAAAAATAGATTAATAACTCATAACACTGAATACAAGCTATATAGGTCAATCAACATGCTCACACACTTGACTATCTCCTTCAAAACAATAAAAACCCAAATATAAAGAACTCTACACAAGTCCTACGTTTAGACCAGGCCTAAATGTCATTCATCTTCTACATGGTTACTATAGTATTCAAAATTCTTACTCTAAAAATGAGCATGTAGTTTTAGCATACAATGATGATGTACGGCAAAATGATCTAGGAACTAGATGACTGTTTAGTTAGTAGATCATTATGCCAGCTTTGTGTGGGGTGGGTTTGTTTATTTAAAATGTTCAAGTCAATGGTTATATAGTTATTAGTAAATTGTCTGTCAAAAATGGAGGTATAATTTTTTATTTTTCTCTCCCTAAGTGTCTCCCCCCACCTTCCCTGTTTCTCCCCCCTCCCCTGTGTCTCTTCCCCCTTCCATACCCTGTGTCTCACCCCTTCCCTCCCCTGTGTCTCCCCCTTCCATCCCCTGTGTCTCTTCCCCCTTTCCTTCCCCTGTCTCTCCTCCTCTTCCCTCCCGTGTCTCTTTCACCCCTCTTCTCCCCTGTGTATTTTTCTCCATCTCCCCTCCCCTGTGTCTCTCCCCCCTCCACTTTGTATCTTTCTCTACGCTGTGTCTCTTCCCCCTCCCCTGTGTCTCTTCCCCACCTCTCCCCTCCCCTGTGTCTCTTCCACCCTCCCTTGTGTCTCTTCACCCGTAGCCTCCTTCTCTCCCCCTATACCCTGTGTCTCTTCCCCCCCTCCCCTGTTTCTCTTCCCCCACCTCTCTCCTCCCCGGTGTATTTTCCCTCCCTCTCTACTCCACTGTGTCTCTTTCCCCCTCCCCTGTGTCTCTTTCCCCCTCTCCCCTGTGTCTCCCCTATCTCTCCCCTTTTTCTCTTCCCCATCTCTCCACTGTGTCTTTCCCCTCTCCCCTCCCCTGTGTCTCCCCCTCTACACTGTGTCTTCCTCCCCCTCCCCTGTGTCTTTTATCCTCCTCTCCCTCTCCCCTGTGTCTCCCCCCTTCCCCTGTGTCTTCCTCCTTCCTCTACCATCCCTTGTGTCTCTTCGCCCCTCAGCTCCGTCTCTTCCACCCCAACCCTGTGTCTCTCCCCCTCCCCTGTTTCTCTTTCCCCCACCTCTCACCTCCCCTGTGTCTCTTTCCCCTTTCTCCCCTCCCCTTTGTCTTTCCCACCCCCTCTCCCCTCTCCTGTGGCTCTTCCCCACTCCCCTGTGGCCCTTACTCCCTCTCCCCGATGTTTCTTCCCCCTCACCCCTGTGTCTCTTCCCCCCCTCTCTTTTGTGACTCTTCCCTCCACCTCCCCCTCCCCTGTGTCTCTTTCCCCACTCCCCTCCCCATGTGTCTCTTCTCGCCTCCCCTGTGTCTTCCCCCTCCCCTGTGTTTCTACTCCCTTCCCCTGTGTCCCCGTCTCTTCCTCCCCCTCTCCCCTGTGTCTTCCTACCTCCTCCCCTGTGTCTCCCTCCCCCATTTCGCCTCTCTCTTCCTCCACCCTCCCCTATGTCTACCTCCCTCTCTCCCCTGTGTTTCTACTACCATCCCCTGTGTTTTTCCTCCTCCCCCATTTCTTTCTCCCCCTCTCCCCTGTGTATTCCTACCTCCTCCCCTGTGTCTTCCTCCCCCATCTCCCCTCTGTCTTCCTCCGCCCTGTCTTCCTCCACCCTCCCCTATGTCTTCCTCCCCCTCTCCCCTGTGTCTTCCAATGTGTTTCTTATCCCTTGCCTATCATCCTCAGGGATTGTAGAAAAATAATTGTATAGCAAAGAAAGAAATTTGATATTTAGGTTTATTTGTAAAGAACTAAAAAAAAGTAAAAAAATCACATTTTACAATTTATTTTTCAATAACTGATTTGTAATTGAATATATAAGTGGAACATCCTAAATGTTGGTATTTGCTTTTTTCTTATTTTTTTTAATTCTATCCAATATACATCATATGGAAAAAATGTGGCAGATAAATAGGACCAAAGATACTATGCTTAGTTCTAGTCCTTGTGTTATTGGAGATTTCGATCATAAATTGGTTAATTATACCAGGATAAAAGATGTAAATTCAATGCTGGATGGAAGGAATCACATTTATTAAACAATATACAAAACTCATATAAATGAGTAAAACTAAACGAGCTTATAAACAAAAGTTCACAGGTCACCATCCTTTATTAATCAAATAAATTATACAAGGAGTGCTGAATTATTAGGCAAGTTGTATTTTTGAGGATTAATTTTATTATTGAACAACAACCATGTTCTCAATGAACCCAAAAAACTCATTAATATCAAAGCTGAATATTTTTGGAAGTAGTTTTTAGTTTATTTTTAGTTTTAGCTATTTTAGGGGGAATATCTGTGTGTGCAGTTGACTATTACTGTGCATAATTATTAGGCAACTTAACAAAAAACAAATATATACCCATTTCAATTATTTATTTTTACCAGTGAAACTAATATAACATCTCAACATTCACAAATATACATTTCTGACATTCAAAAACAAAACAAAAACAAATCAGTGACCAATATAGCCACCTTTCTTTGCAAGGACACTCAAAAGCCTGCCATCCATGGATTCTGTCAGTGTTTTGATCTGTTCACCATCAACATTGCGTGCAGCAGCAACCACAGCCTCCCAGACACTGTTCAGAGAGGTGTACTGTTTTCCCTCCTTGTAAATCTCACATTTGATGATGGACCACAGGTTCTCAATAGGGTTCAGATCAGGTGAACAAGGAGGCCATGTCATTAGATTTTCTTCTTTTATACCCTTTCTTGCCAGCCACGCTGTGGAGTACTTGGACGCGTGTGATGGAGCATTGTCCTGCATGAAAATCATGTTTTTCTTTAAGGATGCAGACTTCTTCCTGTACCACTGCTTGAAGAAGGTGTCTTCCAGGAACTGGCAGTAGGACTGGGAGTTGAGCTTGACTCCATCCTCAACCCGAAAAGGCCCCACAAGCTCATCTTTGATGATACCAGCCCAAACCAGTACTCCACCTCCACCTTGCTGGCGTCTGAGTCGGACTGGAGCTCTCTGCCCTTTACCAATCCAGCCACGGGCCCATCCATCTGGCCCATCAAGACTCACTCTCATTTCATCAGTCCATAAAACCTTAGAAAAATCAGTCTTGAGATATTTCTTTGCCCAGTCTTGACGTTTCAGCTTGTGTGTCTTGTTCAGTGGTGGTCGTCTTTCAGCCTTTCTTACCTTGGCCATGTCTCTGAGTATTGCACACCTTGTGCTTTTGGGCACTCCAGTGATGTTGCAGCTCTGAAATATGGCCAAACTGGTGGCAAGTGGCATCGTGGCAGCTGCACGCTTGACTTTTCTCAGTTCATGGGCAGTTATTTTGCGCCTTGGTTTTTCCACAAGCTTCTTGCGACCCTGTTGACTATTTTGAATGAAACGCTTGATTGTTCGATGATCACGCTTCAGAAGCTTTGCAATTTTAAGAGTGCTGCATCCCTCTGCAAGATATCTCACTATTTTTGACTTTTCTGAGCCTGTCAAGTCCTTCTTTTGACCCATTTTGCCAAAGGAAAGGAAGTTGCCTAATAAGTATGCACACCTGATATAGGGTGTTGATGTCATTAGATCACACCCCTTCTCATTACAGAGATGCACATCACCTAATATGCTTAATTAGTAGTAGTCTTTCGAGCCTATACAGCTTGGAGTAAGACAACATGCATAAAGAGGATGATGTGGTCAAAATACTCATTTGCCTAATAATTCTGCACTCCCTGTATTTGTCTTTCATCTCTATAACTGCTTAAGTTGAACTGAGCTAAAACCAGCATTATAGCTAAATCTGTTGAAATAAATGACCCCAGCTAGCATTCATTACCATTAAGGCCTATACACTATAAATTAATGGTGTTTGGACCTCCAATGTCAATGTAAATATAAATTAGTCACTTACCCCAAAAATGTGAAGTTGTAATTCCTTTGTATGCATATGTCCAAATATCCAATGTCTCATAATACACATTTGGGGAAGGAATTCTTAGGAGAAAGAGTTCGGCCTCCTTAGAAAGTTTAACTTTGTTCCAAAATTCACTTTGGCACAGTACCATAGGCAGTGCATTAAATCTGCTGTAAGGATATTGCATTAAGGACAAATATATTTTTGCATTACCAAAAATCATAATATTTTTTATGATAGCTTTAACAGAGAATGACTCATGCACTGTTGTTTAAAGCATTTTTTACTTTTATTTTATTAATTCTTTTACATACATACATATTAAATGTTTTAAATATATAATTATTATACAGTCATTCAGTCAACTCAGTTCGACTATCTGACCCTATGGACTGCATCTCGCCAGGAACATCTTGTGTCTGGGTGTGCTAATCCTTAAAGTTTTCATGGCAAAGATACTGTAGTGGGTTGACAGTTCCTTCTCCAGTGGACTGCAATTTGTCTGACCTTTCTGCTATAACCTGCCCATCTTGGGTGACCCTACATGGTATAGCTCACAGCTTCATTGAAATACTCAAGCCCCTTGCTTTGCATTACATGATCCAATTTTATAATTTCACACCTACATCTCTCAATCTTATTTTTAACCTTATATTAAAGGGGAAGATTCTGAAGACAGCCGTTCAGGATTCTCTCAAATTATTATCGTGATGCAGGTTACCATGGAAACAGTGATAGTTGTAAAGAGAACTTTAGCTGTCTGTGGGGAGTTCTGTTCAGCCTAGGTGCACTAGTAATATATCCAGGCTCCCTCTCTCACTTCCGACCACAGTATTTCTGCCAATACACTGAATCCTTATCCGGTTCTTGTCCAGTCCTAGAAGGCAACAGTAACTCCTATGCTGCACCCTCTTCTCTACCCAAGGGAAAAAAGAGTGGCCAAATATCAATGTCCTCAAACACCCACCAGAACCTACTTTTGCTGGAAAAACAGAAGAAAAAAGAGCATAATCATACTTACACAACTATAGTTTTAGTGTTGTTTGAGCTCAGAGGAATATGAATCCCTTGCACAATACAACACCCTCTTGACAAAAATTATTACCTAAATGTTGTTTCTTAAGTATGGGTGGTCTGTAAGTCGTGGTGGTCTGTTGCCATGGGACCACCTGTATAATCGCTATTTACCAATACCATTAATACATTAACAATAGTGGATATATTATTTTAATACAGAGGGACACTTTGCTATCAAAGTGTAATCATATGAGATCATTTCTCAAATACATACGGTTTATATATATTTATATATATATATATATATATATATATATATATATATATATATAAAAGTGTGACACCGCTTTTCATAAAATATCCACTTAAAAACACACAAGAAAGATAGACTTTTGAAATGAAAATGATAACACACTTTAATATGAAAAAATATGGGATTGAATGTAAATATGGAATTTTTGTCACATTATCTAAACTTCTTATAACCTGTTATATTCCTGATATGATTTGTTTCCCCTCTGGTTTTCTTCTGGTCTGTTTCTGTCTCCTTACAGCTTTATGGTTCCCTACTTCCTATGACCTGCAAATATTATTCACAGCCGACCGAACAGAACTTTTTTTTTTTTAAAGCCTGTAGAGGAAGCTCTCGAAAGCTTGTCACCAAGCCCCACCTGGTTGTGTTGGAGGGGAAAGTGTACACAAGAGAGAAAGAAACCGAACTTCATAAGATGGAGAATGCCCTCAGCACTGTGAGGCTAGAGAAGGTGGAACTGAAAGTAGAGAGTGAGAGCAGATTTGTCAAAGTACAAGTCGAGAAGCAGAAGCTTCACAATGCGCTAGTGAATTAGGAGGCCATGATTTAAAGAAGACGCCCTTTGACCAGAATACTCTAGTCCAAAGCTTCACCTACAGTCTCAGGGAGCTGAGAGCCTTTCCTGAAATAGCGAGTGAGATGGACTTGTAGCAATGGGACCACACCCCCGCCAGAACAGGGCCACAGTACATTGCACCATGTGCACAGCGGTAGGTCTGCCACTGCTTCCTGTTCTCGAAGTGGAGTTGAATTATCCCCTCCAGATTTTTTGGGGCTCCTACGCCCATGGCCAGGCACAAAACCTGAGAGAACAAACTAACTCTGTAAGCATTATTGGAAAAATACAAACTGGTGGGAATGTTTTCTTGCCATTGTCTGGGTCCACTCATACCTCTGGAAGGCACTCTCAACCGACTGGGTTATCCATCCATCCTTGCAAATCAAGTATAACCATATATGTCTTCCCTGGAGCGGATGGGATTTTCCAGCAGGACAATGCAACATGTGATATTGTCCAGGAGTGGTTGGAGGAGCATGACAAAGACTTCAAAGTGCTTTCCTGACTTCCAAATATATAATGTGTATTTATATTTAGTTTTCATAGTTAAAGGTTTACCTTATTTGAATAATTTAATAAATCCTTATAACAGCAATACTATAATAAATAAACACTTTGAATTTTTTTCTGCCACTGCACAATTTTGTTTTAAATTTAAAATGTTTTAGAATTTGCTAATATGTTAGGAATGTTGAAAACAAACATCATTTAATTGCATGGGAAAATCACTAATATAGATGTAGAGAGAGACGTAGTTACGGGGGTGGAGGCCCGCAGGACTTAGCTGCAATGAGTGCTGCACTCACCTTCC
Source organism: Discoglossus pictus (assembly GCA_027410445.1). NCBI lineage: Eukaryota > Metazoa > Chordata > Amphibia > Anura > Alytidae > Discoglossus > Discoglossus pictus. The sequence continues at coordinate 51,273,072 of CM050163.1, forward strand.
CTGGCTTTGCCTCTGCGGCTCCCGTCCTCCGTCCGGAACTACTTTCCTAGAAAACCAGGGGAGGGAGAGGGGGGAAGAGACCCAGGGGAGGGAGAGGGGGAAAGAGACCCAGGTGAGAGAGAGGGGGAAAGAGACCCAGGGGAGGAAGAGGGCGAGAGCAAGAGACCCAGGGGCAGGAGAGGGGGGTGGGAAGAGATCCAGGGGAAGGAGAGGGCAAAGAGACCCAAGGAGGAGAGAGGGTGGGAAAGACCCATGGGAGGGAGAAGAGGAAAAGAGACCCAGGGGAGGGAGAGGGGGGAGAGAACCAGGGGAGGGAGTGAAGATACCTAAGGGAGGCAGAGGAGGAAAGTCCTGGGGGAGGGAGAGGGGAAAAGGCCCAGGTGAGTGAGGAGGGGAGAGATCCAGGGCAGGGAATAATTTATCAATCCTTATAACAGCAATACTATAATAATTAAATACTTTGCATTTTCATCTATAAAAGATATAGCTTGTTATTACAATAACTAAATTTTACATGTTTCCCAATATTTGTTCTTTGCACACTCCATTTTTCCTATATACATATTATAGCGCATTTGAGATTTCAGTATTTTGTCACAATTGTGTTTTAATAACCGTACAAATCATTGGTATATATAGAAGATTTATTCATTTCTTAAATCTTACATTATTAATATTAAGTGATTAGTAACATTTACATACAGATCTTAGGAAATAAATAAAACTAGTTTAAAAAGTTATATATATATATATATATCACATATATAGTTGTGAGCGTACGAGTTGTTGCTAACGCTGCGGGCTCGTGTAGCGAGCCCGCGGCCCTCGCGAAGAGAGGGCACTGGCCGAGGGTCTCAGTTGCTGGCATGGAGCGCCATAGGCGCTCCATGCCAGCACCTGAGGACCTCGCAAAGCGAGGGCCGCAGTTGCTGACCAACTGCGACCCTCGCAAACTTCACGTCGCAACCCAAACAGCACGACACACACATTACGACACTCGCAAACAACATACGACACACGTTCACACACATTACGGCCTCGCAACACTCGGACGCAACTCGCGAACATTACAAAATGTAAAACACAATACATACACACAGCACATACATAAAAACCTTACCTACACCAAGAGGGAGCACCCAGGACCTCAAAAATGCAACTTAGACCTCGATTTTACTTGAAATAAAAGAGTTTAGAGACTAAAAAAAAATCTAAGCGAGAGAAAAAATGGCCGCCGAACAAAACGAAAACGAGGCTACAGCACTCTAAACTTGCAAAACACCACAAGAAACTCGCAAAACACCACAAGAAACTCGCAAAACGCCACAAACGACCTACGGATATTCATACCACACAGTGCACACATTCAGCATGCTTACACAGCAGCTCCACACCACTAATGCTGCAGCAACATCAACACAGATTGCCAGCTCTTCATCACAATGCTTCAAAATAGGAACAGTATATTCATTTAGTAATGTATTACATATGTCATTATTATACACCAAACAGCATTAGCTACCTTACAATTTCATTGCCGTCATTTTTTGACGCGCAATTCGCTAGTCACATATATATTAGGAATGTTGAGAACAAACATAATTTAATTGCACATGAAAATCACAAATATAGTTGTCGTACTACAAGTTGTCGTCTAGTTGCAAAGCCCACGTAGCGAGCCTCGCAACTGCAACCCTTGCGAAGAGAGTTTCGCAGTGGCGGGGATGGAGGCCCGCGGGGCTTAGCTGCAATGAGCGCCAAAGGTGATCATTGCAGATCTCCCGGGATAACAACTGGAGTTTGGCCCGCACGGCTCCCCTTGACCCAGACCACCTACATCAGCTCCCCCTGCCCCAGACCCCCTGCACCAACACCCCTTCCACATGCCCCTTGACACTGGCCCTGCGAGACCTGTATGGCTCCCCCTGCCCCAGATCCCCCTGTCCCAGCTCCACCTGCCCCAGGTCCTTGTGGCCCATACCTGGTTCAAACCCCCCCAGCAGCGCCGCACCATCCTTCCCTGGTTTTGCCTCTGCGGCTCCTGTACTCCGGCCGGAACTACTTTCCTGGAGACCCAGGTCAGGGAGAGGGAGGGGGGAGAGACCCAGGGAGGGAGGGAGGGAGGGAGGGGGAAGAGAACCAGAGGAGAAAGAGAGTGTCGGGGATTGACCCTGGTGAGGGAGGGTGTGGTAAGAGACCCAGGGGAGGGAAAGAGGGGAAAGAGACCCAGGGTAGGGGGGAAGAGATGCTGGGGGGGGGGAGAGACCCAGGGGAGGGAGAGGAGGTTAAGATACCCAGGGGAGGGAGGGGGAAGAGACCTAGGGGAAGGAGAGGGGCTAAAAAGACCAAGGGGAGGGAGGGGGAAGAGACCCAGGGGAGGGAGGTAGGGGGTGGTCCAAGGGGAGAAGATACCCCAGGGAGGGAGGGGGAGTGAAGAGTCCCAAGGGAGGAAGAGGGGGGTAAAAGACCCAGAGGAGGGAGAGGGGGGAGAGAGACCCAGGGGTAGGGAGTAGGAAGAGACACAGGAGAGGGACAGGGAGGGAAAGAGACCCAGGGGAGTGAAGGGAGAAGAGACCCAGGGGAGGGAGAGGGGAGGGAAAGAGACCCAGGGGGAGAGACACAGGGAAGGAACAAGGGGTACGGAGACCAAGGGGAGGGACGGGGAAGAGACCCATGGGAGGAAGAGGCGGGGAGAAACCCAGGGGAGGGAGAGGGGGGTAGACCCAGGGGACGTAGAGGGGGGGAAATTGATCCTAAAGGGGAGGGAGAGGGGTTAAAGAGGGAAGAGAGGGGGGGGGAGACCCAGGTGAGGGAGCAGGAGGGAAATAGACTCAAGGGAGAGAGGGGGAGAGACCCATGGGAGGAGAGGGGAAAGAGACCCAGAAGAGGGAGATTGAGGATTGAGAGACACTGAGAAGAGAGTGTTCAGTGTGGACTTGAATATACAGACAACAGGATTGAGAGACACTGAGAGGACAATGTTCAGTGTGGCCTGGAATATACAGACTAACTCTTACTAAAGTGGACTCCTGAGACAGGCAAGTGTCCAGGCCTGTGGGGAGGGAGGGGGGCAAAGAGTCCCAGGGTAGAGAGACGGGGGAAAGAGACCCAGAGGAGGGAGAGAGTGTGGGGGATAGACCCTGGTGAGGGAGGGTGGGGTAAGTGACACAGGGGAGGGAAAGGGGGGAAAGAGACCCAGGGTAGGGGGTGGAAGAGAAACTGGGGGGGGGGGGGAAGAGACACAGGGGCAGGAGAGGGGGTAAAGAGACCAAGAGGAGGGAGGGGGAAGAGACTCAGGGGAGGGAGAGAGGGGAAAGAGACCCAGGGGAGGGAGGGGGGAAGAGACCCATGGGGGGGAGGTGGGGGGAAACCTAGGGAAGGGAGAGGGGGTAATAGACCCAGGGGAGGGAGGTAGAGGGAGAGTCCAAGGGGAGAAGAGACCCCAGGGAGGGAGGGGGGGAAGAGTCCCAAGGGAGGGAGAGGGGGGGTAAGACCCAGAGGAGGGAGAGGGGGAAAGAGACCCAGGGGTAGGGAGGGGGAAGACAGCCAGGAGAGTGACAGGGAGCAAAAGAGCCCCAGGGGAGGGAGAGGGGAGGGAAAGAGACCCGGGGAGAGACACAGGGAAGGAAGAAGGGCAAAGGAGACCCAGGGGAGGGAGACAGGGAAGCGACTCAGGGGAGGGAGGGGAAAGAGACCCATGGGAGGGAGAGGCGGGAAGAAACCCAGGAGAGCGTGGGTTAGACCCAGGGGAGGTATAGGGGGAAATAGATCCTCCAGGGGAGGGAGAGGGGGTAAAGAGATCGAGGGGAGGGAGAGTGGGCAAAGAGACCCAGGGGAGGGAGAGGGGGAAGAGACCCAGGGGAGGTAGAGAGGGGGAAAAGACCAAGGGGAGGGAGACAGGGAAGCGACTCAGGGGAGGCAGGGGGAAGAGACCCATGGGAGGGAGAGGCGGGAAGAAACCCAGGAGAGCGTGGGTTAGACCCAGGGGAGGTATAGGGGGAAATAGATCCTCCAGGGGAGGGAGAGGGGGTAAAGAGATCGAGGGGAGGAAGAGGGGGCAAAGAGACCCAGGGGAGGGAGAGGGGGGAAGAGACCCAGGGGAGGTAGAGAGGGGGAAAAGACCCAGGGGAGAGAGAAGGAGGGAATGAAACTCAAGGGAGAGAGGGTGGAGAGACCCATGGGAGGGGGGGAAGAGACACAGGGGAGGAGGTGAAAGGGGAAAGAGACCCAGGGGAGGGAGATTGGGGATTGAGAGACACTGAGAAGATAGTGTTCAGTGTGGCCTTGAATATAAAGGCAACGGGATTGAGAGACACATTGAACATAAGAGAGTGTTCAGTGTGGCCTGGAATATACAGGCAAACCCCTACTAAAGTGGACTCCTGAGACAGGCAAGTGTCCTGGCCTGTAGGGATGGAGGGTGGGGAAGAGCCCCAGGGGAGAGAGACAGGGGGAAAGAGACCCAGGGGAGGGGGGAAGAGACCCAGATGAGGGAGAGAGTGTGGGGGATAGACCCTGGTGTGGGAGGGTGGGGTAAGAGACCCAGGTTAGGGGAGGAAGATGTGGGGGGAAGAGGGAGGGGGAAGAGACCTAGGGGAGGGAGAGGGGGTAAAGAGACCAAGGCAAGGGAGGGGGAAGAAACCAAGGGGAGGGAAAGGGGGTAAAGAGACCCAGGGGAGGGAGGTGGGGGGAGAATCCAAGGGGAGAAGAAACCCCAGGGAGGAAGGGGTGGTGAAGAGTCACAAGGGAGGGAGAGAGGGGGGAAAGACCCAGGGTAGGGAGAGGGGGAAAGAGACCCAGGGGTAGGGGGGGGAAGAGACCCAGGAGAGGGACAGGGAGGTAAAGAGACCCAGGGGAGGGAGGGGAGAAGATACCCAGGGGAGGGAGATGGGGAAGCGACTCAGGGGAGGGAGGAGGGAAGAGAACCATAGGAGGGAGAGTTGGGGAGTAACCCAGGGGAGGGAGGGGGAGGATAGACCAAGGGGAGGTAGAGGGGGGAAAAAGATCATCCAGGAGAGGGGTAAAGAGATCGAGGGGAGGGAAAGGGGCAAAGAGACCCAGGGGAGGGCGAGGGGGGATGAGACCCAGGGGAGGGAGAGAGGGGAAGGAGAGACCCAGGGGATGGAGAAGGAGGGAAAGCGACTCAAGGGAGAGAGACCCCCGGAAGGGGAGGGGAAGGAGACCCAGGGGAGGGGGTGAAAGGGGAAAGAGACCCAGGGGAGGGAGATTAAGGATTGAGAGACACTGAGAAGATAGTGTTCAGTGTGGCCTTGAATATACAGACAACAGGATTGAGAGACACTGAGAGGAGAGTGTTCAGTGTGGCCTGGAATATACAGACAAACCCCTACTAAAGTGGACTAACTAAAGAGTGTTGGGGATAGACCCTGGTGAGGGGGGGTGGGGTAAGAGACCCAGGGGAGGGAAAGGGGGGAAGAGACCCAGGTTAGGGGGGGGGAAGAGATGCGGGGGGGGAGGGAGGTGGAAGAGACCTAGGGGAGGGAGAGGGGGTAAAGAGACCAAGGCAAGGGAGGGGGAAGAAACCCAGGGGAGGGAAAGGGGGTAAAGAGACACAGGGGAGGGAGGTGGGGGGAGAGTCCAAGGGGAGAAGAGTCCCCAGGGAGGGAGGGGGGGTGAGGAGTCACAAGGGAGGGAGAGAGGTAGGAAAGACCCAGAGGAGGGAGAGGGGGAAAGAGACCCAGGGGTAGGGAGGGGGAAGAGACCCAGGAGAGGGACAGGGAGGTAAAGAGACCCAGGGGAGGGAGGGGGGAGGAGACCCATTGGGGGAGAGGTGGGGAGAAACCCAGGGAAGGGAGAGGGGGGATAGACCCAGGGGAGGGAGGTAGATGAAGAGTCCAAGGTGAGAAGAGACCACAGGAAGGGAGGGAGGGGGTGAAGTCCCAAGGGACGGAGAGGGGGGGGAAAGACCCAGAGGAGGGAGAGGGGGAAAGTGACCAAGAGGAGGGAGGGGGAAGAGACTCAGGGTAGGGAGAGGGGGGAAAGAAACCCAGGGGAGGGAGGGGGGAAGAGACCCATTGGGGGAGAGGTGGGGAGAAACCCATGGAAGGGAGAGGGGGGATAGACCCAGGGGAGGGAGGTAGATGGAGAGTCCAAGGGGAGAAGAGACCACAGGAAGGGAGGGAGGGGGTGAAGTACCAAAGGAGGGAGAGGGACGGGGGAAAGACCCAGAGGAGGGAGAGGGGGAAAGAGACCCAGGGTAGGGAGGGGGAAGACAGCCAGGAGACAGCCAGGGAGCAAAAGAGCCCCAGGGGAGGGAGAGGGGAGGGAAAGAGACCCAGGGGAGAAACACAGGGAAGGAAGAAGGGTGAAGGAGACCCAGGGGAGGGAGAGGCGGGAAGACACCCAGGGGAGGGTGGGATAGACCCAGGGGAGGTATAGGGGGGAAATAGATCCTCCAGGGGAGGGAGAGGGGTTAAAGAGATCGAGGGGAGGGAGAAGGGGCAAAGAGACCCAGGGAGGGAGAGGGGGGGAAGAGACCCAGGGGAGGTAGAGAGGGGAAGAGACCCAGGGGAGTGAGAAGGAGGGAATGAAACTCAAGGGAGAGAGGGGGGAGAGTCCCAAGGGAGGGGGGGGGAAGAGACACAGGGGAGGGGGTCAAAGGGGAAAGAGACCCAGGGGAGGGAGATTGAGGATTGAGAGACACTGAGAAGATAGTGTTCAGTGTGGCCTTGAATATAAAGACAACAGGATTGAGAGACACACTGAACACAGGAGAGTGTTCAGTGTGGCCTGGAATATACAGACAAACCCCTACTAAAGTGAACTCCTGAGACAGGCAAGTGTCCTGGCCTGTAGGGAAGGAGGGTGGGGAAGAGTCCCAGGGGAGAGAGACGGGCGGAAAGAGACCCAGGGGAGGGGGGGAAGAGACCCACAGGAGGGAGAGAGTGTGGGGGATAGACCCTGGTGAGGGAGGGTGGGGTAAGAGACACAGGGGAGGGAAGGGGGGAAAGAAAGCAAGGTTAAGGAGGGAAAAGATGAGGGGGGGAAGAGGGAGGGGGAAGATACCCAGGGGAGGGAGAGGGGGTAAAGAGACCAAGGCAAGGGAGGGGGAAGAAACCCAGGGGAGGGAAAGGGGGTAAAGAGACCCAGGGGAGGGAGGTGGGGGGAGAGTCCAAGGGGAGAAGAGACCCCAGGGAGGGAGGGGGAGTGAAGAGTCCCAACTGAGGGAGAGAGGGGGGAAGACCCAGAGGAGGGAGAGGGGAAAGAGACCCAGGAGAGGGACAGGGAGGTAACGAGACCCAGGGGTGGCAGAGGAGAAGATACCCAGGGGAGGGAGAGGGGAGGGAAAGATACCCGGGGGGGAGAGACACAGGGAAGGAAGAAGGGGTAAGGAGACCCAGGGGAGGGAGATGGGGAAGCGACTCAGGGGAGGGACGAGGGAAGAGAACCATAGGAGGGAGAGTTGTCGCGTAACCCAGGGGAGGGACATTGAGAATTGAGAGACACTGAGAAGATAGTGTTCAGTGTCGCCTTGAATATAAATACAACAGTATTGAGAGACACACTGAACATAGGAGAGTGTTCAGTGTGGCCTGGAATATACAGTCGAACCCCTACTAAAGTGGACTCCTGAGACAGGCAAGTGTCCTGGCCTGTAGCGAGGAAGGGTGGGGTAGAGTCGCAGGGGAGAGAGATGGGGGAAAGAGACCCAGGGGAGGGGGGGAAAGACCCAGAGGAGGGAGAGAGTGTGGGGGATAGACCCTGGTGAGGGAGGGTGGGGTAAGAGACCCAGGGGAGGAAAGGGGGGAAAGAGACCCAGGGTAGGGGGGAGAGACGGGGGGGGGGGAGAGGCTCAAGGGAGGGCGAGTGGGTGAAGATTCCCAGGGGAGAGGGGGGGGGGAGATCTAGGGGAGGGAGAGGGGTAAAGAGACCAAGGTGAAGGAGGGGGAAGAGACCCAGGGCAGGTGTGCATTTCTCCCCACACCTATTCATTTTTGGGCGCCCACTGTCCCAGGGCAATAGGGCCAGGGACCTCTTCGACAACCTGCTCCTGGCATTAGCATAGTTGGCTATATATACGTCCAGGAAGCAGTATTTGACAGATTGGGTTCCATTGTCACCTGAGGCCATGTTACTGCCACTGGTGCGCTCTCGAATACAGGCAGAGTACCACCTGGCTTTGTCCACTGTGAGGATGGATATGTTTATCTCCCATTGGGTTGTAGATGGTGTACTCTGCTTGGTATCCCCCCATCCAGTTTCCTTTAAGCTTATCCTCCTTATATAATTGTATATATTTTACAGTTTAACATTTAGATTTGTAATGGTTGGACATATCCCTATTCCTGTTAGATTTTAGTACATTCTATATCCTAGTAAGTTGAAGGAACAGGGTGCATAAGTGTTAGAACAAAGGAAGACGGGTCTAGAAAAGAGCAGAAAAAAATGAAAAATGACAGAATAATGAAAACATAGATTCAGACAGTCTTCATACAAACCCAGACTCACATATCACACTAAGCCAGGCCCTTCTGTGGTCATATGATAAAAATTAGACAGGTCACTTCTGGATTCTCTGGTCAAAAGAATTTACCAGGCACAGAACAAAGAGAATGTGAATTTCGTCCACAGATCTCACATCTTTTTATCTTGACAGCAGATAAATGCATGTGTGTATTTCCAGGTCAATGAACAAGAGTTTGTCTTTAGTCAGCAAACTCTGTATTCAGTCTTTCATCTGTTTTTATCTGTTGACATCTGGATACGGTAGGTACTTGGTAGAGACCCTCTCTCATCATATGTCAGGGCAAACTTTTGGCATAGTTATTACTCTCTTTGCCTTTTCTCCTTTGTTGCAGGCATTCGTGGGCTTCTGATTCTGCGGTAGGCAAAGTGTGAGAAAAAATGTAAACAAAAATCCACCCTCAAGATATATCAGAAGAGAACTTACATACATCTTTCAACCGGACATCCTCTCATCTTGCACACCTATCCTAAACTCTTCCCTAACTGCAAATTAAATTTCACATATGCCACACAAATTCAAACTTTTTTGAGATCACGTAATTTGCCTTCAATTACCACTGATAATTTAGCAAAATTAAAGAGCCAATAACAACAGATGAGGTAATAGCAGCTATTAAAAGTTTTAAATTATACACCTGATGGCTTTCGCAATTCCTTCTATAAAATATGTCACTCATCACTGTCAAAACCCTTGAGAGACTTATTCAATGAAATTAAAGAAGAGGGCAAAATGCCTCAGGAAATGTTGTTAGCAAATATAACTACGATTCTGAAAAAAAAAAGAAAACCTACGAGACTGTACCAACTATAGACCCATCTGTTTATTGAACACAGACGTGAAACTGTTCTCAAAAATTCTATCATTGAAAATTCGTACAATAATAACCAAATTAATTTAATTTGAACAAACAGAATTCATACCTGGTAGAGAGGGAGTGGACAACATTAGGAAGTTAATAAACTTGATTGCATTTACAAGGGCAGGAAATACTCCCACCCTACTCCTGCCATTAGATGCAGAAAAAGCATTTGACCAAGTGGGGTGGGAGTATATGCACTTGACCCTGAAAGAAAATGGATTTGGTAGTTTTGGATTGAGGACTGTTGGCTCTTTATATATATATCCCATTGCTTCGATATCTGAAATATGTAACAAGACAGGAGTGCCCCCTGTCTCCATTCCTGTTCTCCCTGATGATAGAACCTTCAGCGGAAACAATTAGAACATATTTGCAGATAAGGGTAATAGGAATAGGAGAGAGGGAGCACAAAATTGCCCTTCTTGCAGATGACATAATCCTTAATATTACAAACCCTAAGAAATCACTTAAGCATCTGAAGGAGGTGATGGACACTTTTGGTTTGATTTCCAACTATAAATTGAATATACAAAAATCTGAAGTGTTAGCAATTAATATGTCTGTAAAAGAGAAAAAAGAACTAGAATATCCTTTTAAAGATTAAATAAAGAAGATGATTCCCTTAAATCTTAAGAAACTATATTTAAAATGCAAGCTGGAAGGACAAACATCTATCATTTTCTGGTAAGATCGCTTTAACTAAAATTACCTTAATTCCTATGTTTAATTAAGTCGCCCGTTGTATTTCAATAGTGGTTCTGTTATATTGGATCCAAAGATTTTAACTATTGATAGACAGGTTTATCCATACTAGCAAACATATAATTCTTAAACAGCTAATTATGTCTAGGGGGTTTATAAAGGGGGTACAGCCTACCCAATAATAAAAATATATCACAATGCTATAATTATTTCACATATAGTAAAATGGCTTGAACCAGATAATAATTATGCTTGGTCGCAGATTGAAAATCAAATGGTTCTGAAAGGAGATTTAAAATCATTGATTTTTATGAAGAAACATAATACTTAAAACTTTACAGGGGGAGCATTAATAGTTAGGAATCTTTTTCCTTATTGGGAGAAAATTAACGAAAAATTGCAATTAAGTCTTTTCCCAAGTCCTATAATTCCATTAGAGCTAAATATTATAAAACCCCTTTTTGCAAAGAGTGGTCTGAAAATCAAGTACTTAACTTAAAGGACATATTATGTGGGGGTAACTGGTAATCTTTTGAAAAAGCTACATTTTAATTTGGTTTACCTAACCAAGAATGGATGGCCTATAATAGATTAATTTTAGCTTTGTCATTAACTGACTTAAATCCATTACAAAGAAAAGTTTTAACTCCAAAATATTCAAAGAAAATGTAAAATCATATTTAATTTCCAGATGTTTTAATGCAATTAGGTATTCAGCAGAAGAGGGGGGGAATGGTTGAATGAAGGACTGGGAGAGGGACTTAGGTATTATCGTTCCAATTTAGAAATGGGATAGGACATTTAGAATAACAAATAGGTTCATAAAGAGGGCCTCCTATAGGGAGGCCTTTTTCAAAACCAATTAATAGATGGTATTTGACTCCAAAAAGAATTTCCCAAATTTCCCATTTGAATATTGACAAATTTTGTTGGAGAAAATGTGGCTAAATTGGTTTGCAAGTACATATGTGGTTGGATTGTCCCCGCATAACATCATTTTGGACGGAATGTTTTTCAGCAAATTTCATTAATGTCTATTTCAAATATAAAAGCTTAATTTAAGTGTGGTATTTTACACATTTTTCCTGAAGAACTCAATTTTGAAACTCAGGCATTTATTACTCAGGGTTTTCATGTTTGTCAAATGGGTAATATTTTCTTAATGCAAACAAGCTAACACTCCACAATGGGATGAAGCTATTGCCGTATTGAATAGAAATTGGGAATTAGAGAAAAACTTTTCCCTATGGGAAGAGCTAGAATTGATCCATAAAAAGATCTGGGATGACCATAACAATGCTATTAAACCTTTAAAATTAGAAAAACCCATCCCTAAGAATGCACTACAGGCACATTTTAATAATTTGCTGATGTTTGTTTTTCTTTTTTGTGTTGTATGTTTTTTTTAATTTTGTTTTATGTATATTAGTTATATCAAGACATTAAGAGTAAGTGATTAAGGCCAAATAAAGCACTTCACCTAAATAATATTTTTGAAACAATGTCTAATGCATCATTTGCTTGACTTTTTGTATAAGAATGATGAGAAATAAAAAAAATAAAAAAATACAAATTTCACATATGCATAAACCTAGGGGTGGTATATAAAACAAAAGCATACTTAGGTTTGCTGGATTATGAATGCATCTGATAGAGGAGAATTACTAGTATATGCAAAAAAGAATTCATGAAAAAACACCAAAATAAACATTTTTGAGACTTACATGAACTCTTGTAATTTCTGAAAGTTGGAAATTTGGGTTAACACCCTCCAAACCCAGGCTAAATAGCATCAATTTTAAAATGATTTGTTTTGGCCAATCCGGTTAGTTGAAACTTTTGAATTTGGTTTCTGTTCATGCTGCATAGCAGCCTGGGATATGTAGTGCATCACTGATATGTGCTATGTATTGCTGCTGACATACATACAGCTGCAAGGAGATTGGCTGAGCAAGCAACAGCAGGTAAATAGTGGGTTAATATTGCTCCACTGATGCTGCATGCTGATTGGGGTGGGGCAGATGCCTGTGTATACACCCCATGGAGGTGTCAACATAACCAATAGAGGGATTTTTATATATTAATAAAAAATAAAATGTTTTATATTTGCTGCAGAAATGTATTAATCCATGAAACTTGGATATGCCTTTAAGTGAATAATGTAATCATACGAGTACTATATAATGTATATATATATATATATATATATATATATATATATATATATATATATATATATATATATAAAATGTATAAGCATCAATGTTTTTTTTACTACTGCTAAAGCAGTTAAATAAATAGAACAGTTTCAATACTATTATGTCTTTATAAATTATTAAACACTATTTAATTTATTCTGTCACAGGCTGTAATAGGAGAATAAACTATTCATTATTTCACTGTTGATATATTTATACTAATAAGGCTCTGAAACTTTTTTTTTTTTTTTTTTACTTTTATGTATATATTTATAAATACAGCATCAGATATACAGCATAAATATTTTCACCTCTTTAAAGCTGAGATGATTTCAATATAAAGACCTTTACAAAACACACCAACAAAATGTTCAATAACAAACAGTCAATAAATGACTATAGAGCATACTACTCAAATAATATATAATAGGTGCATGCAATCACTTTTGTGGTCCAGTGGGTTAGCAACCAAGGAGGAGATTCATTAAGCTTCTCAAGTGAACCCCTTAATTTACTATGTACTTTTGGAACTGGGGAAAACCTGAGATAGCCTTTCTCACCTTAAAATGCTTAGCAAATCCCCTCAAGATGTGAGCCTCTTGTATGCAATCTCTCATATAAGACTAGGTCATAATCTTATCCACCTGTTTGATAGACTTTCTCTATGGGAGACATCTCACAGAAAGGGAAGCTATATGTATCTTCATAATTCTGAAGATTTCGCCATTAATGTCCAGTATTAGAGATTTTATAATATTTTTTCATTATTTGGACCATCATACTATTTAAGAGGGACAAGCTTTCCAGAGATACAACTCTCCTTTACGAATCAAAAGCCATACTGATTACATTTTACAAATTATATCATACTAGCGACTTGCCCGTCAAAAAATTACGGTCAATAAAATTTTAAGCCATGGCAATGCTGTTTGACACACAATGTGAAGGTTTTTGTACTGTGAGCACCTTTGGAGCTCATTGCGAGCCTCGCGCTGAGCGACTTCAGCGCTCATTGCGAGCCTCTCCTCTGGGGTACTTTTGCTCCTCTGAGCAGCCTCTGCGCTCAACACAAAGACAGATACATATGTCTATATTTTTGTAAATAATAATCAATTAATAAGTTACTTAATGAATTAATATACTTTACCAATTTTTAATTAATATATTCATCAATCAATAGGCTGAAGAGCTAACAGTGTGTTTTCATTTTCCTGCAGCATATGATGTGCAGTTAGACTGTTGCTGGCCTGTGGAGATATTTTGATGAATGTCCCGACTGTGCATTATACAGTGACTTGCAAAAGAATTCCCCCCGGCATGACTTTTTACCTATTTTGTAACATTACAGCCATAAGTTCAATGTTTTGTTAATCTGAATTGTATGTGATGGATTAGAATACAAAAGTCTAAGTTGGTGAAGTGAAATGAGAAAAATAAATTCATAAAACTATTTTTTAGATATAGAAAATTGGCATGTGCGTATGTATTCACCCCCTTTGTTATGAAGCCCATAAAAAGCTCTGGTGCAACCAATTACCTTAAGAAGTCACATAATTAGTGAAATGCTGTCCACCTGTGTGCAATCTAAGTGTCACATGATCTGTCATTACATTTACACAACTTTTTTGAAAGGCCCCAGAGGCTGCAACACCTAAGCAAGAGGCACCACTAACCAAACACTTCCATGAAGACCAAGGGACTCTCCAAAAAAGTAAGGGACAATGTTGTTAAGAAGTACAGAAGTCAGGGTTAGGTTATAAAAAAAATATCCAAATATTTCATGAACCACAAGAGCACCATCAAATCTATCATAACCAAATGGAAAGAACATGGCACAACAGCAAACCTGACAAGAGACAGACACCCACCAAAACTCACTGACCGGGCAAGGAGGGCATCAATCAGAGAGGCAGCACAGAGACCTAAGGTAACCCTGGAGGAACTGCAGAGCTCCACAGCAGAGACTGGAGTATCTGTACATAGGACCACAATAAGCCGTACGCTCCATAGATTTGGGCTTTATGGGAGAGTGGCAAGAAGAAAGCCATTACTTTCAGCAAAAAACAAAAAGGCATGTGGGAGACTCCCAAAATGTATGGAGGAAGGTGCTCTGGTCTGATGAGACTAAACTTTTCGGCCATCAAAAAAAACGCTTTGTCTGGCATAAACCCAACACATCACATCACCCAAAGAACACCACAGTGAAACATGGTGGTGGCAGCATCATGCTGTGGGGATGTTTTTCAGCAGCTGGGACTGGGAAACTGGTCAGAGTTGAGGGAAAGATGGATGGTGCTAAATACAGGGATATTCTTGAGCAAAACTTGTACCTCTCTGTGTGTGATTTGAGGCTAGGACTGAGGTTCACCTTCCAGCAGGACAATGACCCCAAACACACTGCTAAAGCAACACTTGAGTGGTATAATGGGAAACATGTAAATGTGTTGGAATGGCCTAGTCAAAGCCCAGACCTCAATCCAATAGAAAATCTGTGGTCAGACTTAAAGATTGCTGTTCACAAGAGCAAACCATCCAATTTGAAGGAGCTGGAGCTGTTTTGCAAGGAGGAATTGGCAAAATTCCCAGTGGTAAGATGTGGCAAGCTCATATAGTCTTATCCAAAGCGACTTGGAGCTGTGATTGCTGCAAAAGGTGGCTCTACAAAGTATTGACTTTGGTGGGTGAATAGTTATGCACATTGATGTTTTCTGTTATTTTGTCCTATTTGTTGTTTGCTTCACAATAAAAAAAAGCATCTTCAATGTTGTGGGCATGTTCTGTAAATTAAATTATGCAAATCCTCAAACAATCCATGTTAATTCCAGGCTGTGAGGCATCAAAACACGAAAAATGCCAAGGGTGTGAATACTTTTGCAAGGCACTGTAAGTAGGCTGTGTGCGTGAGGGCAAACTGTTGGTTTATTTGTGTAAGTCACTACTGTAGATGCGTCATATTGTTATATGCAAGTTCGGAGTGTAAAGTAGCGTCGTTTGTGTATGTGCTAAGTGGTCCTTGAGTATTTGGCGACCTTTGTAGTAGTGTAATGTGTTCCTCGCATGTTCCTGTGTGAAAGTGGTACGCGGTAAGCAGTGTGTTGCGTGTTCCAGGGACGTGTAGCCTCGTTTTCATTTTTTTTTCTCGCTTAGCCAATTTTCGAGTGCCAAAACTTATTAAAATCAACTTAAATTCGCGTTCCACCTCACTTCCAGATGTCCTGGCTGTTCCCCCGTGCTGTGTGTGATGTTTTTGTTGGTTTATTTTTTTTTGTGTTTTTTGTGTATTTTGAATTTCGCGTCTCGGCCGTTAACTTTGTATTTTTCCTACCTCGTCTCGTATTTTTTTTTTTTTGTCCGGCGTCTCGTAATGTTTTTTTTTTCTAAGTTGCGCATTCGTCAACTGCTTACAGCCTGACAGCCTTATTAAACTGTGAATTGGGCAATTGAATAGGGCTCTATATAAGCACTTAGCATTTTTTTTTACAGAAGTATTTTTGTTAGTCAACTTCTATGCAAAAGCAAAGTCTTCAGTAACTAAAAATTTATTTTAAAAAAAATTGCTATGTGCTTATATAGAGCCCTATTCAATTGGGCAAATGGCAATTTAATAAGTCTGTCAGGCGATACCACATTTGCTAAGTGTTTGTAGGCTAAGTACAGCGTGTTTCATTGGCCTAAAGGATGTGCTGCGAGTTTTAGTGCCTTAGTGTCTCGCTACACGAAGCTTGCAGGCGATGAGCACCAAAGGCACTCATCGCCTAAGTGCTCCGAGTTAACGGCTCGCCTCGCTTTGCGAGGCTCTCTAGGGATGAGCGCCTTCGGCGCTCATCGCCTAAGTCATACGCACTACGCAAAGCGTAACGACGTCTCGTAGTTCGACAATTATAAAATGTGATACAATTATATACAATATAATTATACAAATTATAAAACTATAAAAAGTATGCAAAATGATAAAAAAGTGGAGAAAGTAAAACAAAAAAATATGGAGAAACTGAATAGACAGGTGAGACAACAGACAAAAGGGACAAGTGACAGGTTTTATAAATAAAATCCTAGCTCAGAAGAAGCCTGGGCGAATGCAGAAGATAAAGAAAAGGTTAGAGGAAAAATAAAATCTATAAATGTATACATTATATCAGAGGTGGTCAGTATATAGACCCAGGTCAAAATCAAGATTTTAGCCTGGCACTGCTTACTTACATTTAGTACCTATCCCTGATAGAGCATCCAGGCCTTTAAATACACTACCAGTTAGACCTTGGGTATCCTATGTCATATAAACTACCTTCAGGTGCTCTTTTGAATGCTATTATTTAAAACATATTGTGTGACTATTTATAACAAAATATATTTTGACTTGATTTCTACAAATATATTTGGACCTTGGGAAATTTAGTAAGCATAATTAACTATCCAGTATTAGATTGTTGATAGCATTAACAAACCCAACCACTTGTGTAAATCATTTGTAATATCATTTTTGCAGGTTTTTTTTTTTTTTATTCTTATTTTGAAAAGCATCTTTTATGCAAAAACAAAAATATAGCATACAAAAACATTACGCAATTAAAAACATAGAACATAAAAACAGATCTCGGGTGCGACCTTGAAGTGTGGGAGGGAGGGCTCTTGTCTTGTTTATACGGTGGCTAATGTTGAGTCTGGCTTCTAAGTTGAGTTTTGCAAATTTTTGTCCCATATTTTACATTTAACCTTTAGATTATTTGCCATACCAATTTCTACAAACTCTTTTTCTAAGTTTCTGTTTTTTATTATAATTGTTTTCAGTTCTGACCAACTTGGAACATCTGTTTGTTTCCATTTTCGGACAATTAGCCACTTAGCAGTATGAAAGCTTTAACGTCCAGGACAAACCTGTCTGAAAATTTCTTAAAGGCTGAGAAGTACCTTGAGGAGGTTTTACCAAGTGTTCATCAGTTTACACCATGGTCATCATCTGAGTTGGGGATGGACCATGAGAAGGAGGTGTCACAATTTGACAGTATTTACCCAGTGGGGAAAAACACGGCACATAAAACATGAGAACTACTAGTATCACAATATATAGAACTGCTCTGAAAAGGTTCTTAAACCAAGTAGTATATATCATGCACTGATTATTGTGCACTTGTTACATCTGTTCTGACAGCGAGGGATGTCAACCTGATGTATTATTTCTCAAGTTCAGTAACATGAGGATAGCTCCATGAAGGCATAAAATTATAGCTAAAAAATAAAATTTCCTGGCCGACAAAAACAGGCCAGCAAAAAATAATAATAATTGGTTGGTTGACATATCATACTGTCCTTCATGCTTATTATATATAACCCACTAAAATATTAGAACTCGTCAGTTGTTATCATTAATACCTTAAAAATTACCATAACTTAGGCACTCTGGGCCCTATTCAATTGAGCAATTGTAAGTTACTGGAGCCCGTATAGGAGCTCGTAAATTAATTTGCTATTTAATTGCGTCTTTACGCTAACCGCAAACGATTTGCAGGTTAGAAGCTCAAAATCCTTGCAGTTGGTAAAATCGTAACCCCAACGCAGCTAAGCCTTTGATCATTCAAGCCCATAAATGTTACAATCGAAAAGTCGCTATTCAATTGCTACAATTCCTCGGCTATTAAATTAGTCCTGTAACATTGCTCACATCAGACTTACGTGTTAACACGCAGGACATCCGATAATAGGCTATATGCTGAGCAATTTTGCACGTAAATATTTTGATCCGACGAACCAGTAACCACTACGTTAATTCAGCTATTAAATTGCAACGTGTTTGAAAAGACGCCGTGGCCTGCAAATTCTTAACCCGCAAATGGAGGCAGAATCTCTACAGGCACAAAATAGGACCCGCAAAGAGTTTACTTACTACTCAGAAATACTGTAAAGGGCAATATAAACACACCAGGGCAGTTTAAAATATAGGGAAAGCATGGAAGGCCATTACAATTAATGGCACAATAACCACCCCACCCCTCCAAAAAGGCATTAGTAAAATATTTATTTTTTATCATATGTTGGAATGGTCATGCACAAGCCAATATAAAAAGCCATACTGCAACATGCATAAAGCAATTAAAGACACACTACCTGATTAAATAGCAACACACAAACTTGAAACTGATGCCATATTAACCCTTTCTCACTCACTCGGTGAACATTCTATTATTTTTTGTTCAGTCGTGCAGTCGTGTCCAACTGTCTGTGACACTATGGACTGCAGCTCATTTAGCTAGGTCTCTGCCTATGCTCATCTACAAGGTCTGCATGCCAAAGATCCTGGAGTGGGTTGCCAGTTCCTTCTCTACTGGAATGTAATTTGTCTGACCTCTCTGTTATCACTTGCCCACATATACTGGTCCTACATGTTATAGCTCACAGCTTCATTAACATACAGAAGCCACTTTACTACCACCAGTTAGCAATCTACACTCCTGGAAATGTATGAATAGCAGAACATAATGAGAGGTCACCAAATGGGAAGGGCTAGACATCTTGACACATGGCCAAAAGCAATGGCATGGGACTTTCCAGTATGGGCATAGCGGAGATTACCCCTGATGGCGGGGAGTTGGCTGTTGAACCACGTGCCTCTGCAAAGCCTCAGTGTGTTTTTACTACTGAGAGGTTAGAGCATAGGTTGCCAAACTTTTGTTACCACCGCCCCCTTTACAAGACACACATTTTTTTAACACCCCCATTATAACAGTTTTCCCGTTCAAACCATCTGATATTTGCGAAAAGTAATGGCCAATACATGCTTCATCTTGGAAACTGCTATTGCTATACCGATTTTGATTAAATGTAGCACATATTAAAGGATTGGTACTTGCTGAGACTTGTCTGCTGTGCAGATGGACTAAAGTAGCCAACCCGCTGCCGCCCCCTAGAAGGCTTCAGCACAGGTGGTGGGGCCGAGGCATGGTGGAAGGTGAGGAGGCGCTGGGCTGCTGGTGCCTGGGAGACGCCTTTGAGGTAGACAAGGGGGTCAGGGCACCAGCCCCACTCTTAGCAGCCCAGCCATGTATGTCTCCTGCATCATATGATGCCTCCTCACCTCCCTGGGGAGCCTGTCCAAGCTGCGCCCTGTGGCAGAGATGCCGGCCTTCATCCTCTGCATACAGTTCTGCTGTTCCCTCATAAGGGCCAGCATCTCCTCCTGCTCACCATGGCTCATTGGTTATGGTGGGGACGGAGGTCCTAATTGCAGGGCTGAGCGAGGAGATGGTGAGGGATGAGTGGGGAGGATCTGGGGCCTGGCTTAAGCCAGGGATGATGATGGTGGTGTTCCTGATGGCAGCTAGGTGTGCTTACTGGTGTGTCGGGAAGGAGGGGGATGGTCTAATTGGCTGGGGATCTGTCCAGATGGTGAATCCACCACCACAATGAGCTCCCCCTCCTCAGAGCTAGGGCCCTCTGATGATCCTCTATCCTCCTTCCCCTGAGCTGTCTCCTGCTGGGCGGGACCGACGCCCCTGCCTCTGGCTAACTGACAGACCCAGACCTCCCTTGGATGCTGTGAAATAGAAAAGAAAGGTTCATGTCATTAGTATACTGATTAATACATTGATACATGTTCATTCCTAACTATCTCACATCTAGGCTTGAACATGGATGATTTTCCTAATTGCAACCCAGATTAGCTATCATTTGCTAAATATGATCTATTCTTTGGTTTCTGGCCTTGATCTTTACTGGCTACTAACTCTATCTTGATTCCAGTTGTGTTCTGTAACTGTATAGGCTTCAGTTGGCACACCAGTACATGGACTCTCTATTGCTTGATTACTGTTGTGGTGCACAGGAATAAGAGTGATTTGTCAGCTCCATAGATTTAATGATGCACCTGTAACGGATCTACTGGCAACTCCGTTGATAGACGCGTCCTAGTTTGCGCCGAGGCCTACAAGCACCGCACCGGGCACCTCAACCACCACAGACTCCACAACCGCCGTAGTTTAGCTGGAGCCGCGCCGTCTTCCTTCCACCCTGTATGAATCTCCAGCATCCAGGACCGTGTGGGGAAGACACATCAGGAACAAGCGTTCAGTACTTACAGCTCAAGGGAGTATGCAAAAGCATAGCAATCCCCAGTATGATAGAGCCATCCACTCCAATAACGAGATGAGACTACGTTTTGAAGGGTCAAGAAGAACTAAAACTTTAATGACAGGGGATCTCCTTTTATGCAATGGTGTCCTCTGAAGGGCTACACCCACATAATTATCACAACAGCCAATTATATACATGGTTCAACCCCCACGTCTCCTCCCCTCAGATAACAGGTAACACAATTAAAACAGACACCATTTTAACCACATTCTGGATGTACCCCAAAAACAGGGGGTACACCTTTAAGTCCAGCACCGTTCAATAGCTCTCACCCAGGGAAACAACATATTAAAAAATGGCATGAATCAGACCAGGGGTTCAAAAGTTAGTAAAAGTATGTTTTTCACATAACACACAGACATTTCACATATCCCCCACACAATACACATATAGGACAATAGGTGTGGTCACCCCTCCCTGAGGCAACTTGATATAATCAGACAGTGATTAAATCAGCCTTCTTTGTTCTTATCTGAGAATGAAAACACTTTATACAATCGACTCCCTTATCTGTAATAGGATTATCTCTCCTGCCAAGGTCTGCACTAGCCTGGGGCCAATATTCTGCAGAGCATAAACCAACATACATACAGTATATTACTAGGATCATATTTTAACCAAGAATTAAATAACAATTAAACAGGGTAAAACAGTGATGGGTTCCGTTACAGCTGGGATCTGAGCGCACAAAACTACCGAATAGCGCTCAGATCATCTTCACACAGTTCAATTGCCATGTAGCTAAAGTCTTTCCCATAGTCTTTCATTATATGAATGGGCTCCATGGCATAGCTATCTGTGGTATCATGGTTCACACAGGGCTAGTACCGAATGACCCCCCTATATGTAAAGGGCCAGAATGAGTGACATACACTCTGGTATGGCCGAATACTGTGTTTAAAGGGCAATATGTCCCAGGGCCATAGTCGCAGGGCAGGAGGCTGGCAAATAGAGATGTCGCGAATAGTTCGCTGGCGGACTTTTTTCGGCGAACATAGCATGTTCGCGTTCGCGGCGAACTGCGAACATATGCGAGATTCGACCCGCCCCCAATACTCTATCATTGAGCAAACTTTGACCCTGCATGTCACAGTCAGCAGACACATTTCAGCCAATCAGCAGCATACACTCCCTTCTACACCCTTCTACCTCATGGACAGCAGCCATTTTGGAATCATAAGTACCTTGCAGTCTTACTGAGAGGAGGGACAGTGTAGGTGATACTAATTCAATAGGGAAAACCATAGCTAGGCAAGTTTATTCAGTGTCCAGTGCAGTGCTGAAGGACTCTTGTGCATTATTATTATTACTAGCGTATTGCAATGAGATGTGTATGTTTGGAAAGTTGTATAGTTATTAATATACATATGGAGCAGTTTGCTCCATAAAAAAGTGGTCCGTATTAACGGCTCGCCTCACTATGCGAGGCTCGCCTACAATGAGCGCCTGTGTGTACTGTCAGTGTGCTTGGTGCTGTGAGTCTGTGTGTACTGTCAGTGTGCTTGATGTTGTAGGTCTGTGTGCACTGCCAGTGTACTTGGTGCTATGGGTCTGTGTGTACTGTCAGTGTGCTTGGTGCTGTAGGTCTGTGTGCACTGTCAGTGTACTTGGTGCTATGGGTCTGTGTGTACTGTCAGTGTACTTGGTGCTGTAGTTCTGTGTGCACTGCCAGTGTACTTGGTGCTATGGGTCTGTGTGCACTGCCAGTGTGCTTGGTGCTTTAGGTCTGTGTGTACTGTCAGTGTACTTGGTGCTGTAGGTCTGTGTGTACTGTCAGTGTGCTTGGTGCTATAGGTCTGTGTGCACTGCCAGTGTACTTGGTGCTATGGGTCTGTGTGTACTGTCAGTGTTCTTGGTGCTGTAGTTCTGTGTGCACTGACAGTGTACTTGGTGCTATGGGTCTGTGTGCACTGCCAGTGTGCTTGGTGCTCTAGGTCTGTGTGTACTGTTAGTGTGCTTGGTGCTATATGTCTATGTGTACTGTCAGTGTACTTGGTGCTGTAGGTCTGTGTGTACTGTCAGTGAGCTTAGTGCTGTAGTTCTGTGTGCACTAGCAGTGTACTTGGTGCTATGGGTCTGTGTGCACTGCCAGTGTACTTGGTGCTATGGGTCTGTGTGCACTGCCAGTGTGCTTGGTGCTTTAGGTCTGTGTGTACTGTCAGTGTACTTGGTGCTGTAGGTCTGTGTGTACTGTCAATGTACTTGGTGCTGTATATATGTGTGTACTATCAGTGTACTTGGTGCTGTGGGTCAATGTGTACTGTCAGTGTACTTGGTACTGTAGGTCTGTTTGCACTGCCAGTGTACTTGGTGCTATGGGTCTGTGTGTACTGTCAGTGTGCTTGGTGCTGTAGGTCTGTGTGCACTGTCAGTGTTCTTGGTGCTGTAGTTCTGTGTGCACTGCCAGTGTACTTGGTGCTATGGGTCTGTGTGCAATGTCAGTGTAATTGGTGCTGTGAGTCTGTGTGTACTGCCAGTGTACTTGGTGCTATGGGTCTGTGTGTACTTGGCAGTGTACTTGGTGCTGTAGGTCTGTGTGTACTGTCAGTGTGCTTGGTGCTATAGGTCTGTGTGCACTGCCAGGGTACTTGGTGCTATGGGTCTGTGTGTACTGTCAGTGTTCTTGGTGCTGTAGTTCTGTGTGCACTGACAGTGTACTTGGTGCAATGGGTCTGTGTTCACTGCCAGTGTGCTTGGTGCTCTAGGTCTGTGTGTACTGTCAGTGTGCTTGGTGCTATATGTCTATGTGTACTGCCAGTGTACTTGGTGCTGTAGGTCTGTGTGTACTGTCAGTGAGCTTAGTGCTGTAGTTCTGTGTGCACTGCCAGTGTACTTGGTGCTATGGGTCTGTGTGCACTGCCATTGTGCTTGGTGCTCTAGGTCTGTGTGTACTGTCAGTGTGCTTGGTGCTGTAGGTTTGTGTGTACTGTCAGTGTGCTTGGTGCTGTGAGTCTGTGTGTACTGTCAGTGTACTTGGTGCTGTAGGTCTGTGTGTACTGTCAGTGTACTTGGTGCTGTATATATGTGTGTACTATCAGTGTACTTGGTGCTGTGGGTCAATGTGTACTGCCAGTGTACTTGGTGCTGTATATCTGTCTGTACTGTCAGTGTACTTGGTGCTGTAGGTCTGTGTGCAAACAAGGTTCACAGTTCTTCAACACAATGCTTCCAAATAGGAAAAGTCTATTCATTTATTAATGTATTACATGTTTACTATTACACACAAAACAACATTAGCTCAGTTAAAATAACATTGCCGTAATTTTTTGACGGGCAAGTCGCTAGTGTCATAATAAACACCACATGAACATGGCGACCACTCTCTTGTGGGATTCAGGTTTGTCCACGGATTCATCCTCCATATATCTGAATAAGCCAGGAATGATATATAGAGGCCTACGGCGCTCATTGCCAAAGTGGTCCGTATTAACGGCTCGCCTCGCTACGAGAGGCTCGCCTGCAATGAGCGCCTGCGGCGCTCATTGCCAAAGTGGTCCGTATTACACATTATATAGTAATAATAATAAGAATAATAATAAAGCAGAAGACCTCCCCTCTGTCTCCCCCCCACTCCCTCCCATGTGTCTCTCTCCCCTGTGTCTCCCCCCCACTCCCTCCTATGTGTCTCTCTCCCCCCCTCTCCCCTGTGACTCTCCCACCCTTTCCTGTGTCTCTACCCCCTCTCCCTTCCCCAGTGTTTCTTTCCTCCCTCTCCTGTGTCTTTTCCCTTTCCCCTCTTCCCTGTGTCACTCCCCCCTCCCCTGTGTCTCTACCCCCCTCTCCCTTCCCGTGTTTCTTTCCCCCCTCCCCTGTGTCTTTCCCCCCTTCTCTCTCCCCTGTGTCTCTCTCGCCTCATCTGTGTCTCTTCCCCCTTCTCCCCTGTGTCTCTACCCCCTCTCCCCTGTGTCTCTACCCCCTCTCCCTTCCCCTGTGTTTCTTCCCCCCTCCTCTGTGTCTTTACCCCTTTTTCTCTCCCCGGTGTCTCCTCACCACTCCCTCCCATTAGTCTCTTCCCCCCTCTCCCCTGTGTCTCTACCCCCCACTCTCTCCTGTGTCTCTCCCCCCTCCCATGTGTCTCTTCCCCTCACCTCTCCCTTACCCTGTTTCTCTTCCCCCCTCTGCCCTGTGTCTTCCTCCCCCTCTCCACTGTGTCTTCCTCCCCCTCTCCCCTCTCCTGTGTCTTCCTCTCCCTCTCCCCTGTGTTTCCTCCAACTCTCTCCTCCCCTGTTAGCTTCTATGCGCATACATACATACAATAAGAAATCTGGGGGGGGGGGTTACCCCTTACCCCCCCCCCCCCAGTTCCAACACCCATGTGTACTGTATAATATTGTATTGCATTATGTTATATTATATCACTAGCGACTTGCCTGGCACAAATGATGGGGCAATAAAGTTTGAAGCCATGGCAATGCTGTTTGCCACACAATGTGATGCTTTTTGAACTCTGAGGACCTTCGGCGCTCATTGTGAGTCTCTTCCCTCGTGTCCTTCATGTTTCGTGCTTTGCAACGATCAATCTTCGGCGCTCATCGCAAAGACAGATATATAAGTACAGTGTTAAATATATAATTTTTTTTTGTGCAGTGTAAATTAAAAAATGTATTCAGGTCTCAGAGCATAATAAAGTGATTTAGATTTGTAACTGCTTTGAGAGTGCTATCGCTGGCAGCCAATGAGCAGTAATCCAGATATATAACTGCAGAGTAAAAAGTAAAACATTTTAGTGTAGTGTAAAGTCTACATTTTTATTTTCCATTACTAATTAATACTTATTAAATGAATGCACGATAATAACTATTGTGAATGAACAAATGTATTAGGAAGTGCGAAGCGTTAATGTATGTAAAGTAACCGCAGTGTAAAATATGCTATTAAGCGTATTTTTTTAATAATAATAATGAATTAATTAATTACTAAAATACTTTACCTATTTGTAATTAATATATCCACTGAAGAGCTAACAATCAGTTTTGATTTTCCTGCAGCTTACAGTGTACATTTGGACTGTTGGTGACCCGAGGTGGGAAACCGCTTGTATAGTCGTGTAACGCACCATTTTAGATTTGTAATGTTATTAGTTGCAAGTTAGTGTTGTAAAATGGCGGCGATTGTGTATGTGTTATGCGGCTCGCCAGCAGTTTCCATTATTTATAATAGTGTATTTTGTACCTCGTCTGTTCCTAGGTAAAAGTCGTACATGGCTGGCGATGTTTTGCGCGGTTTGGGGTCGTGTAGCTTCCTTTTCATTTTTTCCGGACGCCATTTTTTTTGTCGCTTAGCCGATTTACAAGTGCCAACTGGGGAAGACGTACAGATATCACATATATAGTTGTGAGCAGGCGGGTTGTTGCTAACGCTGCGGGCTTGCGAAGCGAGGGCCAGAGTTGCTGGCAAGGAGCGCCGAAGGCTCCCATGTTGGCTGCAATGAGCCGCAGGCGGGACTTACACCATCAAATTTACGGACTTACCATCCAGAAATACGAGACTTAGAAAAAAAAAACATTACGAGCTCACAAAAATACGCCCGAACCGCACGCACTTAAAAACATTAAAAACACAATAAATACACACAACAAACACATAAAAAGCTTACCCACAGCAAGGCGGGCACCGAGGACATCTGCAAGTGAAGTTACACCTCCATTTAAGTCCAAATTCATGAGTTTAGACACCCGAAAATCACCTAAGTGAGAGAAAAAATGGCCCTTGAAAAAAAGAAAACGAGGCTACAGGACCCTAAACACGCAAAACACATACGGATTTTCCTAAAAAGCCGTACGAGGTAAAGATACACTATTAACAAGGACGCTAAATCATCCACACCTCGCGCACGCAGCCTATTTACACTACACGCTGCGCACATTGCTGACACTTACACAGCAGCTCCACAGCACTGAAAACCTACATTGTATGCTGCAGGAACATGAAAACAGATTGTCAGCTCTTCAGCACAATGCTTCCTACATATATTACTTACAAATAGGTAAAGTATATTAATTTAGTAATTATTTCATTAGCATTCAAAAATACATATACACAAAAAAAAACATTATCACATTAAACATAAAAGCCATTCACTGCGCGCCTCACAACGAGCGCCAACGCTGCTCATAGCATACAAAGCCTTGCAATAAGCTCAAAAAACACATCACCGCCGACCAAAGAATAACAGCAAAAGCGCCTATCAGAAAAAAAATACAACCAACAGCCTCGCAATGAGCGCCGAAGGATCTCCGACCGCCAACAAAATGAATGTCTCGTCCAAACCATTATCTGCCTTACAATCTTATTGCCGCCATTTTTTGATGGGCAAGTCGCTAGTAAATATATAAAGATCAAGATAATAAAAGTATCAGGAAATGTAACACAAAGATGCACGGCGTGTCTGAATAATACGACAAATACAGATTTTTGTCATAAGTGATATGATCGCAGTATTGGGTCATAAACCCTAAACACTGGAATCTGTTACATACAATTTACTGATGATGTCATTAATGGGCTTCAAGGGGGGGGATCTCTTTTCGTACTTTTTGAGCGGTGCAAATCCAACATACGCAGAGCGGAAACGCCACATCTGTGGGACACACACAAAGGGGTTCACTTTGGGAGAAAAAAAAAAACAAATATGAAATATTTAATAATCATATTTTGATGTTACCAACAGATAAGGAAACAAAACTGAGGTTATTATATCTAATAGTAGCAAGCCTGGGAGTACTGGGAGTAATAATACTGCAGCAGGAGGTCAGGACTAATGTCACCTATAGACCCCCAGACAGATAAAGGTCAGTACTAATGTCCCTCTATAGACCCCCAGTCAGATAAAGGTCAGTACTAATGTCACCTATAGACCCCCAGTCATATAAAGGTCAGTACTAATGTCCCTCTATAGACACCCAGTCAGCTAAAGGTCAGTACTAATGTCCCTCTATAGACACCCAGTCAGATAAAGGTCAGTACTAATATCACCTATAGACACCCAGTCAGATAAAGGTCATTACTAATGTCCCTCTATAGACACCCAGTCAGATAAAGGTCAGTACTAATGTCCCTCTATAGACACCCAGTCAGATAAAGGTCATTACTAATGTCGCTCTATAGACACCCAGTCAGATAAAGGTCAGTACTAATGTCCCTCTATAGACCCCCAGTCAGATAAAGGTCATTACTAATGTCCCTCTATAGACACCCAGTCAGATAAAGGTCAGTACTAATGTCACCTATAGACCCCCAGTCATATAAAGGTCAGTACTAATGTCACTCTATAGACACCCAGTCAGATAAAGGTCAGTACTAATGTCCCTCTATAGACACCCAGTCAGATAAAGGTCAGTACTAATGTCACCTATAGACACCCAGTCAGATAAAGGTCATTACTAATGTCCCTCTATAGACACCCAGTCAGATAAAGGTCAGTACTAATGTCCCTCTATAGACACCCAGTCAGATAAAGGTCATTACTAATGTCGCTCTATAGACACCCAGTCAGATAAAGGTCAGTACTAATGTCCCTCTATAGACCCCCAGTCAGATAAAGGTCATTACTAATGTCCCTCTATAGACACCCAGTCAGATAAAGGTCAGTACTAATGTCACCTATAGACCCCCAGTCATATAAAGGTCAGTACTAATGTCACTCTATAGACACCCAGTCAGATAAAGGTCAGTACTAATGTCCCTCTATAGACCCCAGTCATATAAAGGTCATTACTAATGTCCCTCTATAGACACCCAGTCAGATAAATGTCAGTACTAATGTCACCTATAGACCCCCAGTCATATAAAGGTCAGTAGTAATGTCACTCTATAGACACCCAGTCAGATAAAGGTCAGTACTAATGTCACTTATAGACACCCAGTCATGTAAGGTGTAACCCTTACACTACCTGATCGATACAACATCATACCTGATGTTTTAAACTACGTTATTCCAAACAATTTAGGAATGTTAGGTAATTTATGCCCTTTATGGCTTAAAACCAGACTCTGTATCAACTATGTAATTTTCCGTGGGAGTTTTGCCATGGATCCCCCTCCGGCATGCCACAGTCCAGTTGTTAGACCCCTTGAAACACCTTTCCCATCACTATTGTGGCCAGTAATAGTCCCTGTGGGTTTTAAAATTCGCCTGCCCATTGAAGTCTATGGCGGTTCGCCGATGTTCGCCGGTTCGCGAACATTTGTGGAGGTTCGCGTTCGCGGTTCGCGAACCCAAAATTTTAGGTTCGCGACATCACTACTGGCAAACAGTCCTCTCCAAGACAAAGTGGCGAAGGGCACTTCGTCACACATCTCCCCTTTAAGGGGAAGTCTAACCAGGCACCTGACCTTCTGCCGGTCAGTGCCTCCGTTAGACGATCCACCAACCCACAATAAACCAGTGCTAGAGCAGCCCCCCCCACAACAACAAAGTGCAAGAGCAGCCCACCACAACAAACCGTTACGGCACCTGGATATTTCGCTGTGGTGATGGGGCAACACGCTGAGGGGACTTGAGGGGTAGAGGCCAGCGGCACTCTGCCCTGATGCCAGCTCTTCTGCTGGTATAACCTGCAGGACATCCTGCTCTGTACAAGGGACAAAGGGAGGGCAGAGGCCGACTGCACTCTGCCCCGCTGTCAGCTCTTATGCTGGGGTACTTGGGACATATTCCGGCTCAGTAGCCAGGGAAAGGTGGAGGTCAGTGAGGGTTAATATTTCCTCTGTTAACCCTGGGGCCACATTAGAAGTTAGCTGGGGAGGGGAATTTGTACTTACCCCCTCCTCCGGTTGTCCCAGTGACGGTAGTTGGGGATCTGGACAGGCTGTGGGCGCAGAGACCACGGTCCCATCTGCGCCGTCTGGGAGATTGGTGTCTCCCCTGGTTAGGGTAAACTGTCGCTGGGGAGGAAGGACGACACCTTCTGCTCCCTGTGGTTCACACTGCCGCTGGGGGGGAAGGACGACACCTTCTGCCCCCTGTGGTTCACACTGCCGCTGGGGGGGAAGGACGACACCTTCTGCCCCCTGTGGTTCACACTGCCGCTGGGGGTGAAGTCCTGCTCCAGCTCCCACTCTCTTGTTACCAGGTGGGTCATGTCTTTGCTCACCTCGCCTTCGTCATCCCAGACATACATGCCCATCCGGTAGTCGTAGATGTCCCAAAACCTAGACTCCTCCGTGCTGCCAAGATCAATGTCGTCCTCCAAGGCATCCCATAATAAACCCGGGCCATCATAATCATCTCCCTCCGGTAAGTCGTGTTCAGCCGTCCAGGGGGTAAGTCGAACGGTATGCCACCAGAGGGCCTGGTATGCGTTATCTAGCCAGATCTCTCGCCGTACCAGGGTCTCTAGTCTTGTCACCCACTCATCCAGGGGCTGCTCTCCCAATAGATACATCCGCATCGCCACACGCTTCTGTAGCCGCTGCTCATCACTGGGGAGACTCTCACCTCGCCGCCATTGGGCATCTTCCAGGGAATCATACCAGAGTTCCTTTCTGTCTGCATCCCTGTAGTCCGCGGCCTCCTCTTCATCCTCATCAAGGAACGCTGTCCGAAAACTAGCCGGTTCCATCCTGCTGTAGCCAGGGGCGCTGTACGGATACTAGCGTTGCCCTCAATGGGTAACGCCAAACGTTACCGGTGTCTCCGTGCTGCTTTTCCTCTTACTAGGACGCCATCCCACCACTGCCAGCCAATGTAACGGATCTACTGGCACCCCGACCGGGTACCTCCGTTGATAGACGCGTCCTAGTTTGCGCCGAGGCCTACAAGCACCGCACCGGACACCTCAACCACCACAGACTCCACAACCGCCGTAGTTTAGCTGGAACCGCGCCGTCTTCCTTCCACCCTGTATGAATCTCCAGCATCCAGGACTGTGTGGGGAAGACCTCTCCTCCAAGGAGGACACATCAGGAACAAGCGTTCAGTAGTTACAGCTCAAGGGAGTATGCAAAAGCATAGCAATCCCCAGTATGATAGAGTCATCCCCTCCAATAAGGAGATGAGACTACGTTTTGAGGGGTCAAGAAGAACTAAAACTTTAATGAAAGGGGATCTCCTTTTATGCAATGGTGTCCTCTGAAGGGCTACACCCACATAATTATCACAACAGCCAATTATATACATGGTTCAACCCCCACGTCTCCTCCCCTCAGATAACAGGTAACACAATTAAAACAGACACCATTTTAACCACATTCTGGATGTACCCCAAAAACAGGGGGTACACCTTTAAGTCCAGCACCGTTCAATAGCTCTCACCCAGGGAAACAACATATTAAAAAATGGCATGAATCAGACCAGGGGTTCAAAAGTTAGTAAAAGTATGTTTTTCACATAACACACAGACATTTCACATATCCCCCACACAATACACATATAGAACAATAGGTGTGGTCACCCCTCCCTGAGGCAACTTGATATAATCAGACAATGATTAAATCAGCCTTCTTTGTTCTTATCTGAGAATGAAAACACTTTATACAATCGACTCCCTTATCTGTAATAGGATTATCTCTCCTGCCAAGGTCTGCACTAGCCTGGGGCCAATATTCTGCAGAGCATAAACCAACATACATACAGTATATTACTAGGATCATATTTTAACCAAGAATTAAATAACAATTAAACAGGGTAAAACAGTGATGGGTTCCGTTACAGCTGGGATCTGAGCGCACAAAACTACCGAATAGCGCTCAGATCATCTTCACACAGTTCAATTGCCATGTAGCTAAAGTCTTTCCCATAGTCTTTCATTATATGAATGGGCTCCATGGCAAAGCTATCTGTGGTATCATGGTTCACACAGGGCTAGTACCGAATGACCCCCCTATATGTAAAGGGCCAGAATGAGTGACATACACTCTGGTATGGCCGAATACTGTGTTTAAAGGGCAATATGTCCCAGGGCCATAGTCGCAGGGCAGGAGGCTGGCAAACAGTCCTCTCCAAGACAAAGTGGCGAAGGGCACTTCGTCACACACACCCATCTATCCATTGTTAATTCCATGGAGCTGACATGTCAGTGTCCTCTTTGGTCATCATGTACATTTGTAGTGTGTGTGTGATGCACATGTAGTGGCACATTGGTGTATGTCATATTCACCTGACATTGAGGCTGGGTCCTGCTGGGCCACCGGGCCTGAAGCTCCAGCAGCGGGCGGCAGTCTCAGGAGGTCCCTTGTGATTCCCTCCCACTTATTATACTGCACGCTGTGTCCTGAGTCCTCTCTGACCATCTTCCTCTTCACCTTGGCCCTGATATCATCGAAGCAGAACTCTCGATCCTATTCGCTGTGCCTACCACTTTCACCTCAACTGCTACCTCCTTCCCCTTCCTCTCTGTCCCTCTCCTAAGTGTGCCTGTTGCTCAGGGCCCCCTTCCACCACCCACCATTGCACTCTCCTCCTTTTCTCCCTCCATCTCCTCTCTCTCCTCCTCTTCTCCTCCCTTATCTCCCTCCACCTCCTCTCCATCTTTATCCTCTTCTCCTCCCTCCTCTCCCTCCTCCTCCCTCCTCTCCCTCCTCCTCTCCTTCCTCCTCTCCTCATTCCTCACTACTAACCTCCTCCTCCCCACCTCCACTCCCCAGTACCTCTTTCCACTCCTCCTTCTCCACTCTCCTATACTCCTCTACCACTCTACCCTCCTCTACCCTCTTGTCTTCTCCCTCCATCTCCAAATTATTATAGTATAAGAATAAATAAGAAAAAAGGATTGCTGTAATATGTGTGTTGGAAAAAAGTGTATGTGCTATGTGTTATTACTAAGTGTTGGGGGATGCGGTACAGGGGATGGGGGGTTGTGTGGTGTGTGTCCTAACACTATATATATATATGCATACTAGCGACTTGCCCGTCAAAAAATGACGGTCAATAAAATTAAATGTTGTGAAATTTATTTGCAACACAAAATGAGTCTACTACATTTGTCCCTTTTTTGTTTCTAAAAAGAAATACACATTTCTTTTTTTAACTTTTTATTTTTTGTAACTTTCTACTTATATTTCATAATCATTTTTTTTTTTAAAAACAATATAATAATATCTTAATTTTAATGCATACATATTGTACTTTTTAATGCATACATATTGTAAAGTGTAACATGAAATTTTGTAACAGGCAACTTGTATATTATACAATCTTTCAACCTTCTTTTAACAATACTAACACTTTTAAATAGATATTTATCACTTAGTAACTGCAGACTATATTAACTTAGAGTAAGTACATTTTTTTACAAATAACATTTTTTGTTTTATTTGTAACATTTTTGTTAAACTCTCGTTAAACTAAATTAGCATTGAATTCAGAGGAAGGCAAACAATAAAAAACCCCATTCAAACTTTTGCAATTGTATCTTAGAGGGAAAAAAATTAATTCCTTCCTGACCCCATTAACTGGCGATTGGATTACTCCCTGAATCAATACTTTTCCAAATCTTCTGAAATGGTTCAACTATATAGTAACAATACATGTTTGCCTATAACATATCTCTTTAACAAACAGTTTTTTACCTTTTTTTTTGTGGGACCAATCATATGAACATGAAACTTGTAACCCATTTCAATATGTTTAAGGATGTTTAAGTTTTTTTTTTATTTTCTGTTTGTCTTTTATGCAAATATCACATAGAGTTTCCAAAGTGAAATAGTGGTCCCCTATTTAAAGAGTCCCAGAGTACTTACATTTTGTACTGGAAGTCAAACCACTGTTCTCTATGGATTTTTTTGTCCATTGTATATAGTTTGTTCTTGAAATGTTGTTTTTGTGCAATAATATTGAGTACCTTAAAATGTTGTCATAGAAATGAAACTACTCTACTCTATGTTTCCAACACCTCATAGTACACAATGTTTTTTGTGTAAACGCATCCATCGTCTAATAAATGACCCTGACTTTCATTTTCGTCAACAGTCACTTTAATTTCGTTTGGATTGGTGCACCTTGAAAAAGCAACATAGAGTTGTCCATGTGCAAAAACTGGTTCCTTTAAAAAAATCCCAACAGACTTAAAAGTTTGGCCTTGTGATTTATTGATGGTCATGGCAAATGCCCTGATAACTGGAAACTGTCTCCTTTGAAGGACAAAAGGCAAACCACTCTCACTTGGAGCTAAATCAATTCTTGGTATAAAAACTCGGTCACCTCTATGGGTCCCAGTTATAATTTCTGCATGTATAAAATGATCTTTTAACTCATGCACAATTAATCTGGTGCCATTACAAAGTCCTTTTTTTGGATTCATATTTCGCAATAACATGACAATTGCACCTTTTTTCAATTGTAAAATATGTGGTGGCATTCCAGATGGTGTTAAGGAATTAATAAATTCGATACTAAAATTCGATTCACTCTCTTTATCATCAGCCAGAACTGAATCTGCACTGTAATAATTCTTCTGTGGTGCATTGATGTATTTTAAAATTTCATTATTTACATTCAAGGCATCGATATTTTTTGATGTTAATATCACTTTGTTTGCAATGTCTGAGTAATCCTCGTTATTAAGAGTGTTTAGAAATATGGCTGATATCAGTGATTCGTTGCAAATCATTTCTGATGGAATTTCAATAGTATCATTTGGTAAATGCTGTATTTCTGGATGTTTTCCTTCTCCGATTTTAATAAGCCAATCATTGAATTCATTTTGGCCTTCAGATCTCATATTTAATTCTAATTTGAGATGTGTAAATATTTGCCACAGTTTACTGGTCTTGATACATGTTTCAATGATCTCTGTTCTATTTCCGTGTGGCACAACAGGTAATGTTTGCCGAAAATCTCCTCCTAACAGCATCACCTTTCCACCAAATGGCAACTTATTATCCATCACTTCTTTTAAGAATCTGTCAATACATTGCAGTGCGTGACATGACATCATTGTTGCCTCATCTATGATAATTAGTTTCGTTAGTTTAAATTTTTTTGCTTGTATAGAATTGAGTCGAATATCTGACACTGATGTTTCCAAAATGGGAACTGGCAGCTTAAATCCACTATGAACAGTTCTACCACCATCTAACAAAAGTGCAGCAATTCCAGTTGTTGCACATGGCATAGCTATCTGACTGTGTGATCGAATATAACTCATCAAACAATTGTAAAGATAAGTTTTTCCAGATCCACCTGGGCCGTCTAGATAGAAATACCGGTCTTTGACCATTTCATCATCTGTAGCATTTGTGATGGCCTGAAATGCTTCTAACTGTTTAGTATTTAATGTTGCCAGTTTTTCTTGTGTTTTTTGTTTTTGTAGCTCAGTGTCATAATCATCAAAATTAATGTCATCTATAAGTCCTGGATCCGGTAAATTAAAACTTGAACAATTTAATCCATGAGCAAACAATATTTCTTGAATTTCCAACAATGTTTTTAACAGAGCAATTGGTTCTCTGTAACGTTTCAAGAAGTCTTCTGACATGTTTAATTTAAATGTTTCCCACAAAGTGAAAGCATCAGGTACATTGCAAAATATGCATATGAATGCAAATTGTTGTCTCATTTGCTTTGGCATTTGACATAGCGCTGCTTCTTCCAGACACCTCTCCCATTCTGTATCATCAGCTATGAAATTTTGCTGTCTTGCAGCTAATAGGAATGTATCATAAACTATGTCATTGACTGTACGTAAAAGCTCAAAACTCTGTGCACCGGGAACATGTAGCAGAAGTAATCTTAAGCTGAAACGTTCAATATCCCTTGGACTGACGGTATAAATGCGTGGTATAATTTTTTGTGCATCTCTTCTTCGTTCTTTCCATTGACCATTTACAAATACATAGTAATATGGTATCTCTATGTATAAAAATTGTCTGGCCTGCGTATCCTGACAGTTTAATTTAAACCATGCTATAAGTGTGGTATCTCTGTCTTCACTTTGACATAATGCAAGTCTTTCATTTCCTTGAGTAAAGCAAACCATCTGACTTTGAGGCAAATGTACAGCTAAGCGATAGATAGCATGTGACCGATCATGCATCTCAAATTTCAAAAGGCGCCACATTGCTTCAGGAGCACTAACATAGCGAGCATCTAAATAATTTGATAGTTCATCGTGTACAATTGGATTTTCGTTTTCATTTACAGCACCTTGTACAACAACAGTAGCTGCGTCATATCCTTTGTATATATATTTATACACATACTTAATTGATTTAATCGAAGTGCAAGCTTCTACATTGATGTGTGCATTGTACTTGATGAGCAAATGTGGATTGTATGGAACAACAAATCTATTATCAACCTTTTGGCCCCGGATAATAGCTGTTTCTCCTTGTGTTCTTTTATACAAAGGATATCCATCACAATTAGCATAAGTTTGCATTTGAAATTGTTTTGGGAATTCTTTTGTACATTTTTTATTTTCCATACATGGTGAATTAGGATTCATCTCTCCACATGGGCCATGAATCATTCTATGTGTAACAATCTCCCAAAGTTTTGTATATTTTTCTTGGTCTGGCAATTCGGCAGAAATGACTGAATCCACTCTCTCTGCAGTTTTCAACTTATCTTTTTCCTGCAGTATTAAAAGTATGTGAGCATGTGGCAGTCCTCTCTTTTGAAATTCAATAGTGTAAACAAATGCCATACATTGTCCAAATAATTTTGCTTTAGTGATATCATGTATTAGTGAATTCAGTTTGATTTTAAATACTCTTGCCACTAAATCTGGTCGGTCAGATGTAGTTTGTCCCAAATACAAATTTTCCTTGATCTCTGGCCATTGGGGATTACACGTGAATGTAATAAATAAATCTGGTTTTCCAAATTTTGTGACAATAGCCATGGCATCATTATACCTTTCTCGCATATTGCGAGGAGATCCTTGGAAAGTTGATGGCAAAATAATTGCTCTTCCAGCTGGAATGTCTCTGTTTGCAGCTATTTCAGCCACATAATCCATTAATCCACAATACTGTTCAACTCGTAATTTTTTTTGTTGAAATTTAATGAAATTTAAATTATTGGCTTCAACTTGTAGATATGAATCAATAATCCATTGTTGAGTGAGTTTGCCTCCATGTAAAATTGGATTAAAGCAGTCACCGATAGCAGTTTGTGCAACTTTATATTCCAGCATTGAAACATTAGATCTAATTCGAAGTTTAGTATTGGGATAAGTTTCCAATTTTAATTTTGGTTCCCATCCAGGTTCACCATTTGGAAAGAAAATGGGATATGTCATTGGATCTAAATTACAACTTAATATATTGATGTTGATAAATGGTTGTTCTTCATTGCGTGGATATATTCTAATATCACGCTGAAAAGGTGGTTCACCATCCTCATTTTTAAACACCATAGCAACCTCATTTACTGTCGGTAAATTATATCTTCTTTGATCAGTGTTGCGATCTCTTTTTAACACCATATTTACTCTTGGTATAGGCAATAGATGTCTTTCAGCATGTTCCTGTTGTTCTTTTTCCAGCTGTGCTAATTGTTTGTATGCTTTACTATATGGGTTGTTTTGCATAATTTTATCCAGCTGTTCAAAGACTATGCGCAAACACTGTCTATTTTCTGGTAGTGTCATTCTTTGTTCCACAGCTTCCATCGTATCCAAGACATACAACTGTGCAAATTTCCTTGGCTCTCCTTCTTGTGGGTGTAAATGTGAAGTTCGGTGGTATATTTGACCTTGAATTTTGAAACAATAAGGACCATGTCCTGGTACATTTTCTGCTAAAGTTGCACCCATTGAAGCAAATGAAATTGCACTGTTATAAGACCTGATGTTTTGTTTGAAATTATTATAATTTTGAAATGTTGGATCACTCATAATACATTCTAAATAATATGGAAATGGATGTCTTAGTGGAAGTTTCACCTTTCCTTTCTGACAGCAACTAATGAAATTTCCATCAGTAGGTCTTTCCTTTATGAAATGATAGGCCCCACAAAACTGACAAAGCACATTAAGTAACCCACAATAATGAGTATCTACATGTACTGCAGTATTGAACACATTGTCATGCATTTTTTGCACATATATATCAAACCCACTTTCTATATGTACATTGTTGTCATGTGTGTCTACATTTAAGTCATTCTGCACAATAGAATCATTAGACACTGGTTCACATAGATGTTTTTTTTTACTTTTCCTTTTTTTGCAAGGCCCAACAGACTCACTTTTGGCTTTCTTAGCAATCTTTCTTTTATTTAAAAGTCTCTGTTGATCTTCTTCTCTCAAGCGTTGTGAAGTTTCTGGTGTATGAGCATCTCTCCACCTTTGCTTCCTTTCCCTTGCCAATCTTCTTTTGCGTTCCATTTTGTCTTCTCCATTATCTTCCATTTTTTAATCTGTAATAGTCAATATAAATATTAATTAGTCTTTCTTCTTATTTTTGTGTACATATGTCTTTTTACTTTTTGGACTGTTACATTAAAGTTGATGAATAAACGTTATCCTTGTTTCCAATGAAATAAATGAAACCATTTTTCAAAGTATTTTATTGACATATATTAAATTGGTAATAACTGGACATATATATTTATTATATCAATTATTCATCTTTCAATTGATTTTAAATCCTTCTTGATTCACTTCACTGCATACATTTTTTTTTTTTTTTGGCAAGTGCTTCTTTTTGTTAAATGTTTGTATTGCTTCGTATTGTCTATTCAACTTTCCATCAAATTTTTTAACATATGCTGTTTTGATGTGTCAGGACCAAATTAAATATTTACCTGCAAAGACGGTCTTGATGTTGTTCAAAGGCTGCAAACGTCACACTGTGTGTTTATTCACTTTCCTTGATCAATAATCTGTAATTTAAATTTTAGAATCTTTGTATTATTTCACTTCACCCATATCATGAAAAAAACATCAATCAAGAGACATATATTTTTATTCCTTAAAAACCTGAAAGCAAATTCTTTAATATGTTCCTATAGTAATCTAATACAAAACTGTTTTTGATATTACTCATTATTAATAATTAATTCATTAAATAAAGTGCATTATGAATGTTATTTTTAATTCTTTCACACAGGTAAGCACAATATCTAACAAATTAATTACTAATGTAATATACATTATTAATTAATAATTATATTTAATGTACATTATTAATTAATGCAGAATATATAAGCAACTATTAATTTAATGTACATTATTAATTAAATTTAAACTGAAAACATAAACATGAGTCTATCTGAGAATTAAATTATTAAAATCATGTACATTCTTAATTAATGAATCAATGTGTTTGTTTTCTGCACATTCTTAAACGCTAACATTTTTGATATTACTGTTTAGTAATAATTAATTAATTGTAGAAAGTACATTCTAAACGTTATTTACAATTCTTTTACACAGGTAATTACAATATCCAATTAATTAATAATCTAATGTACAATTAATTAATGCACAATATATAACCAATTAATTTGTAATAGAATGTACATTATTAATTAATAATTAAATTTAATGTACATTATTTATTAATTCATGAATAAATGTGTTTCTTTTTTCTGGACATTCTTAAACGCAAACTCACTTTTATATTAATGCTTAATTCATTAATTATTTAATGTACATTATCAATAGTATTGTCAATTGTTTCACACAGTTAAGCTCAATATTATATTTCTGTTAATGAAATAATGTACATTAATTTAATAGTTAATTGGTTATATTTTATTGATGATTAATTCTTAATTAAATAAAATACATAATAAATATTATTGACAATGTTTCACACATTTAAGCACAATATATAATCAATTAATTATTAATTTAATGTACATTATTAATTAATAATTCAATGTAATGTACATTAATAATTAATGCACAATACATAACCAATTATTAATTTAATGTACATAATTGTCCTTATTAAGTAACTAATAATATAGTAATTAATTAATGATACTTCTTAAAATGTACCTTTTGTAATTCAATGTTCCTGAATCAGTATCCTGAAGAGCTATCAATCTCTTTCGATTTTCCAGCATCCGAAAATGTCCATTCACACTGTCATCACCTCAGTAAAAGGTGTCAGTAATGTGTCAATTGTGCCCTATATATAGGTTTTTGCGCGAGCCAAATGCATTGTTTTCGGCGGGAAATACGGGTGCGCGAGCGAAATGCATTGTTTTCGGCGGGAAATACGCTGTTGCTCGAGACCAATGTGTTGTTTTCGGCGGGAAATCGGAGTTGGCGCGAGACAAAGGCGGGAAATCGTAGTCGGCGCGAGGCAAAGGCGGGAAATCGTAGTCGTCGCGAGGCAAAGGCGGGAAATCGGAGTCTACGCGAGACAAATGCGGGAACTCCGTGTTAATCCGGAAATGTGTGGTGTGCGTCTTATCGGATTTTCCGTAAGTGTTTTCCGTGGCTATAGTGCTGTAGCCTCGTTTTCGTTTTGTTCGGCCGCCATTTTTTCTCTCGCTTATTTTTTTTAAAGTGTCTAAACTCTTTTATTTTGCTTTAAATGAAGGCGATAGTTTTTGTTTTGAGGTCCAGGATGCTTCCTCTTGCTGTCGGTAACATTTTTATTTATGTGTTCTGTGTATTTAGTGTGTTTTATCTTTTTTCTTGTCCGCGGGTTGCGTCCGATTTTTGCGATGTCGTAATGTGTCTTATACGCCGTCACGGATTATCCGTAATGTGTCTACGCATACGCCGTCACGGATTATCCGTAATGTGTCTACGCAAGTCTTTTTCGTGCTCAGAGTGCTGTAGCCTCGTTTTCATTTTTTTCGGCCTTATTTTTTTTTTTGTGTTTACATTTTTGTATTTTAAGGTAAATCAATGTGTAACTCGCTTTCTGCAGGTCGTGGATGCTCCCTCTTGCTATCGGTTAGGTTTTTATGTATGTGGTGTGTGTAGTTGTTTGCGGCCGTATTTTTTTACTACGTTTTAACGGCTCGCCTCGCTACGCGAGGCTCGCCGGACGATGAGCGCCTGCGGCGCTCATCGCTAAGCCCGCTAAAGTTCTACGGGTTAATTGCCAAAGTGCAACGGTTTAACGGCTCGCCTCGCTTCGCGAGGCTCGCCGGACGATGAGCGCCTGCGGCGCTCATCGCCAAGCCCGCTAAAGTTCTACGGGTTAACGGCTCGCCTCGCTTCGCGAGGCTCGCCGGGCGATGAGCGCCTGCGGCGCTCATCGCTAAGCCCACTATTCGTACGGACCACGCAAACAGCGTGACGACGACTCGTAGCAGGACAATTATAATATGTGATGTCTATGTGTGTTATTTTACCTATGTGTCTAGCAAATATGTGTAGCCTGTAAATAAGTGAAAATACGTTGGAAAAAGAATACAAACAAGCAAAAAAAAGAGCACCTACAAAATAAAAGAAGGATAAATCAAACAAAGTATTACTGCAATATGGGTGTGGCAAAAAAAAATGTATGTACTATGTGTAATAATTAGGTATTGGGGGATGGGGTGTGGTGGATGGGAGTATAGGATGGGGGGGGGGGTCCTTACTCTATATATATCTCTATGTGTTCTTTAACCTATTTGTATAGCAAATATGTGTAGTCTGTAAATATGTGTAAGTCTTAAGTGTAAATACGCTTGTAATAGAATATAAACAAGCACAAATTGTAAACTATTGTACCTCTCTAACCACTGCTACTCTCTCAAAACAGCTCTCCCACCTGCTCCTGGAACTGCATGCTAACTCCGATGAATTTCACAACACAATCAACGCATGGGCGTGTGTCAATCATATTTCTAAAATGTCTAGCCCGCATGTGATTGGCCTATGGCGCACTGTGGCCTTTGGCGCGTCATTGGATGGTTTATGCCGATCGCTACTAGTCCGTCCCCTTTCCAGCATTGGGCCAAGGCAACGTCTTACGGGCTTGAGTCTCAAGCCAGTAAGGCATGCCCAGCTCGAATTCAATAGCTCTTTATATTGGACAGATTCGAAGGCTGCAGCCGTTGCGGGTCTCACGATGCACTTACGGGCGTGGCATTTCCTATGGCTCCAAACTACATCAAAATGGCTACCATATTAACCCTTTCTAAAGCAAAGGCTATAATGTGGCCCCTAAACATACAAACATCATCTTATACACATCTCACTCATCCCATCTACGTTTTGGAACTCAAATTGTGGCCATATTTCACCACCACATTACATAGATCAGGTACCAAGGTAACTCCAGTATCACCTGTCATATTCCTATCAGACCCTCAGGTGAATGTTAACACTTCACAATATCTGTAACTGGATATTTGCATGTCTATAACCCTTTATGTTGATTGTATATATATTATTATATGAGATCTAATGTTATCTAAAACTATTATTACAGGGATTGATCTATTGCATAGTAACTAGGGCTCATTAGTTTACACATATAGGAATGGGACAAAAATGGGATGTATGTGGATGTCCCATAACTCCAACCATTGACAACACACTGACAAGGTTTGAACGGTATAACAAAGTTGTATTTCATACACAGAGCACAATCACCATACGGTTGCCATATGAAATTATTGAACAGACACTAGAAATCATGGATCATATGATACTAATCAATTCCACACACAGTGTGTTTTCATACATTACGGCTGATTGATCAATATGCTTATTTCACTTCTCACTGGTATACGGGTGGTACCAAGGCCAGAAAGATTACACTGTTCACATTACCCATAAATACATGCACATTGATCCCGATGTCAAACCAAGGAAAGTATACATTTTGTTTGGATGACATGAAATAAATTAATCCACTGTCATACTGTGAACAGGTGCAACTAAAAAGCATGTCTAACTATTGCTTTGGATTAGCAGATCTTAATGGGACCGTTCAACTATAATTCATTATAACTATAACTCACAACAGTCATGTTTATTAGTGAAGAGATATGTAGTCATATATTGCATTTCAGATCCATCTGCAGTGGTGACACTGATCAAATGGCTGTTGGGAACTGGGTTGAGTGTTCACTCACATGATGATATTGTACTGCTCAAAGATGAAGAACATTCCTTCATGGAGGTGAGATTTGGCTATTTACACATACAGATAAAAGAACAAGATATCAATCATAAAAATATGTTTAACTACAACACCTCATCTCAAGGTCAATCCACATTGAACATCAATTGTTGAAAAGTTAAACATAACCAAACATGTACACACTCTGTAGCCAGCCAATAGTATGTCAATATCTATAACAATCAGTATTCAGTAAGGAGTGATCAGGAGGAGGCTTTCCTCTATGGTGCTAAAACCTCCTACTCCTCAGCACTGGGCGCCCACCTTCTGTGCCCAAGGACCCTCTCCCTCTTCCACGTCTTTGTTGTAGAAGAGCGGAGGTTCCCACTACATCTGCTGGCTGTGGATTTTGTTGTGACGATGAGGTCTGAGAGAAGGAGGCCGACTTCTCCTGTTGCGCAACCGAAGGATGGACAGGTATGGGCTGGCATTGGGCTAGCTCATTTAGTAGGCGTCTGTCACAACCCGCCTGTTCCTCATATCTCTCCATCCTTCAGTTGTGCCTTCCCATCTCAGCATAGAGAGATATGGTACTATCCAGTAGGGATCTAGTGGTAGCCAAGAGGGTGTTGGTCAGGTGACACTGTCTCCGGAACAACCTAAGCCTCTGATCTGACTTTTGCAGTGTGCCTGGTTCTCCCTGGCACACTGGCCTATGATCTCCAGCAATGTCAGGAGTGGTGGTGTTGCCGGCAATGGGGCCGCAGGTGAGGATTGCAGGGTTGGAGGCGGTGTTGCGTTGGTGACAGCATTGGTGTCATTGCTGGCTGCATTGGTGGCACACTGGTTTCAGCTTTGGTGGCATCGATAGCTGTGTCAGTGGCTGCATTTGTGACCAAAGTTCAAGCTTATTTAAACATACATACATACAGCATTGATATCTTTAAACCCCAGCATATATGTGGCCCACCTTACCCACCCCTGTTCTAGGGGGATGCAGTTCATTATATACCACAGCCAGAGTACAAGTTTATTTATACAGTACATACATACAAACAGCATGATATCTGCAGGGTTTTGTCCACCCCATCCCCCCCACCAACCGTCCTCACAAGGTCATACAGCAATGTGTGTGGTGTGATATGATACTCACGTTGCATTGTGCTACAATGATCTGTGTCCACCTGGCCTGGTAGGCCTACCACTGCCGCTGGCTGTATCCCATCCATAAGGGTCTGCTCCCATGCTGTGTAAGTATTTTCTACAGCAGGCTCACCACCTGTACCACATGCTGCTCGTGCCATCTTCCTCTTCACCTTTGCCTTTAGCGTCCCTATTAGCAACCCCTAATGCCGCAACAGTTGT
Organism: Discoglossus pictus; assembly: GCA_027410445.1. NCBI lineage: Eukaryota > Metazoa > Chordata > Amphibia > Anura > Alytidae > Discoglossus > Discoglossus pictus. The sequence goes on from CM050163.1 coordinate 51,316,720, forward strand.
AGTAACTTGCTCCCAAGGCCTAATTTCTCCGGCTTGCATTCACCGCTCTCCCACCATGTATTATCCTATAGTGGATATAGCAAGACCCTACAGAAATTGGGTTTAGAGACTGTCTATACTTGCCTGAAGTATGGGCAACCACTGCCAGACTGGGCAAACCTTCTACCACCTCCAGGAGGAGGACATGCAAGGGGACTTATGCAGTGGGCACTTGGGTCACCATTTTTTCTACTTTGGATGGGGACTGGACTTGGGCTATGGGCTGCAGTTCAAGCCTATCATCTGTCAGGTTCATAACCCCAGAACAGCTGTCTGGAAGGGGGAAGTAACGTTACAGACAACTTTTTTCTCAGCCTGTGTGTTCACCAATTAAGCTCATTAATCGACAGACAGTTTGGCTCCAGCCACTGGATTATGTGCGTGAGCACCTCCATTGGAGTTATAATCCAATCAGGCCCATTGTTGTTGGATTAAGTTAATCCCATCTGCCATGTCCTGTGTCTAGGGTCTGGACCACTCACACACGGAGACGGCAGGATGTGTGTTGAAGGCTAATCCTGTTGATCTCAGGAAGATACCGTTAGACCCCATGTGGAGTTTATCTCTTGTGTTTGTCTGCCACACCCTCTCACTGTTGTTCTGTGTACACACCCTCTGTATCTATCCATTATAAATACTGCTGTCATTTCAAAGAATAAATCAGTTCACTTTGAGGCATATAGAAATTGCATGTCTGGTTCCTGGTGGCTGGGATACTGAACCCATCTCCACCCTACAAGTAACCTGTCCTGGTCACTACCACAGAAAGGTTACTGGGACTTCTTGAAGTGCTGATTACTGATGGAGAGACTCTGACTGATACAGAAGCCAGATATTAGGGTGCTGGTTCTTGTGGGTAGATAACCTGTAGTCCATAGCAGGTGTCTCTGGGCTTGTATAGCCCCTACTCTTGGATGGTCGCAGTATTACTGTACTTAAAAGTGCTGGGAAAGCAATGAAAGGCATAAGAATTAATTCCACAACAGTCTCAAGCTCGCTAGATTTCATATCCGACTTCTAAACACTAATTGATTTTAGTTTAAACTCCATGTTTTACTGACTTCATGATGATGGTCTTGTTTACAATTGGCTCTGTCTAATATGTAACTTACTAGCTTGCTTAATTGATTATGATCATGCCCTGAAATGCTACTTACGGGCTCATGGTTTGCATGTTGGGGCTGTGAGCATATAATTGGGCTTGAGTCAATTATTTTTTTTTATTATTAACTTTTATGTGTTTTGCGCCAACATATTCCGTAGCGCTGTACTGGGGAGAAGAACAAGGAAATATACAATAATTACAACAAGCAGAAAATGGAGGGCCCTGTTTTGAGCTTCAAGTCTTGTAAGAAGTACTTTTTTCCAAAGCACCCCACAAGATTAGACACTCGCCACTTACAATCTAAAGGTATTGGAAGAGACAGAGACCTGGGAAAAGTAGATAAAGAGTAGCAAGGTTAGGAAGGAAGTGAGAGGCACATAGGAAGGAAGTTGTGAAAATAAAGAGGTTAGGTTACCCATTAGTTAGAGAGGGAAAATATGTGATATAATGTGATTGGCACTGTTATGTGATATGGTATCTGCCACTAGTGGACAGGTAATGTAACCTGCAGATGGGAATGCCAGGAGACACTTAGTTTAACCACAGCTTAAGTAGAAGGAGTTCATGGGAGAGTAAAAGAGGAGAGGAGGGCATGAGAGGTGAGATGGTTGTGTTGGAGACAAAAGGTTGAGAAGTTAAGAAGAGTCTGAGGAAAATGCAGGTGGATATGAGGAAGAAGCAGGCAAGAGGAAAAAATGTGTAAAGAGTTAATAGGAATAGGTAGCAGAAGCTGCTAATTGGTCAGGTGTAGAAGATTTGTGTGAATCAATAAATTAAACCTAACAAGGGGGTGGGTGAGGGGCAGGGAAGGAGGGGATTGAGCCAGGTAGAAAGAGAAGGAGACGAGCATTATCTGAAAGCAAATGGAGATAATTTAGGTTGGGGTATAGAGTTACTGCCCACAAAACATGGCTTAACAATCAATGCAAATGATGGGGGATGGTACAGAGGAAATACAATTATATCTAGATGAAAAGTGGCTGTCAGTAGATATAATAAACAAAAATCACAAAATTAATACATAATCAGGAACAATGGTAGAGAATCCTCAGAAGTCCAGATACCTGAGTTAGAGGTGATGTTCTTAGCAGCCAGAAGCCAGCGAGAGAGAGAAGGAGACCAGAATTATCTGAGGTAGAGGTCATGTTCTTAGCAGCCAGGAGCCAGGGAGAGAGAAAAGGAGGCCAGAATTATCTGAGTTAGAGGTGATGTTCTTAGCAGCCAGGAGCCAGGGAGAGAGAGATGGAGTCAATACATCTTTATATATAACAAATTTGGAACCCACAGCCAAAATTCAGTTTGAAGCGAATTACAAGCTTGCCATTAAATAGGGGCCATGGTGTGCAATTTTGATACATTAAAGGATTCAAATTTAATCTGCAGACATTTTTTAATTATGTTGTGCTTTTAAAAATGTGAATAATTAATAAAGGTTCCTAAAATGTTATTGTATATAAACCTAAAGCAAACATGTTCAACTAAACAAGCTTATCAAAAAAAAGTTAAAAGGTCAGCATCTCTTCTTATTAAAATACATTTTATTTGTCTTTTTTATTTCTATTACTGCCTTAAGTAGAATGGATCTAAAAAAAGCTTTATAGCTAAATACATTAAGGCTTATATACTCTGAATTAATGGTCTTTTGACCTCCAGTGACAATTTTGTGATGTATAGGAACCTCTTGTGAAGAAGTAATTCCTTTAAATACATATAAAGTAATGCTTGCTACATAAAAAGGGACCCATTAAATTGCTCAGATTTTAGAAATTGTAGCCCGTAAAGGAGCCCGCAAGAGTTACTGCTATTAAATTGGCCTCTTTCAGCTACCTGCAAACGTTCTGCTGGTTACAGGAGGAAAAACCCTACAGGGCTTTAAAATCTGAACTCCGTTCCAGCTAAGCGTTTGATCTGTCAAGCACGTAATTGTTACTATCGCAGATAGCTATTAAATTGCTACGACTCCCCAAGGACGCACTGGAGTTCAAACCCGTAAACGGCAAATGGAGTCAAAAATATTTTGGCCTCCAAATAGGACCCGCAAAGGGTTTACTGGGGAAAGCAATGAAAGGCATTACCATTCATTACACAACAATCCACTAATAAAAAATAGGCATTTAAAACATTTTTATTTCCTCATATGATAGCATGGTCATGCATATGCAAATATGAAAAGCCATGCTGCAACATGCATAAAGCAATTAAAGACACACTACCTGATTAAATAGCAACATAAACACATGAAACTGCCTGCCATATTAACCCTTTCTCACGATAATTGCATATACATCTCACTTATCACATCTACATTGGGAAAATAAATAGTGGCCAAATTACACCACCACATCACATATATAAAGTACAAGGGGAACATTTTGATATTTGTTGTTCAGTCCTTCAGTCGTATCCGACTCTCTGTGACCCTATGGTCTGCAGCACCTTTAGCTAGGTCTCTGCCTGTGCTTTTCCACAAGGTTTGCATGGCAAAGACACTGGATTGGGTTGCCAGTTCCTTCTCCAATGGACTGTGATTTGTCTGACCTCTCTGCTATGACCTGCCCACCTAGAGTGACCCTACATAGTATAGCTCACAGCTTCATTGAAGTACACAAGCCCCTTCACCAACAAAAGGCAGCAATCCAGAAGGGGAACTGGGGAACATACACCACACTAATCTACTCTAAGCCATCCAGAAGGGCCGCAAACACACATGGAGGCTGTGCAGAGGCACGTGGATCAACATTTCTCACCTAAATCAGGGACAATCTCTGCTATGGCCATCCTGGAAAGTACCAATCCATTGCTGGTGGTCATCATTTGGTGACCTCCCATTAAGTGTTTTGCTATCAATTGATCCACATTATCACCTGTCATATTCATAGCAGGCCTTCAGGGAAATGTTGATACTCCCCAGTATCACAAATTGGACCTGTCATGTGTATTAACCCTTTATTATTGTATATTATATAAATTATTATATGATATCTGATGATATTATTACTATCATTATTATTATTATTATTATTGTTATTATCATATGTATTAACCTATTGCATAGTAACTAGTGCTGATATGTTTACTGATATAGGAATGTGGCACAAATGTGATGTATGTAGATGTCCCAAAACCCACACCATTGAATACACACTGACACGGTGATAATGGTATAACAAAGCTTTATTTCATACACAGAGCACAATCAGAAATGGACAAAACAGTGCATTAATATCATGGGTGTGTTGTGGACGGACCCCGGGAAGGTAAGAAGCTCTAGGGGAGAAAGGGTATACCTACAGGGGGTAATTTCATAGTCTAGAATAAACATGATGCATAGCACCTACAGGGGTCACATGTGATCACTACAGCACTGCAACCGGAATCTGGTGAATAAAAGGATCATCAGAAATCACTCCATGTAATTGAAGAAACCATTAGTACTTACAACTTGTATATATCTGCCTCTGGACTGCTTAATGCAATACAGTTTCACACATACAGTGTGTTGACAAAACAACACGTACCACAGTTTGCAAACCTCTGCTATAGGGGGAAATGATCACCTTGATATCTTGGCACATTTGCTTTTATGAATATATATTTTGATATTAGATTAGACTGTTATGAGTGCAAAAAGAGCATGCACACTGATACCTGTATATCCAGAAATAATTTCATCTGGGGCCATAGGTCATACTTTCAATCCAAGCAAATGGTCAATGAATGTTAAAATGTCTGTGTGTGTATAGAGAATCCAAGAGTTTGTCAGTTTTGCAGTGCATGATTGTGTGAATGTGCAGTACAGAAACCAAGTGTGTGGCAGGCTTTCAATGTATTGATGTATAAAGAGAAGGTGGGAGTATATGTTGCATTCTGGGTTTGTACAGATATAAAACAAAATCAGTGGTACCCACAGTGGCACCCACAGTGGATCTTCAGAGAACCCCTATGCCTCAGGAACTTTGGCATTTAGAACGCTTAGTTTGTAATTTATTGGCTTCTAGAAACGGTAGAAGAAAAAAGCACGCCCTTGATAAGCAGAAACTCCCCACTTTTATTTAATTGTTATATTGCACCATGAGAGAACAAGTATAGTGTATTAAATTTACAAATAAAATGTATTACTTAAAATAAACACACAATGTTTAAAAATACTAAAAAAATATGACCCAAGTCTGGAAAAAATAGAAAATTTCTACGGATCACCACTTTTAGAAAAAAACACTTGTGATAATAAATTGTGATATTTAGTAGGAAAAACGTAATCCTAATGGGTGGATATAGGTCATATCCCATCCATTTAGGTAATAGGATATTAATCTATAGGTTGTTATGCCCATTATAAGTGTAATCCAGTTGTCTTATAAGAAAATATAGATTGCTTTGCATACCAACTACTAGGGCATACCAAAGGTTGAATTTTATCTAAAATTCTATTCAGGACGTGTTTACCTTTTTAAACATATAGCTTGTTATTACAATAAATATTTTTTACACACTTCCCAATATTTGTTTTGTATACTCTCCATGTTTCCTAAATACACTATAGGACCTTTGGGATCTTTGTACTTTTGTCTCCGGTGACTTGGTATGTTTGCTTTTTTCCTATCACTGCAGTTTCAGGAATTTTCCCCCAATGCCTTTTGTCCAATTCAAATCCTGTCCAATCTATTGATATTGTCTCTAACTTTTCTCATCCAACAGGACATATCATTCAATCTCTTTTGTCCAGTTCAGACTTCTTCAATATTTCTTCTTGTCCAGTAGGACATTTCATCCAATGGTCATTAGTCAGATAGAACATGTCATCCAATTCTTCAAATTGGAACTGTTTCATCCAATACAGCAATTAACATTAGACACATATATTTATATATTAGTAAGATATTTATATGTGTGAATAATCAGAGTTTTGCAGTATATCGTGATACCTTCTTTATATTGTACCTCAATTTATCAAGTCAGAAGCAATATAGATAGATAGATAGATTGCACTGCGAGCCTCACGAAGTGAAGCGAGCAGTTGAGACACGGGAGACTTTGGACCGAAACCCGTACATGCACTGTGCGGCTCGCAAAATTACGACTTTAACTGCAAAACCATTGAACTGAAAAGACTTGAAAAAAACAACAAATATGCCTCAAATTAACTTACACACACACAGCACAATGGGAGAGTCAGGGAGCCTGTGAGTCAGCTTGCAAGTTAATTTGAGGCATATTTGGCATTTGGCACAACTGAAAATAGCCTTAGCGAGAATAAAGATGGCTGACAAAAACAAGGGACAAGGACGTAAAACTAGCCCAAAGGACGTAAAAAATAGCTCTAAGCAGTAACACCTACCGAAAGTCAGTAACACTTAATCCAAGCCACTAACATTTAACACAATGCAGTAACACTTAACACAAGGCAGTAACACACAAGCGCAAGGCCTATAAACTACACAGGTGGAGAGGCTTCCAATGAGCAACAAAGGCGCTCATTGCGAGATACGCGATGAGCACCAAAGGTGTTTAGAGGGCCCATAGCCTCGCATTGTGTGGCAAACAGCATTGCTAGCCTTACAATTGTACAGTAGACGGAGGGAGAGGCTAGCGATGACTGCCGAAGGTACAGCATTCCCAGTCGTAGAATTGTATTCCGTCATTTTTGACGGGCAGGTAGCTTGTAAAAATATAAGAAACAGTAATGTTTAAAAACGTTTTTGAAGAAAATGAATTCCTAACACAACAAAGAAACATGAAAACAAATGTAAATTATCAACCACCCTAACCCACAAAAAAATGATAAAGTCAGTCATACACCAACTTCTGCTTTTTCCTCATCAAAGTCTACAATGTGGAAACCCATATAAGTGTTGTCTGTTGTAGGATAAGACTTTCTTATAGTTTTCACAACACGGGAGGGTATTGGCTGTCTATATTTAATTCTAAGATAAAGTTAGATGCACAATGTGACTGCGCTATATGCAGCACCTTGTACTCTCTGTTTGAAAAGGAACATATTTAGACTTGACATGAAAGATTAAAAGGTATCATCTAAAAATTGGTTTAAGAGTTGACACATTTTTTGTATATATATATATATATATATATATATATATATATATATATAGGGTTGAATCACATTACTACACATAACCTACTTTTGACGTAATCAACAAATACAGCACGACTAGCTTGGTGGGTATATAATTAGATATGTAGGCATTCTGCAAAAATATCAACCATCACTATCACTGTGCTATTTTTCTGACTTTAAAATTCATTAGCTTTCGGGCCAAGGCTGGAAATATTTATGAAACAGCGCAGTTTGTGAACTGTCCCATGCTGCTGTGGTTAAAGTGTACAGTGAATGGACAAACACCACAATTGCAAATAAACAGCACCATTGCGAATAAACAGTGTGGAAACTGTTGACAGTCATAGGAAGGGAGGGGCGTGGGGGGTGGACCGCCCCAGGCACATCCTCCTTGGGGTCAGCAGGATGTGCAGCGTGAACGCTGATCAGTAGCTGCTGATACTTCCACCCACGTGCGTGTGTTTGTCTGTCTGTGTTATGGCGTGTGTCTGTGAATGATTGTGTCTATGTTAGTGTGTGCCTCTGTGTGTGTGAGTGTGTGTTTAAGTCTGTGAGTGTGTGTGTTATTGTTTGTGTGAGTGTGTGTGTCTGTGAGGGGGTGTCTGTGAGTAAGTGTGTGAATGAGTGTGAGTGAGTGTGTGTCTGTGTGAGTGAGTGTGTGTAAGTCTGTGAGTGAATGTCTGTAAAAGTGTGAATGAGGGAGTGTGTGTAAGTCTGTGTTTGCTTGTAAATGTGAGTGAGTGAATGTTTGTATGTGATTGTGTGTGTCTGTGAGTGAGTGTCTGTGAGTGTGTGTGAGTGTGTGTGTGTCTTTGATTGTGTGTGTGCCTTTGATTGTGTGTGTCTGAGTGGGAGTGAGTGTGTGTCTATGAGTGTGTATGTGAATGTGTGTAAGTGTGTTTGTGAGTGTGTGAATGAGTGTATGTAAGTCCGTGAGTGAGTGTGTGTCTGTGTGCATGTGTGTGTTTATGTGTGCATGTGTTAGTATGTGTATCTGTGAGTGCTTGTGTCTGTGGTGTGTGCCTCTGTGTAAGTCTGTGAGTGTGTGTGTGAGTGTGTATCTATGAGTGTGTTTGTGTGAGTCTGTGTGATTGTGTGTGTGTGTCTGTGAGTGAATGGGTGTAAGTGAGTGTGTGAGTGAGTGTCTGTGTGAGTGTGTGTAAGTCTGTGAGTGAGTGTCTGTGAGTAAATGTGTGAGTGTGTTTAAGTCTGTGTGTGTCTGTGAGTGTGTGTGAGTGTGTGTGGCTGTGAGTGAGGGTGTGTCTATGAGTGTGTCTGTGAGTGTGTGTCTGTGAGTGTGTGAGTATGTGTGTGTCTGTTAATGTGCGTGTCTGAGTGTGAGTGAGTCTGTGTCTATGAGTATGTCTGTCTGAGTGTGTGTCTGTGAGAAAGTGTGTGAATGAGTGTGGCTGTTTGTAAGTCTGTGAGTGTGTGTGTCTGTGAGTGAGTGTAAGTCTGTATGTGTCTATGAGTGTGTGTCTGTGTCTGTGTGAGTGTGTATGTGTGTCTGTAAGTCAGTGAGTGTGTGTGTCTGTGTTTGTGCTTTTGCTGCCTGGGGCTTCCTTCTGTGTGAGTGTGTATGTCTGTGAGTGAATGAGTGTGAGTGTGTGTAAGTCTGTGAGTAAGTGTCTGTGAGTAAGTGTGTAAATGAGTGTGAGTTAATGTGTGTTGTGTATGAGTGAGTGTGTGTAAGTCTGTGTGTGTCTGAGTTTGTCTGTGAGTGTGAATGAGTGATTGTCTTTGAGTGTGCGTCTGAGTGTGTGTGTCTGTTATTATGTGTGTTTGTATCTGTGAGTGAGTGTCTGTTGGTCTGTGTGTGTGTCTGTGAGTGTGTTCCTGTGTGTGTGTGTCTGTGGGTGTGTGTCTGTGAGTGAGTGTGTCAGTGTGAGTGTGTGTGTATGTGAGTGTGTGTGTCTGAATAAGTGTGTGAATGAGTGTTAGTGTGTCTGTGAGTGAGTGTGTGTCTGTGAGTAAGTGTAAGTCTGTATGTGTCTGTGAGTATGTCTGTGTGAGTGTGTTTGTGTGTTTGTGTCTGTAAGTCTGTGAGAGTGTGTGTGTCTCTGTGTGTGCGATTTTTCCGCCCAAGACTGACCCTGAGTTTGATGGGGGGCATCAAACTCCGGGGTAGCCCCAGGCGGCACAAAAGCTCTACCTACACTACTGACCACGTGCCATTGATGTCAGAGATGAAATACTACGAAGGTACGTAAGGCCCAACCGACACTTTACAATTGACCAGCTAACAGTCCAAATGAACCAGGAAATCAGATGTGTGTCTAAAATAACAGTACAATGAACCCTGTTGCGAATGGGGCTCTGAAGAAAATGGCTGGTCACTGCACCCATACTGAAGAGGGTTAATCAACAGAAATGTCTTGAGTTTGCACAACTGTACCAAAATTGGAGCACTGGAGCACTATAAATTAAACTATAAAATTAATACTGCACTGTAAATGACGGGGAAAACAATTAAATACATTGGAATTAATTGCAAAACATTCTCAAGCTAGTAAATCTGGAATCAATGAGTTAATACATATCAGGCCACCCACATGGACTAGAACATTTCCTTCATTCATTTTTTATTATTTTGCACATTGCTGAATTGCGGATCTAACCAAATATCAGCCCCCGAAACGCTAATTGATTGACTTGTTACCTCCAAGTTTTAATGACGTTATGATGATGGCTTATTTTCTAATGGCTGTTTCTAAATCGGGAGTTATGATCTTCCTTAATTGATCATGATTACGCTCTGAAATGCTACATACAATGGCATTGTTGATAGTTTAGGCTTTTGGGACATAACTTGTGGGCTTGTTCAATTGAATAGCACCGGATTTGTAGCAGACCGCAAGCCCGCAGCAAACCCACAGACATGTGTCCTATATACCACAAGATGCGTCCTTCGAATTGACTCGACGAATAGGCTCTAGGTATCCACATATGTTCGGATATTGTTACATTATTTAATCCACTGGTTAGTGGGGAGTTTTTTCACTCACTGTTTCTTTTTATTAATTAATTTCTTTATTTGATTTACTTATTCATTTATTTAGCGTTACTAATCCATTCGGATATCAACAGGAACATTATATCTGTGGATATGGTATAATGACTCCCGGATCATGGGGAACTATTGTATACAACTAAAAGCTTAAAATTGCATTGGCATAAGGAGGTAATTTGTACCTCTCTGGTCGAATCGTAATTCCTTATTTAAGTGCTTGTACTGGATTGGTGATTTAACGTTTATCGATGGGAACTTTGACATTATTTTAGGATGTTTATTGTCTGTAAAAAAAAGACTATTCCATATTCAATGTACCTTTAATAATGAAAGGATTTTTGTTTTTCTTCTTCTGATTGAAAATAGGGAGATATCATACGTCATATACTTTAAATTATATTATAATGGAAGGAAATATGTATATTTTTGTTATTTCTATCCCTTCTTTCCATTTGGTACAAACATTAGCTCTAAAGCTTCATACATCTATAAAAAAATAAGTAAGAATATATGAGATGATATGTTGCGTAATATGGTTAATAGAGTATATGTGTGACACCAGAGATATATAGGTATAGATGTGCACAGGGGAATGTACCTATATATATATATATATATACTTCTCAGCAATACGGGTTGTTGCTAACGCTTGCGGGCTTGTGTAGAGCTTTGGTGGCAAGGAGCGCCTGTGCTGGTGGACATCATTTGCGGAGGTGGAGGCTCCCACATCGGCTACAAATGCGGACCCTCGCGAAGCGTGGGCCGCAGTTGCTGGCAAGGAGCGCCAAAGGCGCTCCTTGCGCTGCTGGATTTGATCGGTGTATGCACTCATCCCTACGGCCCCCTACGACTTTTGGACCGTGGCCCGCATTTGTGGAGGTGGAGGCTCTACGGTGCCTCAAAACCGGTTACAAATCCCCACAAAAGCGGGACTTTGAAAAAAAAAAAAAATTGCGGACTTACACAAAAAAATTTACGACCCGCTAGACTTAGAAAAAATCCATTACGGACTCGCAAAAATATGACCTTAACGGACAACCTGCGCACATCGGCAAACATTAAAAAACACCAAAATACACACAAAAATAAAATAAAAACCTTACCCACAGCAAGGGGGGACACCCAGGACGTGTGGAAGATAGATTCAACCTTGATTTCAGTCGAATTTACACTCGAAAATTCCATAAACGAGAGAAAAAATGTCAGCCAAAAAAAACTAAAACGAGGCTACATGACCCCTAAAGCCGCAAAATACTGCCAAGCACATATGACTTTTACAAAAACCTGTATGACCTACAACATACACCATTAGCAAGGACGCTATATCATACAAACCCGCCTACCACATACATATTCGTCGCCATTTTACAACACTAACTTACAGAATGCGGAAGTACCAAGCTACACAAATGGCTTCCCCTCTCGCACGCAGCCTATTTACACTACACACTGCACACATTGCTGACACTTACACCTCAGGTCAACAACACTGCAAATCTACATTATATGCTGCAGGAACATCAATAGATTGTTAGCTCTTCACCACATCACTTGTTGCATATATTAATTACAAATAGGTAAAGTATACTAATATATGATTTAATTAATTAATTAATTAGCATAAAAAAACAAAATATACACAAACAAAAAAAAATTAAACACCACACTATCGCAAATAACCACAAAGACCTTCACCGCGCGACCCACAAGGAGCGCCAATGGTGCTCATAGGACACAAAGTACACCAGGGGAGAGCTTCGCAATAAGCGACAAAACGAGATCAGCGCAGACCTTACAATAACCGCAAAAGTGCCTATAGTAACAAAAAATACAACAACCGAGAGGCTCACAATGAGCCAAAGGCGCTAAGCACCAGGCTCGCAATGAGCACCGAAGGATCTCAGATTTCCAAAACACTTACTCTCTGTGGCAAACATCATTACCTGCCTTACAATTTTATTGCAGTAATTTTTTGACTGGCAAGTCGCTAGTATATATATATATATATATATATATATATATATATATATGGAAATATATATATATATATATATATATATATATATATACATATATATATATATATATATATATATATATATATATGAACCGGCGGACTTGGTACATATTGGTACCAATGACAAAGTTAGTGGAAGATGGAGTGTCCTAAAGAATGATTTTAGAGAACTAGGTAATAAGCTGAAGGCAAGGACCTCCAAGGTAGTATTTTCTGAGATACTACCAGTGCCACGTGCTAGCCCAGGGAGGCAGAAGGAGATTAGGGAGGTTAATGCGTGGCTAAAGATGTGGTGCACTAAGGAGGGGTTTGGCTTTTTAGAGCACTGGGCTGACTACTCACTTCGGTACAATCTCTACAGTAGGGATGGATTGCACCTTAATGATGAGGGAGCTTTTGTACTAGGGGATAGGATGGTAGAAAGGCTGGAGGAGTTTTTAAACTAGTAGGTGGGGGGGAGGGACTAGATATAAGTAATAGGGTAGAAAGTGTAGAGGGTATAAAGGATGAATTAACAACTCATAGGGGAGGAGATGGGGGAGGGGTAGTATAGTCAATAGGGAGGTAGTACTAAGTAAGTTCAGTGGCAGGCACTTCAGAACTACAGACTCATAACATAAGGTGTATGCTTGCTAATGCCAGAAGCTTGCCAGGAAAAATGGGAGAGTTAGAACTATTAGCAATTAATGAAAAATGGGATTTAATAGGCATTACCGAAACGTGGTGGGATGAATCTCATGACTGGACTGTTAATCGGGATGGTTATAACCTATTTAGGAAAGATAGAGGCAATGGTAAATGAGGAGGAGGGATTTGTCTGTATGTTAAGCCTGAATTTAAGGCTATAGTCAGAGAAGATATTTTTGGTGGACCTAGCGATAAAGTTGAATGTTTGTGGGTAGAGTTAAATAGCGGAGAAGCAAATTCCAAAATAATATTAGTAGGAGTATGCTATAAACCCCCAAATATAGCTGAAAGTGAGGAAATACAATTATTGTTACAGATTGGAAATGCAACTAAGCACGGGCAAGTTCTAATAATGGGAGATTTTAATTACCCTGAAATAAACTGGATAAATGAGACCAGCAGTTCAGCTAAGGGGAGCAGGTTCTTGAGTACACTCAGGGATCATTATCTGGCCCAGGTTATACAGGAGCCTACTAGAAATGAAGCTATCTTAGATTTACTCATTACAAATAATATTGATATTGTATCAAATGTTGAAATAAAGCAACCTTTGGGAAACAATGATCACAACACAGTCTCATTTGAGATTTAATAAAAAAAAAAACATTTTAAGGGCCAACAAAAACTCTTAATTTTAAAAGGGCAGATTTTAACGGTCTAAGGGCAGCAATACAAAGTATAGACTGGGACAGAGAACTTATAGGTAAAAACCCTGAACATAAATGGACAACATTTAAATCCTTACTAAATATACATACACATAGGCATATACCGTGTGGGAATAAAAGTAAAAGGAGAAAATCACAACCCATGTGGCTTAACAATGATTTAAAGATCAAGATACGGAGTAAAAAACAGGCATTTAAATTATACAAACAAGAGGGGACAGAGACTGCTTTACGGGAATACAAGGAAATCAACAAGGCTTGCAAAAGCGCGATTATGCTGGCTAAAATAGAAAATGAAAAATTAATTGCAAAAGAGAGTAAGACTAACCCTAAAATATTTTTTAAGTATATTAATGGGAAGAAGGTGAGGAAGGAAGCTATAGGAACATTAGAATCTGAAACAGGCTGTCTGAAAATTAGTGACCAGGAAAAGGCAGATGAGCTAAATAGGTTCTTTTCTTCGGTATACACAAGGGAGGTACCAGTGGTTGGGACACTGCAACATAATGGGGCTACACTACCTTTGCCAAATAATTGGTTAACACAGGAAGTAATCCAAAAGAGGTTGGAAAAAATAAATGTTAATAAAGCCCCGGGTCCTGATGGAATACATCCAAGGGTACTAAGGGAACTGGGTTCTGTAATAGCCAAACCATTATATTTAATTTTTCAAGATTCACTCAACACAGGGTCTCTACCAGATGACTGGAGAAAAGCTGATGTGATACCTATATTTAAAAAGGGAGCAAGAGCAAATCCGGGGAATTAGTGAGCCTCACTTCTGTAGTGTCGAAGCTTTTAGAAGGGTTAATAAGGGATAATATACAAGAATATGTCTATTTGAACAGGATTATAAGTAGGAGTCAACATGGGTTTATGAGGGATAGGTCATGTCAAACAAATCTAATTAGTTTCTATGAGGAGGTTAGTAGGAACCTGGATCAAGGCAACTCAGTGGATGTGGTCTTTTTGGATTTTGCAAAGGCTTTTGATACAGTGCCACATGGGAGACTATTGGGCACACTAAGGGATACAGGAATTGCAGTAAATATCTGCTCATGGATTGAGAGCTGGCTAAAAGACAACAAGCAAAGGGTTGTTGTAAATGGAACATATTCCGATTGGACTAATGTGGTAAGTGGGGTTCCTCAGGGTTTTTATTAGGTCCTCTCCTTTTTAACATATTTATTAATGACTTAGAGGTAGAATGTGTGTGGGGTCTCCATTTTTGCTGATGACACAAAGTTGTGCAAGGTAAATAAATCAGAAAATGATGTGCTTTCCCTCCAAGGGGATTTACATAAAATTGAGGAATGGGCATCTAAATGGCAGATGAGATTTAATACGAATAAATGTAAGGTTATGCATCTGGCAAGGAAAAATAGCCATGCAATTTATAATCTTAATGGAGCAAATCTAGGTGTATCAGATATTGAAAGGGATTTGGGAGTGCTTGTGGACAACCGCCTAGGTAACAGTGCTCAAAGCCAAGCAGCAGCTTCAAAGGCAAATAAAATATTAGCATGTATTAAGAAGGGTATAGAAGCCAGGGAAGCAAATATAATTCTGCCACTATACAAATCTCTAGTACGCCCTCATTTGGAATATGGAGTACAATTTTGGGCACCACTTCATAAAATGGACATTTTAGAGCTGGAAAAGGTACAGAGAAGGGCAACAAAACTAATAAGGGGAATGGAGGGGCTAAGTTATGAAGAAAGACTAACCAAATTAAACTTATTTTCTCTAGAAAAAAGGCGTCTAAGAGGAGATATAATTACCTTATATAAATACATCCAGGGTCAGTATAAAGATTTGTCGGGGGAGCTTTTTGTGCCAACAGGTTTTCAACTGACAAGAGGACATCCCTTGAGGTTAGAAGTAAAAAGATTCCACCTCAAAGAAAGAAAAGGGTTCTTCACAGTAAGGGTGGTTAATCTGTGGAATTCTCTACCAGAGGAGGTGGTGACAGCGGATTCGATAAATAACTTTAAAAGGGGACTAGATTTATTTCTAATTAAAAAGGGAATTCAGGGTTATCATGGATAATTAGAGAGACAGTAATGATCCAAATTTTTTACATTTCCCCTTGAGACAATTGGCTTGTTTTTTTTTTTTTTTTTCTATTTGCCTTCCTCTGGACTAATTAATAATAATAAAAAAAAAAAAAAAAAAAACATTAAATAATTGATTAATAATTAATTAACAACTAATGAATTAATAGTTAATCCGCATATTGCAGATCAGAGGAGATCTTAAAAGGTTGAACTTGATGGACTGAAAGTCTTTTTTCAACCTTAAATACTATGTAACTATGTAACTATGTAACTATGTAATATACATATATATATGTGTGTGTGTATATTTTTATAGGGTGTCACATCACTGAAGAAGCCGTAGAATCAGTGATGAATTGCATTTGCTGTATTACCATTATTATAAGTATTATTTTTTTCTTCATTTGGCATTACCAATTTGGAATTTTTATGAAATTATTTTAGGTGCTTCATCGTTATTGGGAAGATCCTAAAAAGGGGGTCTATTTAGCTACAGACAATTCCTGCCTTGACCTAACGGATCAGGAACAGGTACATGTGCGTTAAATGAAACACAACATTCTCTATGTGTTCCAAGTAACAGCAACACTTTATTTCTTACAGCAATCTCTATATCACATGCTTCATGTGTCTGGAAGGATATTTTCAAAATCCCCTCCCCGATCAGGATCATCTAGTAACAGAATGGCAGCTAGTGGGTATGGGCAGACTTTGTCGATTGGAGCCAATCAGGGGTGGATGGATACTGTATGGAGGCTTGGCTTGGGGGGTGAATCGCACCCACAGAGAATCAGAGCGGCAAACAGGCCTGTAATTACCCTATGTCCTGCAGTGGCATCTTGTGGAGAAGAAATGGAATTACGTGCCCTTTACTACTACTATCTTTTAACACATGACAGTATATTAGTTAAGGGCAAACGGATCTTCACAAGCACACCCCGCTGTGACTTTGTGAAGACGGGGACAATCTTCCCGGATTGCCCCTGATGAGTGGGCTGATACCCGGCCCTCTTGTCGGGACAGCCCATTGGTGTTCTGGCTGGCACTTCCCCGTCTTTGTTTAATTACAAACTCCTGTGCCTGGAGCGCAAGACTTCACCACAGAAGCCTCCCACTGTCTCCAGCTACTCTGTGAAGCCAGCACAGCAGGTTGTTGATGGGGCCACCATAAAAGGACGACCATATAAATAGGGTTGGAGCTTTTTGAGGGCCCACACTACTGCCAAGCACTCTTTCTCAATGGCTGAGTAGGCTTCTTCCTGGTTGACCAATTTACTGCTCAAGTAAGTAATACGATGCTCCTCCCCTTGCTGATTGACCTGGCTGAGGAAAGCTCCAGTCCATGGGTTGAAGCGTCCGTGTGAACCAATAAAGAGTTGGGTGTAAACCAGAGTAGCGAGTACTGGTGCTCACACCAAGGCATCCTGCAGCCGATGGAACGGAGTTTCACATGCCAGGGTCCAGTCCACCATGCGTGGAATCCTTTTCTTGGTTAAGCCCGTTAGGGGCTTTGCAATCATGTAAGAAGGGACATATGTACGGTAATACCCTGCGGTGCCCAGGAAAGCAATTACCTGCTTCTTAGTTAGAATCTTAGCTAGCTCCGGTCAGATCTTACCACCCCCTACCCAGTGTCCCAGGTACTGCACCTCAGCCCTAGCCCACTGACACTTTTCTGGTCAAATGATAAGTCTGGCATCCCTAATCCAGTCTAACACCTGCTGGATGTGGGCAAGACATTCGCCCCAGAAAAAGCTATAGATGGCTATGTCGTCTAGGTATGCCTGGGCATAGGTATGACACCCCTGTAATAGCTGGTTGAAATTGAGTTTTTAATCCCAAAGGGCATCATGGTGAACTGGTTGAGCCCGATGGGGTGATAAAGACCAAATTTTCCCTAGCCGAGTTCGCAAGAGGGATCTGCCAATAGACCTTTGATACGTTAAGGGTAGTGAGGTATTTGGCTGACCCCAACCTATCCAAGAGCTCGTCCATCCTAGGGATTGGATAGGCATCAGTCTTAGTTTTCTCATTTAACTTATGGTAGTCCACAAAGAACCGTGTGGTACCGTCTTTTTTAGGGACCAGTACTTCAGGGGAGGCCCGTGGGCTTCTATGGTTCAATAACTTTCATCTGGAGAACCTTCACTAACTCCTCATGAATGGTGTCTCGGACCGCCTTAGGGACTAGTTAGGGGGGGCGCTGTCTTAGAGGGGGCAGTTGGCAGTAGGCAAGTCATGTTTGGCTAAATGGGTGCATCCCAGGGCATTAGTAAATAATCTCGGGTAGCTGGTGATGAGATTCGTTAGCTGACCCTGCTGATCATTAGTTAAATATCAGGACGCTCAAACAACTTCACTAACGGGAATCTGGGTGATATCCTCCATGAGGTCAGGTAGTAGCTCTTTCTTGGGATCGCTACCGGTAGCAGCACAGACAGCCATGACCATAGCGGCTGTTCCCAGTAAGCTTTTAACCTATTGATATGGGTGGTTCTGTAGATGTGACGATCAGGGTCTACCTCTATTCTATAGGTGGCATCCCCAATCTTCCTTACTACCTTATAGGGCCCTTCCCAGGAGGCTTGAAACTTGATCTGGTGATGGGCGACGAGAAGAAGGATGGGCTGACCATTCACATACTCCCTATAGTGGGTGCCTTGGTCTTATTGCTGCTACTGCTTCCCTTGGGCAACTTGTAAGTGATCCCAACAAGGGTGGCTAGTCGCTGATGGAAAGCTAACACATGGGGGACTACTGGTACCTCATTGTTTTCATACTCCCCTTCCCGTGCCTCTCGGATGACCTCTAAGGGACCTCTAACTTTTCGTCCATACAGCAGTTCAAAGGGTGAGAACCCTGTGGACCCCTGAGGGACATCCCTACAAGCAAAGAGTAGGTGGGGCAGCAATTTCTCCCACTCCTGCTCCTGTTCTACAAAGACTGTAAATATTCATTTGAGAGTCCTCTTGAACTGTTCACATAGGCCACTGGTTTGGGGATGGTAAGTAGATGAACACAAATGCTTTATACCACAAACCTGCCACAGTTGCTGGGTTAGCTCAGCCATAAACTCCCTTGGTCAGATCATATCTCCCTCAAGAACCCCACCCTCGAGAAGATTTCCACCAGGGCTTCTGATATAGTAGTAGCAGTTATTTTACAGAAGGCTACAGCTTCAGGGTACCAGGTAGCAAAATCCACTACAGTTAGAATATACAGTTTCCCTGAGAGGCTGGGTAGGGCCAGGGGACCAACTATATCGATAGCAACCAGCTGGAAAGGGCTTTCTATAATAGGCATACTCTGAAGGGGACCTCTGTGGCTGTTTCTCTTCCCCCCTCTGCCCTGTGTCTTCCTCCCCCTCTCCACTGTGTCTTCCTCCCCCTCTCCCCTCTCCTGTGTCTTCCTCTCCCTCTCCCCTGTGTTTCCTCCCCCTCTCCCCTCCCCTGTTAGCTTCTATACGCATACATACATAAGATAAGAAATCTGGGGGGGGGGGGGTTACCCCTTACCCCCCCCCCCCAGTTCCAACACCCATGTGTACTGTATAATATTGTATTGCATTATGTTATATTATATCACTAGCGACTTGCCTGGCACAAATGACGGGGCAATAAAGTTTGAAGCCATGGCAATGCTGTTTGCCACACAATGTGATGCTTTTTGTAGTCTGAGGTCCTTCGGCGCTCATTGTGAGCCTCTTCCCTCGTGTCCTTCATGTTTCGTGCTTTGCAACGATCAATCTTCGGCGCTCATCGCAAAGACAGATATATAAGTACAGTGTTAAATATATAATTTTTTTTGTGCAGTGTAAATTAAAAAATGTATTCAGGTCTCAGAGCATAATAAAGTCATTTAGATTTATAACTGCTTTGAGAGTGCTATCGCTGCCAGCCAATGAGCAGTAATCCAGATATATAACTGCAGAGTAAAAAGTAAAACATTTTAGTGTAGTGTAAAGTCTACATTTTTATTTTCCATTACTAATTAATACTTATTAAATGAATGCACGATAATAACTATTGTGAATGAACAAATGTATTAGGAAGTGCGAAGCGTTAATGTATGTAAAGTAACGGCAGTGTAAAATATGCTATTAAGCATATTTTTTTATATATATATATATTTTTTAATAATAATGAATTAATTAATTACTAAAATACTTTACCTATTTGTAATTAATATATCCAGTGATCAATATCCTGAAGAGCTAACAATCAGTTTTGATTTTCCTGCAGCTTACAGTGTACATTTGGACTGTTGGTGACCTGAGGTGTAAGTGTCAGCAATGTGCACAATGCACGAGGGGAAACCGCTTGTATAGTCGTGTAACGCGCCATTTTAGACTTGTAATGTTATTAGTTGCAAGTTAGTGTTGTAAAATGGCGGCGATTGTGTATGTGTTACGCGGCTCGCCAGCAGTTTCCATTATTTCTAATAGTGTATTTTGTACCTCGTCTGTTCCTAGGTAAAAGTCGTACATGGCTGGCGATGTTTTGCGCTGTTTGGGGTCGTGTAGCCTCGTTTTCATTTTTTCCGGACGCCATTTTTTTTGTCCCTTAGCCGATTTACAAGTGCCAACTGGGGAAGACGTTGCAGATATCACATATATAGTTGTGAGCAGGCGGGTTGTTGCTAACGCTGCGGGCTTGCGAATCGAGGGCCAGAGTTGCTGGCAAGGAGCGCCGAAGGCTCCCACGTCGGCTGCAATGAGCCGCAGGCGGGACTTACACCATCAAATTTACGGACTTACCATCCAAAAATACGGGACTTAGAAAAAAAAACATTACGAGCTCACAAAAATACAACCTTAACGCCCAAACCGCGCGCACTTAAAAACATTAAAAAAACAATAAATACACACAACAAACACATAAAAAGCTTACCCACAGCAAGGCGGGCACCGAGGACCTATGCAAGTGAAGTTACACCTCCAATTAAGTACAAATTCATGAAAATCACCTAAATCAGAGAAAAAATGGCCGTTGAAAAAAAAGAAAACGAGGCTACAGGACCCTAAACACGCAAAACACATACGGATTTTCCTAAAAAGCCGGACGAGGTAAAGATACACTATTAACAAGGATGCTAAATCATCCACACCCGCGTACCACATACACATTCCCCGCCATTTTACAACACTAACTTACACAATGCGGAAGTACCCAGCTACCCTAACGGCTTCCCCTCGCGCACGCAGCCTATTTACACTACACGCTGCGCACATTGCTGACACTTACACAGCAGCTCCACAGCACTGAAAACCTACATTGTATGCTGCAGGAACATGAAAACAGATTGTCAGCTCTTCAGCACAATGCTTCCTGCATATATTACTTACAGATAGGTAAAGTATATTCATTTAGTAATAATTTCGTTAGCATACAAAAATACATATACACAAAAAAAACATTATCACATTAAACATAAAAGCCATTCACTGCCCGCCACACAACGAGCTCCAACGCTGCTCATAGCACACAAAGCATTGCAATAAGCACAAAAAACACATCACCGCCGACCAAAGAATAACAGCAAAAGCGCCTATCAGAAAAAAAATACAACCGACAGCCTCGCAATGAGCGCCGAAGGATCTCCGACCGCCAACAAAATGAATGTCTCGTCCAAACACCATTACCTGCCTTACAATCTTATTGCCGCCATTTTTTGACGGGCAAGTCGCTAGTAAATATATAATAAAAGATAAATAAAAAAAAGATAAAAAAAAGATAAAAAATAAAAGTATCAGGAAATGTAACACAAAGATGCACGCGCGTCTGAATAATACGACAAATACCGATTTTTGTCATAAATGATATGATCGCAGTATTGGGTCATAAACCCTAAACACTGGAATCTGTTACATACAATTTACTGATGATGTCATTAATGGGCTTAAAGGGGGGGGGATCTCTTTTCATACTTTTTGAGCGGTGCAAATCCAACATACGCTGAGCGGAAACGCCACATCTGTGGGACACACACAAAGGGGTTCACTTTGGGAGAAAAAAACAAACAAATATGAAATATTTAATAATCATATTTTGATGTTACCAACAGATAAGGAAACAAAACTGAGGTTATTATATCTAATAGTAGCAAGCCTGGGAGTACTGGGAGTAATAATACTGCAGCAGGAGGTCAGGACTAATGTCACCTATAGACCCCCAGACAGATAAAGGTCAGTACTAATGTCACTCTATAGACACCCAGTCAGATAAAGGTCAGTACTAATGTCCCTCTATAGACACCCAGTCAGATAAAGGTCAGTACTAATGTCCCTCTATAGTCCCCCAGTCATATAAAGGTCAGTACTAATGTCACTCTATAGACCCCCAGTCAGATAAAGTTTTTAAATGTTTCTTGGATAGCATTGGGGCTAAAGGAGGTTTGGCCATCAGGTAGTCTAAAGATACCGTATATTATGTCCTCTCTTGGGGGGTAAAGACACTAATAATTCCTCCAATAAAATTCTGTTTTTTTATGTGGGCAAGGTCCCTGGTTAGCCCATTGGGTTATCTGTTAAAAAGAGTGGTGCAGAGACTGTGGGGGCTGTTAGCCTCCTTGTCCCCGTGTGGCCGTTTAGAATCCCTGCTGCTGCATGTTTCAGCTTTATTAAGGAGTAATTGTACAGCGTTTGACTCAAGTAGCTGCCTGTGCTGGGTCAGTTTGGCTTAATTGCTGGGCCCTTTTCCTGCCAAGATGGCGACCGTCAGTCCATGGGCCTCTATGTCCCCTTCACTACCTTTGTCCCCGCTTGTGTGCTTATTTGGGATGGCCCTCCTTTATATCTCCGGCCCGTGGCCTTCTCAGGTCCCCCCCTCAATCTCTGAGTGTGGGTATGCGGGCTGGGGCGTTGAATCAGGCCTACCTTCTTCTCTGCTTGCTGCAAGATCAACAATACCTAATTTTTCAGGCATGTGTACATGCCTAATTTTTCTGGCCTCTGGTGCTGCACTGTGCCTTCAACAACCAAACCCCCCAAAAAGGCACATAACAGGGATTAAACTGATAGGAGTAGTACTACTTAACACACCACTCATATCTGGTGTAACAGTAGTGTACATTTAAAACAAAAACACATTTTTCTACTGTAATAGATTGCATAGCAGTTAGTTGTCTTCAAGCGTGTGTGTCAGACCTACAGCGTCTACTCTGCCAACTTCTGCAAGTGCACAGTGCCACTCATATCTGTTGTCACAGTAGCTTGGACGCATAGTACCAATCTGTCAAAACCGGTAATGATGAATGAGGTCTAGAGTAGCCTGGTTCCCTTATCCTCTACAGGTTGAGACCTAATGTTTGGGTGACTCCAGACCAACACATGAGTACAAGCAGCACACAAGCTCAAAGCCGCCATCATCCTCCTGGTCCAGCATCATCAGCCACATCAACCACTGCTGTCCTCCTTGCCCCCTCTCAACCATCCGCCACTGCGTCTCTCCCCTTAAGCAGTTCCTGCTCATCTGCCCATAGTCAGGTGCCTGTAAAGGACATGTTTGAGCGTAAGAAGCTAATTTCTCAAAGTGCCCCAAAATTGAAGTGATACGACCAACAAAGCATCTTTTTCCATCTCCCAGTTCTAAAAATCCAGGCCTTATACACGCCCCCTGATATGTGCTGTAACAGGTTTTAAACTGATAAGAGTAGTACTACTTAACACACCTTATAATAATGCAGAGAGAGGCAACGCAGTGAGAGGAGTCTGAAGAAGAGGAGTCAGAGGAGGAAGGTGGCTTTGAGGAGGTGGAAGACCAAACACAGCAGGCATCCCAGGGTGCTTGTTGTCACCTTTCGGGGACCCTTGGTGTTGTACGTGGCTGGGTGGAGGAAGAGACCTTCAATGACATCTGTGAAGACAAGGAACGGGACATGGCTAGCTTGGTATCCAACCTTGTGCAAAAGGGGAGTTTGCGGTTGTGCAAATGGACTGTTTGTGGTTGTTTGCGGTGCTTTAAACGGGGAGTTTGGTCTGTCACTGTGAAGCGGGCCTAACCCTTACACTACCTGATCGATACAACATCATACCTGATGTTTTAAAGCACGTTATTCCAAACAATTTAGGAATGTTAGGTAATTTATGCCCTTTATGGCTTAAAACCAGACTCTGCATCAACTATGGATCCCCCTCCTGCATGCCACAGTCCAGGTGTTAGTCCCGTTGAAACAACTTTCCCATCACTATTGTGGCCAGAAAGAGTCCCTGTGGGTTTTAAAATTCGCCTGCCCATTGAAGTCTATGGCGGTTCGCCGATGTTCGCCGGTTCGCGAACATTTGCTGCGGTTTGCGTTCGCGGTTCGCGAACCGAAAATGTTATGTTCGCGACAACACTATAAATAACTGACTGAAAACTGGAAATTATACATTACACAAGTTCTTTTATTTTAATAGCGGCGTATTTTTGAGAGCAAGTGTCAATACAGATTTTCCATTTTTAACATAATTTTGTTACCAATGTGGTGTTAGGCATCGGAAAAAGTTCTCTTGTAAATAAATATAATCCTTTCCTACCAGACCTTTCCTACCAGACACTGGGATCTAACAACCCAGGTTCTGACTGGATGAAATTATATATTGATAATGGACGTAATGTCCTATTGGACTATGGATCATTGGATGAAATGTCCCACTGGACAAATTTTAGTTTATAATTGGACCAGAAATCTTGGACTACCTGCCCTCAAATCGACACTGCACAACTTTGTTATAACATTGTGAAAATGTAAAAAAACATTGTTAAATCTTATATATATATATATATATATATATATATATATATATATATATATAATATTTACATAAAATATTAAACTACTAATTCTAAATAATTATTAACATTTACACATAACTATTTGGGGAATAAAGAAAAGTAGTTTAAAATGTTACAGAATTATGTTGTTATTGGGTATGTGTCCCCAATTAACCGGCCTAGCGCTGGGGCAGGAGATGTCACAACACTTGTATAATTCTGTGACTTGATTTTATCTTAGCTGGTCCCAGATTTGGTTGTCTTAAAAGGAGTTATATTTAGTCACTGGATTTGTCATGGTTTTTTTATTTATCGGTAATTCAATACAAGTCTGTCCACCTGGGGAGTTGGAGGATCCCTCTCCCTTCTGTTTAATATGGGTGTGCTGCGTTTTTGAGGGACACCATTCATGGTGATGTCCAATGTGAAACTGAAAGATAATAAGGGTGGGGTGGAAAAAGCGCAAGCACTCCTAGTGTAGGATGTTAAAAATATAGATGGGTGGATAAGTCTTTAAAGTTAATGTGCTCACCTTAATCAACCTAAAAAAATATAAATCAGCTTGAAGTGTATACTGGAGACATCTTCCCTTGGTTCATCAGTCGTGGCTCTTTTTGTTGTTGATTCTTATCACCACATTTGTTAATACAGGTTTTTGGTATGTACTCTTATTATATTGTGTACAACGTAAACATCAGAAAAATGTAGTCCCAAGTCTTGGGTGCATTTAGACAATATGCCCCTGAGTTATCCTGATCAGACTCAGTTTTGAATAAAATAATATTTAATTGATATTTAACATAATAATAACAGTTTTCTGCCACTTGGTTCAGACTATCACATATATAGTTGTGAGCATACGAATGTTGCTAACGCTCGCAAGAACTGCGTCCCTCGCGAAGCGAGGGATGCAGTTCGCTCCGCAAATGCGGACCCTTGCAAAGCGAGGGGCCGCAACTGAGGAAGGTGGAGGCTCCAACGTCGGCTGTGTTTGTCCGCAAATGCGCACCCTCGCGAAACGAGGGGCCGCATTTGCAGAGGTGGAGGCTCAAAGGCGCCTAGCACGCGGTTAACACACACACGCACGACTTAGAAAAAAAAACGACCTTAATGGAACAAACACCCACACGCACGAAAAATACGACCATAACGGCCAAACCGCGCGCACCTAAAAACAGTCTAAACACACCAAATACTCACAAAAAAATACATAAAAAGCTTACCCATAGCAAGGGGGGGCATCCAGGACCTCTGAAAGTGAAGTTACACCTCCATTTAAGTCCAAATTCCCAAGTTCAGACACACGAAAATCCCCTAAGCGAGAGAAAAAATGGCAGCCGAAAAAACCAAAAACGAGGCTCAAAGCCCAGGACTGCCCAGCCACACACACACACACGCAACCTCGGAACCAACCTTAACGGAACAAACACCCACACGCACGAAAAATACGACCATAACGCGCACCTAAAAATAGTCAAAAAACACCAAATACCCCCATAAACCCCTAATTAACCCTGTCACTCATGGGGGTCAATATAGACCCCCATAAGCCCTTCATTAACCCTGTCACTCATGGGGGTCAATACAGACCCCCATAAGCCCTTCATTAACCCTGTCACTCATGGGGGTCAATACAGGCCCCCATAAGCACTTCATTAACCATGTCACTCATGGGGGTAAATATAGACCCCCATAAGCCATTCATTAACCCTGTCACTCATGGGGGTCAATACAGACCCCCATAAACCCCTCATTAACCCTGTCATTCATTGTGGTCAATACAGACCCCCATAAGCACTTAATTAACCCTGTCACTCATGGGGGTAAATATAGACCCCCATAAGCCATTCCTTAACCCTGTCACTCATGGGGGTCAATACAGACCCCCATAAACCCCTAATTAACCCTGTCATTCATGGAGTCACTATAGACCCCCATAAGCCCTTCATTAACCCTTTCACTCATGGGGGTCAATATAGACCCCCATAAGCCCTTCATTAACCCTGTCACTCATGGGGGTCAATACAGACCCCCAAAAGCCCTTCATTAACCCTGTCACTCACAGGGGTCAATACAGACCCCCATAAGCGCTTCATTAACCCTGTCTCTCATGGGGGTCAATATAGACCACCATAAGCACTTAATTAACCCCCTCACTCATGGAGTCAATATAGACCCCCATAAGCCCTTCATTAACCCTGTCACTCATGGGGGTCAATACAGACCCCCATAAGCCCTTTATTAACTGTGTCACTGATGGGGGTCAATACAGACCCCCATAAGCACTTCATTAACCCCCTCACTCATGGGGGTCAATATAGACCACCATAAGCACTTAATTAACCCCCTCACTCATGGGGTCAATATAGACCCCCATAAGCCCTTCATTAACCCTGTCACTCATGGGGGTCAATACAGACCCCCATAAGCCCTTTATTAACTGTGTCACTCATGGGGGTCAATACAGACCCCCATAAGCCCTTCATTAACCCTGTCACTCATGGGGGTCAATATAGACCCCCATAATCTCTTCATTAACCCTGTCACTCCTGGGGGTCAATACAGACCCCCATAAGCCCTTCATTAACCCTGTCACTCATGGGGGTCAATATAGACCCCCATAAGCCCTTCATTAACCCTGTCACTCATGGGGGTCAATACAGACCTCCATAAGCACTTAATTATCCCCCAAACTCATGGGGGTCAATACAGACCCCCATAAACCCTTATTTACCCCATCACTCAGGAGGGTCAATACAGCCCCCCATAAGCCCTTAATTAACCCCCTCACTCATGGGGGTCAATACAGACCCCCATAAACCGCCAATAAACCCTGTCACTCATAGGGGTCCATACAGACCCTCATAAGCCTCTATTTAACCCCATCAGTCCCATAAGGGTATATTAAGACCATTATGGGCCTGTTACAACCCAACATTAACCACATAAGTGCCATGACGGTCCTCAAGAACCATCATGACACCAAGTATAAACACTACACTGCACTATACCCCCCAATAAAACATTCAATATCAACTAAACACCCTCTACACTAATCTATTAACACCTATACTACCTACTTACACTACCTACCTACCCCCTAATAACCCCCACCACTCTAATTACATAAAATAAAAAAACCTAGTCACAAAAAAATCTACATTACATAAAATAAAAAACCTAAGTCACAAAAAATAAAAAAAGGAACATTACAGAAAATAAAAAAAACACATTACAACCCCCCCCTCACTACAGAAAAAAAATTACACACCTGAAAAGGAAACACATATAATACATAAAATACAATACATACAATATAATACATACAATACAATACATACAATATAATACAATACAATACAATTAAATACATTACAATACACCCCTATCTAATATACAATACATTCTATTTATCTAATATACATCCCCCAATCTATCTAAATAAATACCATAATCTAATATACATCCTATCTATATAATGTACATCACACAATCTATGTAATATACAATAAATACTATCTATCTAATATACATCCGATCTATATAATATACATCCCCCAATCTATCTAAATAAATACCATAACCTAATATACATCCTATCTATATAATATACATCACACAATCTATCTAAATAAATAACACAATCTAATATACAATACATGCTATGCTATCTATACAAAACACATACCCCTAGCTAGCATACAATAAATGCTATCTATATGTAAAATAATCTAATTCTAAGCTAAAATAAAATAATTAAGACCACTTACCTTTGCAGATGCCCATTCAAATCAGCCACCTAGGGGAAAAAAAATAAAAAAAATTGTGCAACACATTTACAGTACATAAATAAACATTCTAAACATTCTAAATATTCTACTCACCTTTTCCGGCATGTCCCATCCTTATTCTTTTCTTCTTCTCCGTTGCGGTATCTGTTAAAAAAAAACATAACATTAATACACATACATAAACATAAAAACAAAATAAAATAAACATAATGTACATTGTACTTACCTTCCTGCGATGTCTCCGGCCTCCTCCTCCTCTTCTGCCGCGCCCTGTAAAATCAAATAAAAAAGTACTTACATCTGCACTCACGGACATCCCCGACGCTAATGAGGGTCCCGGAGACTTTTCCAGAAAAAAATAGGCAATGGCGCCTTCTGATTAGTTGAAAACGCTGTCTATCAAATTCACCCAATCAGGAGGAGCCAATGTTTGAGCCAATCAGAAAGGGATAATGCACCTGTCAATCTTTATTTAAACCAATCACAAGGCGCAGATGCCTTCAGCCAATCACAATGGAATACACCCCCACAGGGTGATTGGCTGGAGGCATCTGCGCATTCTGATTGGTTGGAATGACAATGGCCAATCACAATGGAATATACCCCCACGTATTGATTAGTGAAGGATTTGCGCCTTCTCATTAGCTATTGTCAATGTCAATCAGTATTACAGCCAATGGGAAGGCGCAGATGTCTTCACCAATCAGTACGTGGTGGTGTATTCCATTGTGATTGACTGATGGCAATAAACCCTTCGGATTGGTTCAAATAAAGATTGACAGGTGCGTTATCCAATCAGCTTGGTATTTTGGGGTGTATCCCTTTCTCATTGGTTCACAATTGGCGTCTTCTCATTGGCTGAATTTGATAGACAGCGTTTTCAGCCAATCAGAAGCCGCCATTGCCAATTTTATTCTGGAACATTCCGTAGGAAGCTCATTAGCGTCGGGGACATCCGCCAGGGCGGATGTGTGTTTTTTTTTGTTTGTTTTTAAAGAGCGTGGATGCTTCCAGGGCCCCTCCAGGGCAGAACACCAGGAGGCCGGAGACATCGCGGGGAGGTAAGTACAATGTAGATTGTGTTTATTTCATTTTGTTTTATGTTTATGTAATGTTTTTTTTTTTTAACAGGGGCCGCGATGGAGAAGGAAAGATGAAGGAGGACGTGACATGCTGGAATGGGACATGCTGGAACGGGACATGCTGGAAAGGTCAGTATAATATTTAGAATGTTTATTTATTTTATGTAAACGTGTTGTAGTCATTTTTTAAATCTTTTTTACCCTAGGTTGGTTATCTGAAGAAACATCTCAAAGGTAAGTGGTCTTAATTATTTTATTGTAGCTTAGAATTAGGGTTGCTATATAGAGATAGCATGTACTGTATATTAGATCGATAGGGGGATGTATAGTACATTGATAGTATTGATTGTATATTAGATAGGGGGATGTATAGTACATAGATAGTATTTATTGTATATTAGATAGATAGGGGGATGTATATTAGATAGATAGTATTGTATATTAGATAGGGGGATGTATATTAGATAGGGGGATGTACATTAGATAGGGGGATGTATATTACATAGGGGGATGTATATTACATAGGGGGATGTATATTAGAGAGGGGTGTATTGTGTTGTATTTAATTGTATTGTATTGTATTTAATGGTATTGTATTGTATTGTATTTAATTGTATTGTATATTATATGTATTTCCTTTTCAGGTGTGTAATTTTTTTTTCTGTACTTGGGGGGATGTAATGTATTTTTTTTTATTTTCTGTAAGGTTCCATTTTTTATTTTTTGTGACTTAGGTTTTTTTTTTCTGTAATGTACATTTTTTATTTTTGGTGATTTTAGTTTTTTTTATTTTATGCAATGTAGATTTTAGATTTTTGATGACTTTAGCTTTTTTGATTTCTGTAATTACAGTGGTGGGGGTGATTAGGGGGTAGGTAGGTAGGTAGTGTAGGTGTTAATAGGTTAGTGCAGAAGGTGTTTAGTTGATATTTAATGTTTTATTGGGGAGGTATAGTGCAGTGTAGTGTTTATACTTAGTGTCATGATGGTCCTTGAGGACCGTCATGGCACTTATGTGGTTAATGTTGGGTTGTAACAGGCCCATAATGGTCATAATATACCCTTATGGGGCTGATGGAGTTAAATAGAGGCTTATGAGGGTCTGGATAGACCGCCATAAGTGAGGGTTAAAATGGTGTAGTGCTTACACTTTGGGTCATGAGGGTCCTGGATGACCCATTCACATTACATCATAAAGATTAGCTTTTTTCAGCATATCAAAACATGATTTAGTTCAATTCTATGGAGAAGAGGAGTAGGGGATTTTTTATGAACTCCTGACATTATTTGCACCATTCCTTCTTTTCTTATTTACATTCATTCTTTGTACTTTCGATCTCTTCTATTAATATATTCCTTTTGCACGTCCTATATCTTCCAAGGAGACCATTTTAAACAAAATTTTTTTGACAAACCATGTGAAAATATCAAATACTCCAGTTCTATTTGTTTATTTCTCCCAACAATGGTCATAACTTCGGTCCAAGTCGGTAAGAATTGTTTATTCCATGATCTTACTATAAGCCATTTGGCTGCCATTAAAGTATTTATAACCACATTACTTTGTCTATAGTCAATATTATTTGGAAGAATATGAAATAATACAATGTCAGGAGTCATTTCCAGTTGGGTATTAATAGTCCACCACATATGTTCGGGGGTTCCTAATTGATTTCCACATCTCCAACAATAGCCATGATTTTTCCCTGGAGCAATATTTTTAATCTACTTGGGGTCATGTACTGTACTAGTTTAAAGTATATTTCTCTTAAGGACGAGTTTATTATACATTTCTCTGTTTTTAAGAATGCCTTATACCACTGAGTTGTTGACCAGGATACTTCAAGATTTCTCTCCCATTTTTCCATCCTTTCTGTTTTATTCATTTATAGCCGAGATTTTATTATTTTATAATATCTTGATATTGAGCTCTTCTTATCAATATCATTTAGGAGAACTTCAAAGTCAGTTAGTTCTCTATTAAGTAATTTTCCATAGGCTGTACTTATTATCGATGTGTACAATATATTATAAAACAACCATTTAGTAGCTGGTATCTCTTGACAATTTCTTGAAATATCGTTTTAGTGTTAAATTCCAAATGAATTTGTGGAGATCTATGAACAACTCTGGGGCAAATGATAGTCCTCTCTTTAATATATTCTGTTCCACGTATTCAGTTTATTGTCTGACAGGTTGAAGATTTCCCAGTCTCTAATGACTTTCTCTTCTTCTTTTGTTGGATGATTTACCCTCATCTGCAGCCCCGTTTGGTCCCACATTGAAGGCGCTTTTTGGTGGAGTTAAGACTGGTGAACTCAATTGTTGTGTCCGGTTCAAAATTTGTAGTTTGTCGTCCTGTACTAAAAAAACGCTAATTGTTGGATGTTGTGTGTGTAATGCCTCTTGGTTCCTTCTCATATACTGTTTCTTCTATATGTTTCTTCTTCTATTTCATTTTTCTTGGGGGTTCTTCGATGATTTTTATTGGAGGTCTATTTAAATCAATGATTGCAGATGTGTGTCTCCCCAGGTTGTCTAGATGTTGTCTTTTTTGGTGAAGAGCTCGCTCTCTATTCGTTATTCCTTCTTTTGCATTTCGATGCTGGTGGTTGGAAATATGGCCTTGATATCTGCTGTGATACATACTGTCTCGCTGGTTTGTTCCACTGTTTCCATTGTTACATAGTAGTAATTTAGCTTGAAAAAAGACTTTAGTCCATCAAGTTCAACCTTTTTAGATCTGATCTGCAATACGCAGATTTATTGTTAATTGATCCAGAGGAAGGCCAACAGAAAAAAAGAAAACCCCAGTGAAACTTTACCAATTGTCTCAACAGGGAAAAAAATATAAAATTCCTTCCTGACATAAGATACTGGCGATCGGATTAATCCCTGGATCAATACTCCCTCTCTATTTATCCAGTATAGCCCTTAATGCCCTTTTTATTTAAAAATCTATCCAATCCCTTTTTAAAGCTAGCTATCAAATCCGCTGTCACCACCTCCTTTGGTAGAGAATTCCACAGATTAACCACTATTACGTTGAAGAACCCTTTTCTTTATTTAAGGTGAAATCTTTTTACTTATAATCTCAAAGGATGTCCCCTTGTCAGTTGAAAACCTCTTGGCACAAAAGTTCCCTTGATAAAGCCTTGGATTGACCCTGGATATATTTATATAAGGTAACCATATCCCCTATTAGACGCCCTTTTTCTTGAGTAAATAAGTTTAATTGCATTAGTCTTTCTTTATAACTTAGCCCCTCCATTCCCTTTATTAGCTTTGTTGCCCTTCTCTGTACTTTTTCCAGCTCTAAAATGTCCTTTTTATGTAGTGGTGCCCAAATTGTACTCTATATTCCAAATGAGGGCGTACTAGGGATTTGTATAGTGGTAGAATGATAGTTGCTTCCCTTGCTTCTATACCATTCTTAATACATGTTAATATTTTACTTGCCTTTTCAGATGCTGCTTGGCATTGAGCACTGTTACCTAGGCGGTTATCCACAAGTACTCCCTAATCCCTTTCAATTTCTGATACCCCTAGATTTTTTTAATTAAGATTATAAATTGCATGGCTATTTTTCCTTCCCAGATACATAACTTTACATTTATTTATATTTAAGCTCATCTGCCAATTAGATGCCCATTCCTCTAATTTATGCAAATCCCTTTGGAGGGAAAGTACATCATTTTCTGTTTGAATTACCTTGCACAACTTTTTATCATCAGCAAAACACTTCCAAGTCATTAATAAATAACACAATCCCACTTCCAAGTCATTAATAAATATGTTAAAAAGAAGGGGACCTAATACTGAGCCCTGAGGAACCCCACTTACCACAGTCCAATCGTGGTATGTTTCATTTACAAAAAAAACCCTTCGCTTCCTTTCTTTTAGTCAGCTCTCAATCCATAAGCATATCAATTATAAACATCAATTATTAAATACTGTCATTTGAGCAGTTACTGAGAGATACAGACTGTAGGGAAACAGACCAGGACGCCATTTTTATTATTTAAGCTTTCTCATTAGTTTATAATCTTCTAATCTGTTTTGAATCAATTTGAATTATTCTGTTTAAAAAAGCAGTATCAGCACAGCAAAATAAAACAAAAAAAAGGGAAATTAAATAAAGAGGGCATCTCTATTCCTCATTCTAGATGCTTCCTGAAAGAAGGTATATTCAGCCTTTAATTCTTTTGGTTTATATTCCTAAGTGTGTTGTTTCATTAATTAAGTTTCAAATTAGTAATAATTGCTTAGTGCCTTTATATTTACTCTTAATTACATATATTATAGTTTCTGTGTTAGTTTCTTGGGTATAAACTATAATATTAATTTTAAATATCCTAATTAAGAACAATAGCAGCCTAAAAGAAAAAAAAAAAAAAGA
This sequence comes from Discoglossus pictus, assembly GCA_027410445.1. NCBI lineage: Eukaryota > Metazoa > Chordata > Amphibia > Anura > Alytidae > Discoglossus > Discoglossus pictus. The sequence continues at coordinate 51,350,404 of CM050163.1, forward strand.
AAAAAAAGGGGAAGAACAGCTCTCTTTTGCAATGTAAATGTATCTTAAAAGAAGAATATATACAGCATTTGGTTCTTTCCATTTGGTCAAGTTAAAAAAAAAAATATATGTTTGGTTTCTAACAAAAAAAATTATGACAAGTATTTATGTTCCTAAATGTTTGTGTTATTTTATTAAATAAACTTAAAGTTAGTAAGTATTGCTTAGTGCATTTGTATTTACTCTTAATTAAATAAAGTGCCATTTCTGTGCTTATTTCTTCTGTATGTTACTTTATTTCTATCATATATAGTAGTGACTAATCATTACAAAAAAGAGAGAATGAATCTATCGAGTTATCATTTTTGAGTGTGTGATTTATATTATACCATTTATTTCCAATAACATCATTTATGGACTTAAGAATTCATATCTAATAGTGTACTCAGTGCTTTTAAATATAGGTGCTTAAATGCTTTACATTATTCTTTATCTAAAATTTGGAAGACCTTAAATGAAAAGGACATAGTAACAACCTAAATGGAAAAGAAAAAAAACTTCCAAAAACTTCCAAAGTTCAGACAGTTATTAGGCATTCTTAATCCATTCTCGAATGCTGCTGAACTAGCAGTTCAGATGTTTTGCCAGTTTTCCAATTTAGAAAATGTAGTAAGTTCATGATTAGAGTTAACTGAAGGGGCAAACTGTATGGACCAGTCTTTCAAGACCTTTTCCCCCTTTTGTACCGACCTGACAATAAATCTTTGTCCCTCCTTTATAATAAACAGCTTTACAGGGAAACCCCATCTATAGTTTAAATTGGAACTTCTTAGGGCATTAGTTGTCTCTCTTCTTTCGCTAAATAAATCTGTGTAAATATGTACACCCTGATAGGGGTGATTAAAAGATCCTTTCTCTCGAGAAGCCCTCAGGAAAAGTTTCAGGGACTCCTCTGATTCTTAAATTGTTCCTTCTGGAATGATCCTCCATATAATTGTTTTTATTCTTCAGGGACTCAACTTCCTCCAAGCGAGCTACTTTTATCATAATAGACTGATTATCTGTCCACATTTTTTCCCATCTGTTTTCCAATTCATCAGTTCGATCTTTAATCAAGTTGATGGCTTTGTTATTATTAGCTATGCCCTGAGTTAGTTCCTGTCTCAAAGCAATTTGGAAATCAGCTAATATTTTTTTCAGGTTGCCTATTGTTAAAGATTCCTGATTTTCCATATCTGATGAATTGGAAGTGTCTGGTGTTTCAATGTCAACGCTATCCAGGGGCATAATTGGATATTCCAAAACATATGAATTTTGGGATTGCTCAATTTCCATATCCAATTTTCAATTGCTTGGAGACCCAAGGGGGGTAGATAGTCTTGTATTATCCTTTTTTTCTTTGATTTTGTCCCTAGTTTTCCCTTTTGCAGATAACTGGTCTTTGGTATTTTTCCTTTTATCAGGCATGTTTTCTTACATTTGAAAAGTGAATTAAATTAATTACTTTATAAATTGATAATTATCATATTCTTACAAAAGGTTGCCAGCTGTATGTGGAAAATAATAGTGAAATAATGGGATTTACCCTAAGTGTATTTTAAAAGCCCTAACGGAGCTCAGTCTAATTTACAGATATGTTAATGCCCAAGTACAAAGAACAGTTACATACAAATATAAACAATAGTTTAGAATTTCTAAAAAGGGCTCAATGTGATTCTCAGATTTGTTAAGCCCCAATATAACAAGTAGATTATATACAGATATAAACACTTTGAAAAGGTTTTCCTTTTTATAGGACCCAAATTCTAAGCCTGCCTTGTTCGTCCAGTAAAAAGTGGCTCTTATATTAATCGATAGTTTAGGCGAGTGTCTCGAGTGTCTCTAGGATCTTTCCTGACTATTGAAAAAATGTCCAGATTGTATTAAGTATGCAGGGCTAAAAATAGTCCACTAGTTAGCCAATGGGGAATCAGTGTGAGATTAATTCCTTAGTTTCGATGGTGACTGTGTTGTTGAATGCGTAGAGTAAAAAGATATAGGACACTGAACTTTGTCTCCCAAAACCTTTAGATAGCTACTTATTCCATGTCGTATGCTACCAATTGTGTATGATTGAGGGGGTCTAAAACGTTTCCCCACTCCGCTACAATATAGGCCGATATCCACAAGCTTTTCACTAAATCAAACTCTTAATTATACATTGCAGATGTGACATCAAAGGGAGTTGTATGGATATTTTTTTAATTCAAAATTAGGTATAATTATATATCTCAGAGGAATAATAGTGGTCCTAATTATGAAACTGTAACCTATACTATACTATTAATTACATTAATTTATATGACCAACTGCCAGAAAGATGTAAAGATAACTGCTTTTAGAAAAAGAAAAGACACCCTTTATACCCAGCAAAAATATCCTCATGAATAATTTGAAAAAAGAAGTGTAAAACTTATAAATATATTTATATATTTTAAAACACATATCATTTTTTAAAACATATTTAAAAAGAAAACACAGTTGAACAACTTCCTCGAGACAAAGATACAATTAAGTATCAGATAATATAATAATAGCCTAATTAATATATATCACTCATGTTATGAATCTTTTTAGTTTTTTTAACCTGCATCTAGACAAAATTATTTATGAACATCTATTGTTTTGTATTGGATATATCTAAATGATTTATATATTTACGCCTCTATAAAAATGTAAACATTCTTATCTAGAGTAGTTTTTAAAGGATTAAGTGCTTTTTGACATATATATTTAAGATGCTAGTGCTATGCTGAAATAATTTGTTGTGAAAAATGTGTAAAACATAAAACATAATAATTTTAAGTAGTTGGAGTGGGTGCTCCCTGAACTATATTTTTTGATGGAACTGGGGACCTATCACTTGTCCTGTACTCTCAGTGCAGCTAGCTATGCTAATCTAGTAAAAAAGACTACATAATGTGATAGCCTGGGGGCCCACCAAATTGTGGGATATAATCTACTCTATTTATCTATATTTATCCAACCCCTCTGTATTAATAATAAGTATATACAATTACCTACTATTTTAGCAGGAATATATATATATATATATATATATATATATATATATATATATATATATATATACATATATCTAAGTTGAGTTACTTAATGGAAATAGATTGTTCACTAAAAATGCAGAAATCACATAATTATTTACATATGCAAAATACAATCATAATATTGAAGAGATAACTTGTGTGATTGCGATTCAAAGTCCTTATTGTTAGAAATGCAGTTTTCTAGTCCTGATGGATGTGCATTGAGACTGGCCGGGCCCGACCAAATCGGCGGGTGACGTCACAACCAGGAAGTGCTACTGCTGAACACGGCCGACGCGCACGTTTCGCTGCTTGCTTTTCGCTGCTTGCTTTGTCAAGGCCTGACTGAATAATGACGGAGGTAAGTATTTGAAGGGGATGGGACTCAAATAAGCTTTTTAACCTCTTGTTTATTCCTTTCAGAGTTCAAAAGCTCCAGAAGCAAGCCCGATTTGGAGAGCTCAATATTGGCACATTATGGAGAAAATAAAATAAATCAATATAACAATGTATGCATTTAGTGTGACAATATATAAAGATTAGATTTTTAAATTCAGTATATAGAGTGACGTTTATATTTCTTTTGTATATGCACAATAAAGATACTATATATCTTGATATAAGACTTTTATTTCTATCTTGGGATATTTAACTAAGACATGTCATTCTACTTGTTTTATACCTTAGTATATGTATTTAAATAGATTGTGTCAATTTAGACAGAAAAGTTACATATGCATAATAATGATACTTAACATCTTAATATAAAGCTTTTGTTTCCATCCTGACATGTTAACTTAGACATTATTATATATATCATTCTTCATATTTTATATATATAGATATATATTTAGATGAATAGTATCATTAAAAAAAAGAAATAATGTCATTTTTTGAGAGAAGAGATCCCAAGAAGAAGAAAATCTTTTTTGATTACAATTTACGTTCATATCTCTATGTCATGATTTCCTTGATCGATATATTATTACTAATATACTACAAGATTTTCCTTTAATAATATAAAGGGGACTTTTTATGCTTAAAAATCCTTAAATATATAAACATTTATAGATAATTCAATTAAATAGAATACGTTTAATGCATATCCTTATTGACGGTTTAAAGGGGCATTCTATCTTTTGGATATTCTTAAAGGGACATCAGAGCTAATCAACATTTTTCTAAAGAATGGTAATAGGCTCTTAAGTTAATTATTCATTTTCAGAATAAGTGTAATTTAATTTATTCCACTATACAGATTATAGATGCTTGAAAGTCTATTATTTAACTATATACCATGAAGTTTGCATTTTCATTTAGGCTGTAGGGAGTGATGGTATAAGCATAATAATCCAATGTGTTTCTGCTTTTAATAATTCACGTTCTACATACCCTTTCTTATTCCTAAACTTATTCTTTGTAATATTGAACATCTGATTATGGGGTTTGAGTTATGATGGACAAGAAAGTGCTTTGCTACTGATGTTAAAGTTTTTCTCCTAATTAAGTCCCTTTTTTCCATTTCTGATATTGCTCAAATGTTCACAGAGTCATCTTCTTACTTCTCTAGTAGTTATTCCAATGTATTTTAAATCACATGAACACTGTAAACAATATACTACAGTGGAACTAGAACAATTGAAAAAGCCATTCATTTGCATCACATTTCCCAATCAATCCTTTATTTCTTGTCCTCTGATCATGTATTGACAAAAGTTACAATGACCGCAACTGTATGTTCCCCTGGGCAATGATCCTCTTGTTCTCGTATTCTTACGATAATTACTTTTAGTCAGATGGTCTTTAAGTCTCTTACACCTTCTCCATCCTATATCAATTTTTTCACCTATTATGGTGTTCAACTGTTCATCCTTCCTTAGGATATTGGTATGATTATGGAAAATATTGGAAATCTCTTTCCACTGTTGATTAAAGGATGTCATGAATCTGGACTTTTGAAAATTGTCCAACATGTTATTTTTCCTAGGGATAAGTAGGGTCTCTCTTGTTGTATGTAAAGCTTTGTAATAGGCTTTTTTTAGAATGTGATGACTATATCCTCGATTGAGTAAACGATTTGTCAATTCACTTGATCTAAATTTGAATGTTTCTATATCAGTGCAGTTTCTGCATATTCTCAAAAATTACTATCGGTATAGCTTTCTTTGTAGGTAACGAATTTGAAATTGCAAAATGTAAGATATTATTTGTAGCTGTAGATTTTCGAAAAATGTCTGTACTTAGTGTTCCATCAGGACCCCTGCTAATTGTTAGATCCAAAAATTCTATGGAAGTAGTTTCAATCCGGTAAGTTAGTTTTAAATTGAAATTATTTTTGTTTAATATGGCGAAGAAAGCTTCCAGATTTTCTCTGGTGCCCTCCCAAATTACAAACAGATCATCTAAATATCATATCCACAGCACAATGTTATCTGTATACCTGGCATTCTCCTCTGAGAAGACATGCTCACCTTTCCACCAACCCAAATATATATTTGCATAGGTGGGAGCGCAAGCTGTCCCCATAGCCGTTCCCTGGATTTGAAGATAATATCTTCCATTGAACATAAAAAATTGTGTTCTAAGATAAATCTGAGTAGCTTTAATATAAACACGTTCTTGTCGTTGTTTGAATTTTACGCATCTGTAGTCATGTCCTATGGACGTGTATGGTGATTCTACATCAGCCGATGCTATGTAGGTATTTTCATTCAAAGGTTTTCCTTTGACCCTCCTTAAAGCATCCATAGTATCCCTGATGTAGGAAGGCAAAGTTGTAACTATGGAGCGTAAATTTATGTCTACATATTTACTGGCTTTCTCCCCCAGGCTATCATTGCCTGATATAATCAGCCTTCCTGGGGGATTTTCTTTATTTTTGTGAATCTGGGGTAATATATAAAAGGAGGCAATCTTTGGTTTACTTACTTTCAAAAAGTTTTGTTCTCTGATAGAGATAACACCTTGTGTTTTTGCTTCTTCAATTATTTTATCATATTTTCTCAAATACGCTTCAGTTGGATCTCCTGGTAAAATGGCATAACATGCCCTATCATTTTGTTGGTTCAAAACTTTTTTTCATAGGCCTCTTTGGGCCAAATAACTAGATTGCCCCCTTTATCTGAAGGTTTCAGAATAACATCCTCCCATTTTGCAATATATTTGATGGCTAAATTCTCTTCTTTCGTTAGAATATATGTGCCAATTTTTGGTAATTTTTCAAGATCTTAAGTTATGATTTTGATAAAAATTTCAGCTGCCGAGCAGCTGGTTATTGGAGGATTGAAATTAGATTTCACATACAATTTTGATTTAATACAGTCATCATTACTATGAATGATATGAATGTTGGCTTCATTGCTTTCACAAGATCTTTTGGAATTAGTGCCACAGTTAAGTTTATTAGTTTCATCAGGAATACTTCTTGGGGGACTATGTCCCTCCATCATTTCAGATCCTGTCATAATTTCTTCAGAAGGTTGTATTCCATTTTCACAATTTTCCTTTCTCAGGAAGAATCTTTTAATTAGACGTTTCCTTATATACAAATGTATATCCTTAATAACTTTGAAGATGTTGAAGCTTTTAGTATGGGAAAAGGATAAGCCTTTTTTTAAGATAGATATCTGATCCAGGCTGATTGTCTTATTAGATACATTTATTATGGCTAGTTCTTCTGTTGCTGTCATCTCTGAATTTGTTGCCAATTTTTGACTCTCTGGATGTTGTTGCAGTATCCTCATTTTTGTCTATCCCTTAAATTTCTAGGTAATGGGGGATCTTCCCTCATATTTGTTCTTTCCCTTGGAGTTCTTCTCCTGGTAAATATGGCCTGCCTCTAAAAAAAGAAACTGTTTTTTTCTAATTTTCTCCCTAGTTTCTTGATCTGATCTGTTACCTTCCTCCTCTGTTCCTGAGGTCTCAAACTCTGATAGACTAATAGATGATTTTGGATATCTATTTGTATATCTAGTATATCTTCTTGTATTAGTCTTATGTGTCCAATTATAGACTTGATAATTTAGATAGTCCCTATTATCTCTGCTGAATTTATCCTTTTTGGATTTAATAATTTCTTCCTCTCTTTGGACATTATCCAATTTGATCTTTGCATACTGTATTTTGAACTCCTCCAATCCTTCGAATTTCTTGAGTTCTTGATTGATTTGTATGATTTCCTTATCTATACTACTCAGGATTTCATTTTCATATTCTTGAAGTATGCCTAATAGTGTTCTAGAGCAAGATGTACTGTAAGAGCTTCTTCCCACAGTTCTTTATACTGTAATATGCGGAAATCAAATGGTGGAAATATTTTTACTCTGAGGCCTCTTGGGATCATATTATGTGTAAGATATTTTTCATGTGTTATACAATTCCAGAAAGAACTAAGCTTTTTTCTCAATAATTTATCTAAATTCATTAGTCCTTCAGACCATCCTTCTTGATCTTTTAGATCTGTTTTGTAGTTGAATGTTTTTTCAATTTCCTCCAGCCTCTTACTATATTTAGATCTGAAATCATTATCTAAATTAACTTCCGTCATATTCAGTTTCTTAACAATGTTGATAACTTTTTGAGAAAAAATAAAAGATGAAGTATATATTTATTAAATTACATATATGCTTCCAGAAGGCTATCATAAATAGCCATTAGTAAGAATCTTTTTAAATAAAAATTTGGAATAATTATATACAGTATCTCAGAGGAATAATAGTGGTCCTAATTATAAAAATTGTAACCTATACTATACCATTAATTACATTATTTTATATGACCAACTGCCAGAAAGATGTGAAGATAACTGCTTTTAGAAAAAGAAAAGAAAAGACACCCTTTATATCCAGCAAAAATATCCTCATGTATCCTCATGTATTTATATATTTTAAAACAAATACTTTGCTATCAATTTTTTAAAACATATTTAAAAAGAAAACACAGTTGAACAACTTCCTGGAGACAAAGATACAATTAAATATCAGATAATATAATAATAGCCTAATTAATATATCACTCATGTTAGGAATCTTTTTTCTTTGGATATGTCATATAGGAGATCATGAGGTCATACTTGTAGGCGCTTATATTATAATTTTGGAGTTGAGACAGCTTATTTTCTCTTTATTATACCAATGTTCAAAATGGTGTAGGTAAAGGAACTCTGCTTTTAGAGACAGCAAAATGGCATGTGTTTAGAGTTAAATTGAACTCTCCTTTTTCTTTTCCTCTTTTCCCCCTCCACTACCATATAAGCCAATATTTTTGAGCATTTTGTTGGATATATCTCTTAGTTGCACAGTGTAAATAGGGCATCAGAGAAAATTATTTGGTTTTATCTTATAGTACATGATTGTTAACACTTGTGATATTTTCTCTTTGGTATGATAATGTTCAGGGTGATATAAATAGATTGGCTCTGTTTTCAGCAGTAACAAAGAACCATCAGCCTTATTAAATTGCGATTCAGCAAATTTAAAAGGGCTCTATTTAAGCACATAGCATTTTTTTACAGAAGTTTTAGTTAGTGAAGACCTTGCTTTTGGATAGATGTTCACTAACTAAAAACTTCTGTAAAAAATATATGCTATGTGCCTATATAGAGCCATTTTAAATGTGCTGAATCACAATTTAATAAGGCTGCATTTGTTTAGAGAAAAATTAAACTCTCCTCTTTCATTTCCTCTTTTGTCCCTCCACTACTATATGGGCCAATATTCTCAAATCTTTTGTTGCATAGAGCTCTTAATTGTGCATTGCAGATATGACAACGGGAGTTTTATAGATGTATCTTATAGACCAGCCCGGGTACATACTTTTAAGCACTATTATTGTGCTTTTTTGGCTTAAAAGGAGCTTATTTTCTATTTATTATACCAATGCTCAAGGTGGGGTGGGTAAAGTGGATAAAATAACTCTGTTTTCAGAGACACTCAACTCGGATGTATTTAACGTTGATATATGCAGGTTAGTGAGTCTATCCTTCATCCCCCCTCCACCATTAGACAGACCAAAAACTCCTGAGCCCTCTGTTGGGCATAGCTCTCAATTGCACGCTACAAATAGGGCCTCAAGGGTAGTTTGTGTAAATATCTTATGCAGCATCACAAGATAACGCCCATAAGCATCCGCAGAGCAAGTTTGAGCAATTTTTAAGTTGAGACAATGTATATATTCTTTGTTTTAATATGTTCAAAAGGTTAAGAATATGTAGGCTCTAAAAATAAGTTGTGTCAGATAAGGATATCTGATATTGGAGCTGTTATTTTAGGCAGCATGACTCCTCTGTATAGCGCACTGTGGTATGGTGTCAGATCTCAGCTGTTAAAGCTGTAATTTCAAGTAGTATGTCGCGTCTATGTAGAACGCTACAGCACTACTACGTATCAGTTCTCTGGTATCAAAGCTGCCATTTCAAGCCTCATGGTACATCTGTGTAGGGCACTATAACAATGTTTCAGATGCAATAGAAAGCAGCATATCCGGTGTGCATAGGGTGCTGCAACAAAGTACCAGATCTTTGATGTTTGAGCTGCAAATTGTAAGTAGCGTGTCCCGTCTGTGTAGGGCTCTGCAACAATGTATTAGATCTCTAGCGTTGAAATTGCAATTACCAGCAGCATGTCCCATCTGTGTAGAGTACTACAACGCTGTATTAGATCTGTGTGGAGCACTATAGAGTCAGATTCAGGATATAGCAGATATGTGGAACAGGGCCCAATGAACCCCTTAAACAGTACCTCATTATTAGTTTTCTTTGTTCCACAATTAGGCAAAGCTCCTCCAGTATTCGTTCGTATATTATTATCTCTATATCTTGTTCACGTGCCACTCTCAATTCAGCTTCCTGTCTATCCGGTGGAGTTGTAGGTGATCAGCTGAAGAGGTAAATAGCTGTGATGTCTGTATCCACTCTCCACCTTCTGTTCAACACAAGTAGCCACAGCCTTGGAGCCACATGAGGCCTCCACTCCACTCAGCTCCACTCCACTGAAGTAGGTGCACACTATGGCAGTTCAAGGACACAGGAGGAGGACAGCCAGAGAATGGTGAGAGAGACCAGTTAATCCAGTGTCATTCAGCTTGCATCCTGGTCTGTTTGTGCGCGTTAATGCTGCGCTCTCTTATTTCCTCGGTGGAGTCTCATTCCCCCAGCCCTTCGGGTTGACACCTTGTGATTCTTATTTACAAAAGGATGCATTTTATATGCAAAAACATAATTACAGTGCCTTGCAAAAGTATTCACCCCCTTGCCTTTTTTAGTGTTTTGTTGCCTCACAACTTGGAATTAACATGGATTGTTTGATTTGCATCATTTAATTTACAGAACATGCCCACAATTTTGAGGATTTTTTTTTTATTATTGTGAAACAACAAATGGGACAAAATAACAGAAAAAGACAAGGTGCATAACTATTCACCACTCAAAGTCAATACTTTGTAGAGCCTAACTTTTGTGGCAATCACAGCTCCAAGTTGCTTTGGATAAGTCTCTATGAGCTTGCCAAATCTTACCTCTGGGATTTTTGCCAATTCCTCCTTGCAAAACTGCTCCATCTCCTTCAAGTTGGATGCTTTGCGCTTGTGAACAGCAATCTTTAAGTCTGACCACAGATTTTCCATTGGATTGAGGTTTGGGCTTTGACTAGGCCAACACATTTACATGTTTCCCCTTAAACCAACCAAGTGTTGCTTTAGCAGTGTGTTTGGGGTCATTGTTCTTATGGAAGGTGAACCTCCATCCTAGCCTCAAATCACGCACAGAGTGGTACAGGTTTTGCTCCAGAATATCCTTGTATTTAGCACCATCCATCTTTCCCTCAACTCTGACCAGTTTCCCAATCCTGGCTGCTGAAAAACATCCCCACAGCATGATGCTGCCACCATCATGTTTCACTGTGGGAATGGTGTTCTTTGGGTGATGTGATGTGTTGGGTTTGCACCAGACATAGCGTTTTCTCTCATGGCCGAAAAGTAAAATTTTAGTCTCATCAAACCTGAGCACCTTCCGTCATACATTTTGGGAGTGTCCCACATGCCATTTTGTTTTTGCTGAAAGTAGTGGCTTTCTTCTGTCTGCTCTGCCATAAAGCCCAACTCTATGGAGCGTGCAGCTTATTGTTGTCCTATGTACAGATACTCCAGTCTCTGCTGTGGAACTCTGCAGCTCCTCCAGGGTTACCTTATATCTCGGTGCTGCCTCTCTGATTAATGCCCTCCTTGCCCGGTCTGTGAGTTTTGGTGGGTGGACTTCTCTTGTCAGGTTTGCTGTTGTGCCATGTTCTTTCCATTTATTTATGATAGATTTGATGGTGCTCCTGGGAATCATGAAAGATTTTTTTATAACCTAACCCTGACTTGTACTACTCAACAACATTGTCCCTTACTTGTTTGGAGAGTTCCTTGGTCTTCATGGCAGTGTTTGGTTAGTGGTGCCTCTTGCTTAGGTGTTACAGCCTCTGGGGCCTTTCAAAAAGATTGCACACAGGTGGACATCATTTCACTAATTATGTGACTTCTGAAGGTAATTGGTTGCACCAGAGCTTTTCATGGGCTTAATAACAAAGGGGGTGAATACATACGCACATGACAATTTTCTGTTTTCTATTTCTAAAAAATAGTTTTATGTATACATTTTTCTCCAACTTAGACTATTGTGTTCTGATCCATCACATAAAATTCAGATAAACAAAACATTGAATTTAAGGTTGCAATGTAAGAAAATAGGTAAAACGTAAAGGGGGTGAATACTTTTGCAAGGCACTGTATATAACCTTGCCAGTTCACTAAACTTCTGTCCATATATAACCTGCAGATTCACTAACCCTCCCTCCAAATATAAAGCTTTGTATAACTGATTATCTGTTTTTTATCACTAGTTGTATAATTAACAAAACATGTATTTTTTTAAGTATTTTATCTATGAAATGTGATGCAACTAATTTCATTGTTGATGGCATAAACTATTTAATGTCATTCAATTCAAGTTGATGATGACTTATGTGATGTCAGTGGCAATGACAACTGCCATGTAATTTATTCAATTATTAGTGACACTAAACAAGGGAGTGCAATACTCACTTTTGTGTTTGAATAAGAACCTTTCCTCTTTTTTTTATGGAATAGTTCTGATTTGTAAATTTGTAAATAAACAGTGTGTTTTAGATTTATGTAAATGAAAAATGTTCTGATAATTTAAGTTCCGGCTTTGACACTTTGCTTAGAATCATTTTATTTGATTATATACTATTGTATTATATTTACAAATGTATTAATTATATAGATGTAGAACACAAAATGTGCATGTATAAAAATGGTAAAGTTATGCTAAATAGAAGCAGTCCAAACTAGCAGCCATTTTAAATTTCAAGCCCGCAGCCACAACGTGAGACCCGCAATGGCTGCGGGCTTGACATTTGGCTGAGCTACAGAGCTATTAAATTAGACCAGGGCTCGAGTTACAGACTTGAGATGCAAGCCCGTAAATCCTTTCCGCGCATGCAAGCTGTAAAGGGGAAGGAAAAGCCGCAATCGTCTGTAACCATCCAATTGTGGTATAACGTAATGCGACACAGACCTCTCAGCCAATAAGAAGGGGACTACCCCAATATAATTAACAGAGGAAAATTATAAATTTGCGTTGCACATGTGTTGCATTTTCTTTCGAATTAGCATGCAGGTCTCGGAGCGGGTGGGTTTTCAGAGTGAGAGAGAGAGAGTAGGAGAGTTTTGAGAGAGGTAGTTTGTGATTTTATAAATTTTTATCCCTTAAGCCACATGTAATTTTCCAGATGTGTGAAAATTAATGGAGAAGCTGGTGTAATATTGCGAGTAGCAAACTCGCAATCATGCTGAGTGGCAAGAACAGGAATGATAGGTAAAGTAAATAATGCATTTTGACTAGCGACTTGAAGGCAATAAAATTTTAAGCCATGGTAATGCTGTTTGCTACCGAATGTGAGGTTATGGCCCCTCTGAGCAGCTTCAGCGCTCATTGCGAGCCCCGTGCAGAGTGCCTTTGGCACTCATTGCGAGCCACAACTTTCTAACCTTTGGAGCTTATTGCGAGCCCCACTGCAGCTCATCACGTGGCTTGCAATGAGCACCTTCGGCACTCATTGCAAGCCTTTTCCCCTGTGTACTTTATAGGCCTCGCATTTGAGCACCCTCGGCGTTCATTGCGAGCCTCTCTCCCTGTGTTACTATCTTGGGTTAAGTGTTACTGGCTTAAGTTACATATCACTGCCTTGTATTAAGTGTTACTGTTTTGCGTTAAGTCTTAGTGCTTAGGGCGTTTTATGTCCATTGGCCTCATTTTCGCTTTGTTTAAATTTTTCGGACGCCATTTTTTTTCTCGCTTCTGGGATTTTAGATCGAAAAAAAACCAAAACAAAAAATGCCTCAGATTAACTTGCAACCTCACTCACAGGCACCCTGGCTCTCCCCCTGAGCTGTGTGTGAGTGTGTACATTAATTTGAGGCATATTTGTGTGTTTTTGCAGTTTGTCAGTTCGGCCGTTAAATGCGTATTTTTGCGGGCCGTAATTTCTCGTCTGTCGCTAAGTCCCAAGTCGTACGTGCCGTAAGTTCGCGGGCGTAACTAAGATGCGGGGAGCGCCTTCTGCGCTCTTTTTATCTAGGTCCCACATGTCTCGGGATGAGCGCCTGTGGCACTCATCTCCACCAGCGCAATGAGCGCCTTTGGCGCTCATTGCCTAAGTGCTGCAGGTTATAAGGATGAGCGTTTTTGGTGCTCATCTCCACCAGGGCAATGAGCGATGACTGCAGTTGCGAGGACTCTCTGTGCGAGCCCGCAATTTTAATATGTCGATACCAACAACGTTTGGCAAGCCCGCAATTACACAACTATAAATGTGATTTTAAAAAAGATGTGACATAGGTCAATATAGGTTTAATAAATATAAATGTGTTTATTTTGTGTTAAAATCTTATATTTTTATAGACAATGCATTAGAGTGTTTGTTCCTAGGCAGCGTGGTTTTGTGACGTGTATTAACCCCTTGAGTGCTGGGTTGTTTGTTACCCTGGATATTGTATCATAAAACAGGCTTAATACCAACATATAATATTTGATAAATAAAAAATAATAATAGCAAGGAAAAATAATAAATAAACATATTTATTATTAACCATTGGTGTCACATATCATAAAAAGTGACTTTATTCTAGAAGGAACCGCATTTGTATTATGAGTATTAAATATTGCTAAGTTAAATATACATAAACAAAGACTTTCTCTCTGTAAACCCATACTTTAATTGTGAAAGGTATATTTGTTTCCCAGCTACACCTATTTTCTCAGTATCAGTGCCAAATTGTCAGTCTTTTTGCCAAACATTGGCACATGATTAATGAGAGCTGAGAAACAGCGAATATAGAAAGAATGAAATGGATCAGTAGTACTGCATTCTGTCTACTATCCGAAGACGGCAAGCTCTACTTTAGTGTGGAAGACCACCTTGAAAGATGCCTGAGTTAAGGCCAGCGATGCTAATGATCATGAAGGTCTATGAAAAGTATGCAGGTTCAGATGGTTCCCTAAGCAAAGGAGAGATGAGGAGACTTCTAGAGAAAGAATTTCCAGAAATGTCGGGGGTAAGAAACCGGTGAAAATGTCTCCAAAATAATCATCATTATATTTAATGTTTATTTTTATGTTCTCCTTTTAGAGATTCTTATGTATAAGTAAATCCTATATCCCGTCATATCTCCATTTCTAATACCAGTATTTTATCTACATCTATATTTGCATTTTTAGCCGTTTGAATTTACTCCAATCAGGTTTCTACTATATAAATACAGAAAGGCTCTTTGCTATAAGTAAAAATAAAATATTTTTAGTGTGGCTTGCTGAACAATAATTACTGTATATACTTGAGTATAAGAGGAGTTTTTCAGCCCTTTTTTTAAGGCTAAAAAGGGCCCCCTCGGCTTATACTCGAGTCCCCACCCCTGTGTCTCTCTTTCCCCCATGTGTCTCTTACCCCTGTGTCTCTCTTTCCCCCGCCCCATGTCTCTCTTTCCTCCCCGTGGCTCTTCCCCCCCCTCCCTTGTCATCCTCAACCCCCCATCCTCATCCTCAACCCCCCATCCGCATCCTCAACCCCCCATCCTCAACCCCCCCTCCTCCTCCTAAACCCCCCTCCTCACCCTAAACCCCCTCCTCATCCTAAACCCCCATCCTCACTTCAACCCTCTAATTACCTCCCAATCTCCCTTTCCCCTCACTTACCTACCATCAGCAGCTGCTCCTCCGCTCCTCTGCGCTCCTTCCATCTGCGTCGGGACCCGGTATATGCTAATGATGTAACGTGAGGGGATTTAGGATGAGGGGAGGGGTTGAGGATGGGGGGTTGAGGATGGGGGGGTTGAGGATGGGGGGGTTGAGGATGAGGAGGGGTGTTGAGGATAGGGGGTTGAGGATGATGATGGGGGGGTTGAGGATGAGGATGGGGGGGTTGAGGATGAGGAGGGTTGTTGAGGATAGGGGGTTGAGGATGATGATGGCGGTTGAGGATGGTCGGTTGAGGTTGACGAGGGGGTTGAGGAAGGGGTTGAGGATGAGGAGGGGGCTTGAGGATGAGGATGGGGGTTGAGGTTGAGGAGGGGGTTGAGGAGAGAGGTCGAGGAGGGGGTTGAGGAGGGGGGTTGATGATGAGGAGGGGGGTTGAGGACGGAGGTTGAGGAGGGAGGTTGAAGAGGGAGGATGAGGAGGGAGGATGAGGAGGTGGTTGAGGAGGGTGATTAGGGAGGGGGAGGGAAAGAGACCCAGGGAAGGGAGAGGTGGAAGAGACACAGGGAAGGGAGAGGGGGAAGAGACACAGGGGAGGGAGAGAAGGGGAAGAGACACAGGGGAGGGAGAGAAGGGGAAGAGACACAGGGGACACAAGAAAGGGGCACAGAGGGCACAAGAACAACACAGGGGGTAGCACATTTCCCACCCTCGGCTTATACTCAAGTCACTACGTTTTTCAAGTATTTTGTGGTAAAATAGGTGCCTCGGCTTATACTCGGTCGGCTTATACTCGAGTATATATGGTAGGTTCATTTGTTATTTTGTATATGCTCTGAAAAGATTATTACAAACAGCATACTATGCGATATTATCAATGTGATACAGATACAATGTCTTAATGTCTTCTAGTATTCTACAGTGGTCACTGTATATCTTTATACATTTACTAAGCGAGTCACCAAATTCCCATTCCCTAATACCGTTGCAGGAATCAAATCCATCGCCATACTCTAATTCTAGTACGATTTTTTTATAAACTCCAGCTCTACCTGTAATCCATTCCCCAAGGAATTATATGACATAGAAGAGACAGAACTACCGTTTAACTATTTCTTTGCCATTTAGCCATATGCCAATAACAACTGCATTTGTAAAAAAAAAATATGGAATACAACAATTTTTATCAACATTTTCACTATAATGTTATACTTGTGTGTACAGTGACTGCATAACTACACATATATAAGGATTGGGGATTTCTTTAAAGCACTTTGAATGATATTGTTTAACTTGGCATAACACAACTAAAATGCAATGGTATAGACATTTATTAACAATTAACAATTTAATTAATTAATAATTTCAACCTCCAGCTCATAGGAAATAAAAATATGATCACTAGTTTAAGACATTACAGACTGCGAATATATATCTAAAAAACCAAAAGTTAAATAAATATGTTTTTTAAACAGAAAATATATACTCTACTAGCGTATTGCCCGTCAAAAAATGACGGCAATGAGATGTGTATGTTTTAAAAGTTGTTTAGTTATTAATATACATATGGAATTGTAAGGTAGCTAATGTTGTTTTATGTGTACTACTGAAATATAGAATTCAAATTAATAAATGAATTTACGTATTTTTATGCATTGTGTTGAAGAGCTGGCAATCTGTGTTGATGTTGCTGCAGCATTAGTGGTGTGGAGGTGCTGTGTAAGCGTGATGAACGTGTGCAGTGTAATAGTGTGCGTGCGCGAGCCGAAACCGTTAACGTAGCTGTGTACTTCTGCATTATCCTAAAATGGCGGATTATGTGTGGTATGCGTCTTAGCGGATTATCGGTACGTGTTTTCCGTGGTTATAGTGCTGTAGCCTCGGTTTCGTTTTGTTCGTCCGGCATTTTTTCCGCGGCGCTCATTGCAAAGTACTTCGGTTTAACGGCTCGCCTCGCTGCGCGAGGCTCGCCAGGCGATGATCGCCTGCGGCGCTCATCGCTAAGCCCGCTAAAGTACTACGGTTTAACAGTAAATATGGTAAAACGGTCAAATGACGGTCAATAGAAAATAAAATGTTGTGAAATTTGTTTGCCACACAACATGACACTACATTTGTCCCTTTTTTTTTTCTTAAAATAAATACAATTTTTTTTTTTTTTTTTTTTTGTAACTTGCAACTTATATTTCAGCAAATGCGTTGGTTTAGGAGGGAAACCCTGGAGTAAGATACCATCTCATTAATGGTTTATGGGCATTTTCTCCTAAATTTATATGAAGTAAATAATTATTTAAAATTGTAATGATTTTGTCCCATTGTTTTTTGTTAAGAGATATATTAAAGATCCTTTTCCCAAGATGTCTTATATGGTAATTTAATAACTGTATTTTGGTCGATCAAATAATTATAAATAATAGAGATGTGTTACCAGTAAATGTGTCATAATGTTTTTTTTCTAGAATTAATGCTAAAATAAGTGAGGAAACCAAACAAAAGTAACCACATGACAGTTAATGGAAAGGGCTGTA
The DNA here is from genome assembly GCA_027410445.1 of Discoglossus pictus. Lineage (NCBI taxonomy): Eukaryota > Metazoa > Chordata > Amphibia > Anura > Alytidae > Discoglossus > Discoglossus pictus. The sequence goes on from CM050163.1 coordinate 51,368,244, forward strand.
AATTATTTGAGCACTCTCTTTCCAGAAGCTCTTATGGTTTACATGCATAATGGAATTTCCATACCATGGAGCAAGACTTAATACAAACTTCTAAACTTCTAAATTATAAATGCAATGCAAATGTAACATGAACAGTTGTATAATTACATATCTAATCTATGCATTATTTATATATTTTTTAGAACTGGAAGGATGAAGATGCTGGAAAAGAATTTATAAAAGATGTGGATGCAAATAAAAATGATCTGGTGGACTTTTGCGGATTTATTCTGCAGCTCGCGAAGATAACGGTCGTCCAAAAATAGACATAGAAATACTTTGGAAATTAATTCAGTGTTTGCAAACAACATAAAAACCTTTTTAACTAATTAAAAACAAAGGTTTTCTGTAGCTTTAAAATACTGTATAAAGTGTGAAAGGGTTGACAGCATTCAATCACACACAAAATAAGCATTGAATTATATACAGCAAATAATAAAGTGATATTGCTCTATATCAGTGTTAGGCTGGCTACTTTCCAGTGATCATGGGTGTCACCTTTAACATCCAGAGAATTTTACATGTGAAACACCAAACTTTCATATAATTTCCCTCCCCTGTGTCTTTATCCCCTATCCTGTGTCTTTCCCCACTCTCCCCTGTGTCTTTCTCCCCCCTCCCCTGTGTCTTCTTCCCTCCTCTCCCTCTCCACTGTGTCTCTTCCTCCCCTCTCCCCTGTTTCTCTTCCCCCCAGCTCTCGCTTCCCTGGTGTCTCTTTGCCCGCTCTCCCCTTCCCTTTGTCGCTTCCACCTTTCCCCTGTGTCTATTCCACCCCCTCTCCCCTCCCCTGTGTCTTTTCCCCCCTCCCCTATGTCTTTCCCCCCCTCTCTTATGTGTCTCTTACCCCCACCTCTCCACTCCAGTGTGTCTCTTCCCCCCTCACCCCTCCCCTGTGTCTATTCTCACCTCACCTGTGTCTTCCCCCCTCCCCTGTGTCTCTTCCCTCCTAACCTGTGTTTTCCCCCCTCCCCTCACCTGTGTCTTCCTCCCCCATCTCCCCTCCATCTTCCTCCCCCTCTCCCCTGTGTCTTCCTCCCTCTCTCTTCTGTGTCTTCCTCCCTCCTCTCCCCTTCCCCTTCCAATGTGTTTCTTATCCCTTGCCTATCAGCCTCAGGGATTGTAGAAAAAAAGGGGATAGCAAAGAAAGATATTTGATATTTAGGTTTATATGTAGAGAATTAAAAAAGTAAAAAAATCACATTTTACAATTTATTTTTCAATAACTGATTTGTAATTGACTATATAAGTGGAACATCCTGAATGTTGGCATTTGCTTTTTTCTTAGTTTTTTTAATTCTATCCAATATACATCATATGCAAAAAAAAAAAAAAAAAAATGTGACAGATAAATAAGACCAAAGATACTATGCTTAGTTCTAGTCCTTAAGTAATTGGAGATATAGATCATAAATTGGTTAATTGTATCAGGATATAAGATGTAAATTCAATGCTGGATGGAAGGAATCACATTTTACTAAACAATATACAAAACTCAAATAAATGTTTAAAACTTAACAAGCTTATAAACAAAAGGTCACATGTCAACCCTTATTAATCAAATAAATTATATTTGTCTTTAATCTCTATATCTGCTTAAGTTGAACTGAGCTAAAACCAGCATTATAGCTAAATCTGTTAAAATAAATGACCCAGCTGGCATTCATTACCTTTAAGGCCTATACACTATCAATTAATGGTGTTTGGACCTCCAATGTCAATGTAAATGTAAATTAGTCACTTACCCCAAAAATGTGAAGTATTAATTCATTTGTATGCATATGCCAAAATATCCAATGTCTCATAATACACCTTGGGGGAAGGAATTCTTAAGATAAAGAGTTGGCCTCCTTAGTCTGACTTCTCTGCTATAACCTGCCCATCTTGGGTGACCGTACATGGTATAGCTCACAGCTTTATTGACATACACAAGCCCAAGGTAGCGATCCAGAAGGGGAAATAAATAATACATAAACATAAAAGATAACAGCACAAAGTAGGTTCACAGTTGATTTGCATTACATTTAATTCAATTTTATAAAGTCACACCTTAATCTCTAAATCTTATTTTTAACCTTATTTTAAAGGGGAAGATTGTAAAGACAGCTATTCACTCAGGATGCTCTCAAATTAAAACTGTGGTGTTGCAGGTTACCATTGCAACAGTGTTAGTTGCAAAGAGAACTTTAGCTGTCCGCAGGGAGTTCTGTTCAGCCTAGGTGCACTAGTAATATATCCAGGCTCCCTCTCTCACTTCCAAGCGTAGTATTTCTGCCAATTGACTGAATCCTTATCGGGTCCTTGTCCTTTCCTAGAAGGCAACAGTAACTCCTATGCTGCATATATAAGATGGAGAATGACCTCAGCATTGTGAGACTGAAGATGGTAGAACTGAAAGTAGAGAGTGAGAGCAGATTTGTCACAGTACTAGTCGAGACGCAGAAGCTTCACAATGCTGCAGGGAATCAGCAGGCCATGATCTCTAGTATATTACAGGATTTACTGAAGAAGCCCTTTGACCAGAATACTCTAGTCCAAAGCTTTACAGAGAGTCTCACGGAGATGAGAGTCTTCCCTGAAATAGTGAGTGAGATGGACTTAAGCCTGAATTAGGGATCCCGGAAGTCTTGTGGTATATGGGGCAGCAGAAGGCTAATTCCTTAATTGAAAATAGACATTTGGCAAAGTTATATATAGTCCATGAGCAGAGCTGTAAGATTATGGCTCTGTCTGAAAAAACTGCTGACATAATGTTCTCTTCCCGAGACGTAATTACAGCCTCTCGCCACAAGTCGCTATGTAGATAAAGAGTTTGGAAGGTTTATCTCCAGGACAGAAAGAGTTAGCTCCTATAGCAGTGATCAAAGTTTAATTGAAGCCCCCAGGTATGGACTGCCTTTAAGAAACAGACTCAGAGAGATGGCAGTTTAAGCCGTCTCTGAGTAAAGCTACAATTTGTACTGCAAGGAAGCAGTCAGTGGGTGAAGCCTCTGTAAGAGACTATGGTTTGAGGACACTTTTAGGACTGTTGGAAACAGCTAAAGAGTTCATCTGAAGAAAGCTGTTTTTGCTTCAACCTGCAGAAAGAGGAAAACTGCAGTGAGATAAAGACACAGAGAAGAAAAGACACATGCCAATGTTTTTTCAAAGAAAGTATCTCCTTATTTTGATGAAGAAACTGTAATCCTTCTTAAAGTGATTGATGGGGAAAATGACAATCTGTATAGTGAGATAGTGAAAGAGAAACCACCGCCCCTGAAAGGACATATGAAGCAAAGCATGGACATGGGTTCTAATATAATTCTGAAGTAACCCAACAGCTCTCTGTCTCAGGTGGCCACTATACAGAGCTCCCTGGGCAAGGAGAGGAAAGAGGGGAAACAAATACAGCAAGAAGCAAAGATGGACTCTATCCCAGTGGGATAAAAAAAAAGTTACATAGTTACATGGTTACATAGTAACTAAGGTTGCAAAAAGACTTTCAGTCTGTCAAGTTCAACCTTTTAAGATGTCCTCTGATCTGCAATATGAGGATTAGTTATTAATTAATTAGTTGTTAATTGTTAATTCATTATTAATCAACTATTTATTTATTTATTTATTTTAATTATTAATTTACCCAGAGGAAGGCAAACAGAAAAAAACCCAAGTGAAACTTAGCCAAGGGGAAAAAAAATAATTCCTTCCTGACCCCAGATACTGGCGATCGGATTTCTCCATGGATCAATACACTCTCTCTAATTATCCAGGATAACGCTGAATTCCCTTCTTAATTAGAAATAAATCCAGTCCCATTTTAAAGTTATCTATCGAATCCGCTGTCAGCACCTCCTCTGGCAGAGAATTCCACAGATTAACCACTCTTACTGTGAAGAACCCTTTTCTTTCTTTAAGGTGGAATCTTTTTACTTTCAACATCAAGGGGTGTCCTCTTGTCAGTTGAAAACCTCTTGGCACAAAAAGCACCATTGACAATTCTTTATACAGATCCTGGATGTATTTATATAATAAATTCATATCTTCTCTTAGACGCCTTTTTTCTAGAGAAAAAAAGCTTAATTTGGTTAGTCTTTCTTCATAACTTAGCCCATCTTTTCCCCTAATTAGTTTTGTTGCCCTCCTCTGCACCATTTCCAGCTCTAAAATGTCCTTTTTATGAAGTGGTGGCCAAAATTATACTCCATATTCCAAATGAGGACGTACTAGAGATTTGTATAGTTGCTTTCCTTGCTTCTATACCCTTCCTAATACATGCTAATATTTTATTTGCCTTTGCAGCTGCTGCTTGGCTTTGAGCACTGTTACCTAGGTGGTTGTCCACAAGTACTCCCAAATTCCTTTCAATATCTGATACCCCTATATTTGCTCCATTAAGATTATACATTGCATGGCTATTTTTTCTTCCCAGATGCATAACTTACATATACATTTATTTGTATTAACTCTTATCTGCCATTTAGATACCCATTCCTCAATTGTATGTAAATCTCTTTGAAGGGTAAGCACATCATTATCTGATTAAATTACCTTGCACAACTTTGTGTCATCAGCGAAAATGGAGACACTACTTTCCAGTCCCACCTCTAAGTCATTAATAAATATGATAAAAAGGAGAGGACCTAATACTGAACCTTGAGGAACCCCACTTACCACATTAGTCCAATAGGAGTATGTTCCATTTACAACAACTCTTTGCTTCCTGCCTTTTAGCCAGCTCTCAATCCATGAGCAGATATTTACTGCAATACCTGTATCCCTTAGTTTGCACAATAGTCTCCCATGTGGCACTGTAACAAAAGCCTTTGCAAAATCCAAACAGACTACATCCACTGAGTAGCCTTGATCCAAGTTCCTACTAACCTGCTCATAGAAATTAATTAAATTTGTTTGACATGACCTATTCCTCATAAATCCATGTTGACTCCTACTTATAATCCTGTTCAAATAGACATATCCTTGTATATTATACCTTATTAACCCTTCTAAAAGCTTTCCCACTACAGAAGTGAGGCTCACTGGTCTATAATTTCCCGGATTTGCTCTTGCTGCCTTTTTAAATATTGGTATCACCTCTGCCTTTCTCCAGTCATCTGTTATAGACCCTGTGTTGAGTGAATCTTGAATAATTAAATATAATGGTTTGGCTATTACAGAACCCAGTTCCCTCAGTACCCTTGGATGTATGCCATCAGGACCCAGGGCTTTATTAACATTTATTTTTTCCAACCTCTTTTGGATTTCTTCCTGCGTTAACCAGTTATTTGGTGAAGGTAAATTTCTAGTAGGCTCTTGTATAACCTGGGCCAGATAACGACCCCTGAGTGTACTCAAGAACCTGCTCCCCTTAGCTGAACTGCTGGTCTCATTTACTCAGTTTATTTCAGGATAATTAAAATCTCCCATTATTCGAACTTGCCCATGCTTAGCTGCATTTCCAGTCTGTAACAATAATTGTATTTCCTCACTGTCAGCTATATTTTGGGGTTTATAGCATACTCCTACTAATATTATTTTGGAATTTGCTTCTCCGCTATTAATCTCTACCTACAAACATTCAACATTACCGCTAGTTCCACCATAAATATCTTCTCTGACTATAGGCTTCAATTCAGGCTTAACATACAGACAAATCCCTCCTCCTCTTTTACCATTGCCCCTATCTTTCCTAAATAGGTTATAAACATACAAATTAACAGTCCAGTCATGAGATTAATCCCACCACATTTCACTAATGCCTATTAAATCCCAATTTTCATTAACTGCTAATAATTCGAACTCTCCTATTTTTCCTGGCAAGCTTCTGGCATTACATTAAAGACAAAAAACATTGTTTTGTTTTTTTGTTTGTTTGTTTTTTGATGAAACTACTCTGTATACTGAGATATTCCTCTTAATTTATAAAATAATAAATTTTACTGAAATTCATCGAGCTCTACATATCCCTAGAGATCAACTCTTATTTCCCAAAAGAAAAGAAATCAGAGAACAACCCCCACAATGTATAGGGACATTCAATAGCCAATGGAAAGAAATTAACTTGATACTCAATAAACATTCTGCAATATTGACATCTGATGATTTGATTAAATCAATAATTGGAAATTCCATAGATATAGGATGGCGTCGATCTAGAAATTTACGAGATAGGCTTGTGAATAGTCACTTCTCAAATCACGTTAAAACTAAATGTTCACTACCGGACGGTACCTTCTTCTGTGGTCACTGCAGCTCATGTCAATATATGAAATCTATAACAAAATTGACTGATAGAACAGGTAAACCTGTAAGAATCAAAGGTTTCTATAACTGCAGCACAGTGAGTCATGTATTGTTTAAAATGTACATGTAATCTTCTCTATGTAGGTATGACGATCAGGTCCATTAGAATGAGACTGAATGAACATCTATCTAATATTATGAGAAGCAGAAAAGATTTTGAAAAAGGAAAAACGTTGACTTCGGTAGCACAACATTTTTTAAATAAACATTCATGTAAACCCCAGATTCAATGTTGTTTTCTTAATACATTTACTCTAGGTATCAGATGGGGGAAATCTCGAACATGAATTACTTAAATGTGAAACTAAATGGATAATGCCCTTGAATTCATTTATCCAAATAGTCTTAATTAATTGTACAATTTCATGGCTTTTACATAATAACTAGCGACTTGCCCGTCAAAAAATGACGGCAATGAGATGTGTATGTTTGTAAAGTTGTTTAGTTAATAATATAAGTATTTGACACTTGTAAGGTTTTAGTTATGATTAAATAAGTACTATTGTGATATTAAACAGGTTTATTTTTGTAACATTTTTTTTTGTTCAACAGTAACTGTTAAAGCGTTTTGTAGTAAAAGTATTAACATTTAAATGTAAGAACAGTTGAACTTGAAATTAATCAGTATTGTAAACTTGAGGTAAAGTTTTTTTTAACATGCAAGTTCTATCTGAAGAATTGTTAACTCTTTAGTTTACCACATTAACTGATGATCAGATTACTCCCTGGATTAATGTTTAACATAAAAGACAACATGTACATTGTGCTTCAAAACGTGCTCGTGCTCGTAACATTAACTTTGTAATATGTCTAAGTAAGGAACTTGAAAGTATATTTTTTGAAACTTGAACTTTCCTATACGTCTAAGTAAGGAACTTGAAAATATTTTTTTCAAACTTGTAACATTAGAAACAGTAACATAGTTAATTAACATTTGAACAGAATTTGTCAAAATAATGCAAGGCAAGTGTTTTGTGGGGCTAATCATGCATAAACAGTACTTCCATGAATTATGACTGAATTCTTTATTGATTTTTAGTTTTCAATGGTTGATCTTTGTTTGTTGGTGTAGTAATTGTTTTAAATGGCACATAGAGTTTTGTCTGTGGAAAAGTGGTTCTCTAAAAAAAGAAAACGCGAGAACTTAAAGTTGTTCCGCGATGTGTAACCACTGTACTCTATGTGTTTTACAATTTCATGTAATTTAATAGGAAAATATTGTTGTTGTAAACTTAATTTCTGTGGCGTAATAATGACCTTTTTAAGGAAACAGACAGTTGTGTGTATATTTTGTAAAAATGTTGTGGTTATATTGTGTTTTCTAAGGTTTTTGCATTTGCTTTTAAATTGGTTTTGCATGGCTTTTGTTTGTTTGATGGAAAGTTAGAGTACTTCATAGTAGACAATGTTTTTAGGAAAAATACATCCATCCTCTAATAAATCACCTTGACTTTCATTGTTTTCAATGTAAACTTTAATAGCCTGTGAATTTTTGCACAGTGATAAGGCAACGTATAATTGGCCATGTGCAAACACTGGTTGTTCTAAGAAAATACCCACAGATTTGAAAGTTTGTCCTTCTGATTTATTAATGATCATGACAAATGCCATAATGATGGGAAATTGTCTTCTTTGAAGTATAAAAGGGAGACTACTTTCACTTGGTGCTAAATCTATCCTTGGTATGAAAACTCCCTCTCCTTTATGAGTACCAGTTAAAATTTCAGCATCTATGAAATGGTCCTTTAATTGTTGAACAATTAATCTTGTGCCATTGCATAGGCCTTTTTTGGGGTTCATATTTCGCAGTAACATGACAATTGCACCTTTCTTTAGTTGCAAAATATGTGGTGGCATTCCAGAAGGAGTTAATGAGTTTATGAAATCAGTGGAAAAGTTTGCCTGACTTTCTTTGTCATCAGCAAGTACAGAATCAGCACTGTGATAATTTCTTTGGGGTGCATACATTTTTTTAAGATTTCATTATTGAGGATTAATGCATCCTTATTTTTACAGGTTAGGATGACTTGGTTGGCAAGCTCTGAATATTCCTGGTTATTTATGGTACCTTTAAATATAGCCGATATAAGATCTTGGTGACAAATCATATGAGGTGGGATGTGCACAGTGTCGTTAGGTAAATTTGGTATTTTTTCTGTTCTGCCTTCTCCAATTTTAATAAGCCAATCATTGAAATCATTTTGGCCTTCTGATCTCATATTTTGTTGCAGTTGAAGATGGGTAAAATGTTTCCATAGTGTGCTTGACTTAATACATGTTTCAATATTGTCAGTTTGATTTCCATGTACAACGACAGGTAATGTTTGTCTAAAATCGCCACCTAACAACATTACCTTTCCACCAAATGGAAAAGTATTATCCATGACTTCACGAAGCAAACAGTCAATACATTGGAGGGCATAGCATGACATCATTGTGGCCTCATCTATTATAATTAATTTACTTTTTTTCAATTTGATTGCTTGTAATGATGTCATGCGAATATCTGACACTGAGGTTTCTAAAATAGGCACTGGCAGTTTAAACCCACTATGTACAGTTCTTCCACCTTCTAACAAAAGTGCAGTAATTCCAGTTGTGGCAAATGGCAGTGCTATTTGACCTTGTGCTCGTACAAAACTCATTAATAAATTATATAGATATGTTTTTCCTGATCCGCCAGGTCCATCAAGATAGAAATAACGCTTTTTGACCATGTCATCATCTAGTGCATTTTTTATGGCATTAAATGCTAGCAATTGTAATGTATTTAAAGTTACAAGTCTTTCTTCTGTTCTTTGTACTTGTAGTTGAATGTCATAGTCTTCAAAGTTTATGTCATCTATAAGACCTGGATCAGGCAGATTAAAACTTGCACAACTTAATCCATGAGTTAAAAATACTTCTTGGATTTCCATTAATGCTTTTAAATGTGCAATAGGTTCATTGTATCGTTGCATAAAGTCTTCAGCCATATTACTTTTAAATGTGTCTCACAAAGCTAATGCATTTGGAGCTTTTGAGAAGATACAAATTAATGCAAATTGTTCCCTCATCTGCCGTGGCATTTGACATAGTGCTGCTTCTTCTAGACATCTTTCCCATTCTGTATCATCAGCTAGTAAGTTTCTATGTCTTGCAGCTAAATGGAAGGATTCATATACTATGTAATTAACAGTTCTTAAGTGTTAAAAACTTTGTGCTCCAGGAACATTTAAAAGTAATAGTCGTAAGCAGAAACGTTCAAGGTCTCTTGGACTGACTGTGTAAATTCTTGGGATTATTTTATTTCCTCTGCTTATTCTTGGTCTCCATAATCCATTCACAAAAACATAGTGATATGGAATTTCAATATATAAGAATTGTGTTGCTTGTGAATCTGTAGAATTTAATTCAAACCATGCAGTTAGTGAAGTGTGACGATGCTCACTTTGGGCAAATGCATTACTTTCATTTCCAGCATGGAAATACACTAAATGTCTTTGTGGCAAATGTACTGCTAATCTATATACTGCATGTGATCTATCATGCATTTCAAATTTTAAAAGGTGCCAAATAGCTTCTGGTGCACTTACATAGCGAGCATCTACATGAGATGCAAGTATATCATGTACTAACTCAGTGCTTTCGGTGTTGTCTGCACTTTTGACGACTACAGTAGCTGCATCATAGCCTTTGTAAATATATTTGTAGACATATTTAATGGATTTGATGGAAGTGCAGGCTTCCACATTAATGTGTGCATTATACTTCATGAGTAAATGTGGTTTGTATTGTCAACCTTTTTGCGACGAATAATGGCACTATCTCCTTCTCTTCTTCTATAAAGTGAATAGCCATAACAATTGGCATAAGTTTTGTCTCTATAATCTTTTGGAAAATCTTTGGAACATTTATTATTTTCCATACATGGTAGCTCGCATCAGGGTCCATGAATCATGCGATGAGTTACAATCTCATATAATCTACCATATAGTTCTGGATCTGGTAGTTCAGCAACAATGACTGAATCCACTTTGTCACCAGTATCTAATTTATCTTTTTCTTGAAGGATTCAATTCAATTGTATATACTTAAGCAATACATTTGCCAAAAAAATGACTTATAGTGATGTCACGTAATAATTCATTTAATTTAATTTGAAAACTCTGGCTACTAAATCTGGTCTATCGGAAGGACTTTGGGCAAGAAGAAAATTTGGTGTAATTTCTGGCCATTGGGGATTACATGTAAATGTAATAAATAAATCGGGTTTTCCAAATTTGGTGACAATAGCCATGGCATCATTGTATCTTTCTCTCATATTTTGAGGAGATCCCTGAAAAGAAGATGGTAAAATGATGGCTTTGCCAGCTGTCATGTCTCTGCTTGTAGCCACCTCAGCAACATAGTCCTTTAATCCACAATATTGTTCTACACATAGTTTATCTTGTTGATATTTTATGAAGTTTAAATTATTGGCCTCAACTTGCAAATAGGAATCAATAATCCATTGTTGTGATCGATTTCTACCACGTAAAATTGGATTAAATGTATTTCGAATGGCAATTTGAGCTACTTTAAATTCAAGCATAGAAACATTATTTCGCATTCTGGCTTTAGCATTTGGGTAACTGGGAAGGGTTAATTTTGGATGCCAACCTGCTTCTCCGTGTGGGAAAAAAATTGGATATGTCATTAGATCTAAATTTGGACTTAAGATACTGATATTAATGAATGGTTGCTCCTCATTTCTGGGATATATTCTAATGTCTCTTTGAAATGGTGGTTCTCCTTCATCATTTTGGAACACCATTGCAACCTCATTTGATTTTGGCAAGTTATAATGGTGTTTATCAGTATGTCTATCTCTTTTAAGCACAATATTGACCTTTGAGATTGGTAATTGATGTCTTTCTGCATGAAGTTGTTGTTCATTTTCTACTTCTGTCAACTTTGTATAAGCTTTAGTGTAGGGGTTATTTGCCATAATTTTAGCTAGCTCTATAAAAACACTGGGTAAGCATTTTTTATTTTCTTGCAAATGCATAGGTTGGTCAACAGCTTCCATTGTATCTAGGACATATAGTTGAGCAAACTTTCTTTGCTCTCCTTCCTCTGGATGTAAATGTGAAGTCCAATGGTAAATTTGGCCTTGGACTTTAAAACAGTAAGGACCATGTCCTGGTACATTAGCAGCTAATGTTGCCCCCATAGATGCAAAGGATATGGCACTATTGTATGGCACTTATGTTAGTCTTGAAATTTTTGTAGTTTGGAAAAGTAGATTCAGTCATAATGTTTTGTAAATATATTGGAAATTGTTTTCTTTCTGTAAGTTTGACCTTGACAGCAACTAATGAATTGGCCATCTTTGGGTCGTTCCTGTTTAAAATGATAAGCCTCACAAAACTGACATTGAGTATTCATGTCCCCACAATTATGAACCTCTACTGCTAAAGACTTGAGTAAAGGACAATTTGCAAAGCATATATCAGTTTCAGTTTGTAATTCATCATTTGAAATGTCATGTGATGTTTCAGGAACAGGTTCTAAATGCTTAGTTTTTTTGTGGCTTTTTTTTGGTGTATCTTTTATTTTTGCAGGTGATAGTCTTTTGCTTGAAATTCTTGTGCGTTCATTTTCTCGTAGAATTTCCTTCTGCTCCAGTGTCTGCTGGTTTGCCCATCTTTGTTGTTGTTCTCTAGCTTGACGTCTTATCTTTTCTTGTTTGGTCTCGTTATCAGCCATGTTAATCTGTAAAAGAAAATAATGTATCATTAGTTTAGTTTGAGATGTTAAGTTAGTTTATGAAATCTTTTATTTGCAACAGTTTGTTTGTATGTGATTGTAGTTTATTGTAGCTGAACTTTCTTTCTATTGTTAAATGAGTGTGTTTTATTTTTTTGCTCTTACTTTCTCTCTTGTAGATTGTAATTTTTGCCTTAGATGCATAGCATACTCAAGGTAATTGCATTATAGCTTATTGTAGATGTAGTAAATTTATAGTGTTAAGTGAAATTTAGTTTTTGTTTTGTTTGTTAATTGCTTTTTATGTTGTAGTTTTGGCTTAAAAGCATAGTAGAGGGCAAAGATTGTAGTAATATATTGCTCTTTCTACTTTGTCCTGCATGGGGTTGTTGTAATAGTATTCTTTTATTTTACTTAAAGGCTTATATGTTGTGGCTGTGAAAATAAGCTTTGTATTGTTGTTTGTTCGGTGTTAGTAGTATTTGTTGTAGTATTCTATTTTATGTGTGTGGTTAGTTTTTGTGCTTAACATTGTACATTAGGGCTGGGAATTGAGAATTAAAAATGTTATTTAGTATGTGTTTTCACTATTTCTTGGACTATGCTGTTTTATGTTGTTTTTTTTTGTTGGATAGATTGAAGTTTGGGTTTACTGTTAAACATTGTTGTACATAAAAGGCAATTAGCAGGTAAATGACAAATGTGTCACTAATATTTTGTTAAAGCTGATAATTAGTGGTGCTTATTGTTGTTGGTTTATTTTGTTTTTTATCTTGACATGGATGCAGAGCAAACATGTTTATTTAGTTTTCTCTTTTTTTACTTGTTATACTGTACCTTATTTGAATATTTCTTCATCCGCTGTTGTAAGTCTTCGTGCGTTGGTCTTCACGCAGTGTCTGTTGTAAAAGAAAAAGCAAAATGTTATTTGATTGGAATGTATTTCTCATAAATAGCATAGTTAATTTTTTTGGTCTACTCTATCTGTTATGGTGAATTCTTCTGCTATGCTGTTTTTTTTGTGCACCACTTTAAAAATACTTTAATTGTATTTGTATATTACAGTTATCTTTTTTTTTTTACTGTAATTATTATTGTTTTTCAAATTTTCTTTCTGATCAAAATGTTTTTTGGATTATCCTGTTTTGTGTCCACCACTTTTGGGATGCTGTATTTGGCTTGTGGATGACAGTTAAAGGTTGTTGTAGAGTAAAGCTGACTGTGAATGATCTTTTATCTGTGTTGTAACTATTAACAGTAGTATCCTCTTTAGCGTCCGTCACTTTTGGTATGCTTATTTAGGCTTCTTTGTAAGGCTTATAGGTTGTTAAAAAGTAAAGATGAATATTAAGTGTGGTATGTGCCGCATAGTGTGTGTCACGTGCCTCGTGAAGCTGAGTGGAGCGTTGTTTCTGTTTTGCGAATCAGTGGAGTACTTTTGAGTCTTTAGCCTCGTTTTCGTTTTGTTCGGCGGCCATTTTTTCTCTCGCTTAGGGGATTTTCGGCTGATTTTCAGGTGCCCCCCCCCCCTCCTCTTGCTGTGGGTAAGCTTTTTATGTGTTTGTTGTGTGTATTTATTGTGTTTCTCATGTTTTCATGTGCGCCGGTTTCAGGCGTTTATTGCGTGGTCGTGATGGGTTGTAACGCGTCCCGTATTTTTTGCGAGGGCCACATGTGGCTGGCATGGAGCGCAGTTGCTGGCATGGAGCCCGCAAGCGTTAGCAGCAGCTCGCATGCTCACAACTATATATGTGATTGATCATTGAAGTTAATTTTAAGAAGTTAAATTGGATTACACTATGATGAAGGATGATTGAAGGAAGATTAATGATTATACTATAGTACATGTAATGTAATTGTGTCAAACAGTAATATAGCTCATATATGATGATATATTTAGTAATTTATCTACTGACATATATGATGTATGTTTTAGCTCTTTCCCTCCTCCCTTTTTTAGAGGTCTTTATAAGGAGTTTATATATGAGGATAATGAAGCAATACAAGTGCACTACGTGTATTAGAGTTATTTTTTACAAGTCTTGTATGATACTTGGAATTTATAATGCATGTGATTTAACTTTGAATATTTGGTAGATAAAATAATAGTGAAGCAAATTGTTTGCATGTGAAATTGATTTATTATTGTAGATTTATTAATATAAGCTTGTTTCTATTTCCTCAAATGTATTTGGAGGCTTTCTCATCTTTGTGAATCGACAGAAGTGTGTTCCTTGGTGCTTGAAATCTTGTCCCGTTGAATAATAATAAGAAAAGATGATGTTCTACATCTATATTACATCATTAGAATGTCACAGAGCACGAAGAAGAGATACATCTAATAAGATTATTATATTGTTGATTGTGTATACAATGATAAAATACTATCATTATTATATTTGTCTATTTATTTCAGGGTTTTGATTTATATATTTAGAAAAAATGTCCGACGAACAAAACGAAAACGAGGATACAGCACTCTCAACACGTAAAACACCACAACACACTCGCAAAACACCACACGAAACTCTAAAAACACCACGCAGCACCGAGGGATAATCCGCAAAGACGCATACCACAGATAACCCACCATTTTACGCCAATGCGGAAGTACACCACTACGCTAACGGTTTCGTCTCGCGCACGCACAGTATTACACTGCACACATTCACCACGCTTACACAGCAGCTCCACACCACTAATGCTGCAGCAACCTCAAAACACATTGACAGCTCTTCAACACAATGCTTCAAAATAGGTAAAGTATATTCATTTATTAATGTAATAAATATTTCATTATTACACACCAAACAGCATTAGATATTCATTTATTAATGTATTAGATCTTTCATTATTATACACCAAACAGCATTAGCTACTTTACAATTTCATTGCCGTCATTTTTTGACGGGCAATTCGCTAGTATATTTATAATTTTGTTTAATATATTATGTTATCAAATATAGTAATTAATGACTGTAATATTTATACAAGAATTGGCAATATAAAAATATTTCTACCCCCATTATGAGGTGGATAGATCTTATAATATATTTATCATTAAATTATAATACACATTAATTAATAATTTTTAGTAGCATCAGTGATTCTCTTATTTACTAAGAATAATTAAAATATTTATATATCTATCAAGACCTGTAGGACATATATAGTCAGTATTATTAGAGCAAATATGTTAATTACGTTATATATTAACTAAGATTTTGAATATTCAGATGATAATTACTATTTGAGCACAGATTCTATAATTAATCATTCAATAAAGTATCTTATGAATCATAACTTTCCCAACCAACATATGATATAATTTAGATATTAATAGGACTTGTACACAGGCTCTAAGACATAAATAGTATATCAATAAGTATTATTCCAATTTTTGTTAAAAGTCAGTTATTAATAGAAATTGTAAAACACAGCTATCAGATATTAAGTTAAACTCATAGACTAATGAAGATTTGTCTGATATAATAATGTTTATATATCAATTAGGACTTAGTTATTATATTTAAGGAGTTTCTGGGTAGGTTGAGCTTAAATACATTTGTGTATCAGATGGGATTTAATTCTAGACCTTGGTGAAGACCAATTATCAGAGATTTATAGAACATGCAACATCTCATACTATAAATAGCCCTTACCTGCACTTCCCTGCGCTGACTTCGGAGGAAGCGTATTGACGCGAAACTTGCGCGTCAAGTCAGGTGACTCCATGCCGGTCGCTCTCAGGTGACGTCAGACGCCAGAGTGAACAGCACAGTGAAAGGACTGAAAGTGGTCTGTACTCACAGAACGAATCAATACAGGGAAGTGAATACAGCATTTATGTAATAATGTATGCTGAAGTTATAATATTCTTTCAATTTACTTTATTACTTTATATAGTATTTTTGCACATAAAATATATTTAACAATAGATGTAGTGGATATTTTTTCTTTTTTTTGGTCACTTTTTGTTAGGAGGTCAGTGTACTCACGTCCCTCATTTTTTCTGCTTATAGTCCCTAGGGGGTAAGTGGCGGATCCCCATTTACCACAATTAGTACACAAGTGTGGTTCTTTCCCCAGGAGCTAGTGGCAGGCTCCAGTACTGACACATTTAGTATTGTTATACGGATCTTAGATTTTTGGTTTATCAGTATTTTGTGTTGTTGGCAATTAGCACTTTAATCAGTCAACAATCATTCAGCACTTTACATCTGCACAATCTTTTTTGGCTAATATTTGCACATATGTTGGATAGTATTTATATTATATTATTATAAGTACATTATATTTATTGTTTATTTACTTTACTGTATAACAAGTACGATTGATATTTTAACGGTCGATATTTACATTGTGTATTGGATATGTAATGTATCAAAATGTTGTACGTTTTTCCATCTGAAAGTAACAGCATATTTTACTTTTCCATATTTGATTTTAAATGTATTTTATCGTATTTTATATTAACCAATGAAAGTTATATTTTAAGTTCAAAAGTCTGGCTCCAGATTAGACTTCTTTATTTAAAATCATTTTTGAGATAGATGGCTTTAATGGGTGTCTGTTTCTGTCTCTCTCTTCTATATATTAAGCTTCTGGCATTAGCAAACATGCACCTTATGTTATGAGTTTGTAAATAGAGTACAGGCAAATTGCTACTAACATGTCAGGACGATGCCAAATTACATTCCTAAATAGAGAAGGAAGTATGTATTTGGGGACAACAGATGTCTATCCGGGAGCAGAGGGAGAGTCTTCCCAAGTATAAGTTGATAGAGCCATTTGTGTGGGATCCACAGCACATTGGTATACAGGAGAAGCATGATCTCCTCACTAATCGTGTATATCAGAGAGAAGCAGAGATCACAAATTCCACCTCTCAGCTACAAGAGATAGGAAAATCCCTAAAGCAGGGGAAAGCTCTGGGAAGCAGAGAAGGAGCTGCTGTTACATACTCCACAAGCACAGAAAATGGCCGATCCGTCGTAGAAGAAGCACATTGAAGGAGCTTGTACAGGAGTAAGAAAGTATGGCTGAGCCATCAGTGGTATTCAGGGAGGACCTGAGGAAAGACAGAGAGTATTCATCATCTGAACATAGAGCAAAATATCCAGCATAAGCAGAGTGAACTCAATTTGCTAAATTTTAAGAAAGAAATTCTTTAGTTGAACTAGAGTGAACTAGAGTGAACTAGATTTGCAAGTTAATAAGGAGAAGCTGCCGCTGAAGGCAGCAAATAAAAAGTTGAAAGACTTGGAAGCAAAACAAGAATAAAAAGAGGAAGCAAAGTGGGTGAAAGCTGAGAATACTTTAATCACAAGTTTTTTCAAAAACCCGAAAATCAAAACACTGCTAAGGTGCTAGCCTATGTGTAAGCCTGAAACCGCTGAACTGATAAAGCTTTTATGGTCAAAGCTACTCAGCAGAGGTTTTAAGGTCCTTTTATACCTTAACCAAGACAGCTGATGTCTCTTAAATGCCCTTACACAGATGCAGCATTTAAAAATATGAACGCAGGCTCAGCATTATAAAAACAGGAACTGTTTTTATTGCTGTGGAAACTTCATAACAGGTTCAATGGGTGAATATTTAAACTTGAACTGATAACATTCTGTAAAAATCTATGAGTCCTCTGCAAGGCATCATAGCATTCCCTCCATTAATTGTACAGGACCAGGGCAGCTATTTTCTTCACTATGGATTCTGACACTATGAATTTTGACATGTGTAAAGTTTAATTAAAAGCCCAGGTGTGGACTGCAATTAAGAAACAGACACAGAGAAATAAGTGTGGCCCATGGATTAGACATTTGCTGGCCTAGCAGTGTAAGGAGTAAAGCTACAATTTGTACTGCAAGACTTGGGCAATCTCTGGTGAAGCCTCTGTAAGAGGCTATGGTTTGAGGACACTTTTAGGACTGTTGCAACTAGCTAAAGCATTTGGCTGGAGAAAACTGTTTTTGGGACCTGTTTAGCTGCAGAAAAAGAAAAACTATAGAGGGATAAAGACACTGAGAAAAAAAGGTGTACTGGCATTTTGAAGCTGCAGGGTTTGCAGCCTGCAAAGACACACCGAAAGTGAGAATTTGTGAGCAGTAATTGCAAGCAGCAATTTAGCAGTCAGTTACCTGAGTAGAACTGCAAAAGACACAAACAGAGATGCATAGACTGCAACTGTGAAGCTGTTAAGCAAACCCGCTCTGGAAGAATTAAAGTCTAGACTTAAAGATGAAAGCCAGTGGAATTGTATCTTTGCAAAAATTTTTAAGTAATATTGAAAATAAACGTATGGAAACCTCCTAAGTATTATGTACCTTAAATGAAAAGTGTCAGAAACATGGAACATAAGGGAGAAGAGGATTGCAGATTGTCACACAGTACAGCCAACCCTGTTGCATATGGGACTCCAAAGGAAACGGCTGGTCACAGCACCCTTGCTGACGAGGGTTCATCGTCGGAAATGGCTTAAATTTACACAACAGTACCAAAATTGGACCTCTTCTGATTGCCAAAGGGTTGCCTACTCTGATGAGTCATGTTTTCTGCTCTATCAGCTACAGAGGCATAGGAATTGTGGAGATGGGGGTGGGGCAATGCCCACATATTAAATTTAAAATGAAACTTAATCATACATTACCAGATTTGGCCTTGGCGCAGTATGTCTTTCCCATGAAAGCTTTGATCCCTTATTTATCATATATATATATATATATATATATATATATATATGTGTGTGTGTTTACACACATATATATATATATATATATATATATATATATATATATATATATATATATATGAATATATAGAGTATTGTAGTATATAGTGATACTTTTTTTATTGGACAAAGGTATTCATAATTACAGTGGCGAGCTTTCAAGAAGGAAAAAAATGCAGAGATTAGAGGGACACAGACAAGCATTGTAAATACTGTCCTGACTGGTCACCATGTCAATCTGTAGACCAGTTTTAAATAAGAACACAGCAGAGCCATAATTTAGAGCCATAAATGTCCTTACAATTTGTGGATTAGAAAAGCAATTGAACACGTGGAGGCATGTAGAATGTGACTGAATCACAAAACATGTTGATTGTGCAACAGAACATATGCGGTGGTATTTGACGGCTTGGCTATAAATTATTGCTTGTTTAGTATGGGAGGGGTGGAAACTAGAGCTGTGGAGTTAAATATATATGCCTGTAGGTTTCTTATACACAAATGAGTGAAGTTTGCCAATTGTGATGGATATGGCGGTGTCCAGAAAGTTCACCTGTTCTGCAGAGTAATCCATTTTAAATTTTAATATATGGGTGGAATGTATTAAAAGAATTGTGGAAGTCTCTGAGTTTTTTTTCTCCATTTGTCCATATGATGAACTGGTCATCTATGTAATGGCAGTATCTGTAAGGTTTGTGGAGATATGTGGACAAGAATCTCTGTTCCATTTCAGCCATAAATAGATTAGCATATTGTAGTACCACTTTGGTACCCATTTTGGCACCCATTATTTGTAGGTAAATATGATGGTTGAAGGTGAAGTAGTTGTGGGTCAGGATATTTACAGTATCTCACAAAAGTGAGTATACTCCTCAATTTTTTGTAAATATTTTATTATATCTTTTCATGTGACAACACTGAAGAAATTACACTCTGCCACAATTTAAAGTAGTAAGTGTACAGCCTGTATAACCTGTGTAAATTTGCTGTCGCCTCAAAATAACTCAACACACAGCCATTACTGTCTAAACCGTTGGCAACAAAAGTGAGTACACCCTAAGTGGAAATGTCCAAATTGGGCCCAAAGTGTAAATGTTTTATGTGGCCACAATTATTTTCTAGCACTGCCTTAGCCCTTATGAGCATGGAGTTCACCAGAGCCTCACATGTTGCCACTGGAGTCCTCTTCCACATCACGGAGCTGTTGGATGTTAGAGACCTTGCACTCCCCCACAGATGCTAAATAGGGTTTAGGTCTGGACACATGCTTGGCCAGTCCATTACCTTTACCTTCAGCTTCTTTAGCAAGGCAATGGTCACCTTTCAGGTGTGTTTGGGTTCGTTATCATGTTGGAATACTGCCCTGCGGCCCAGTCTCCAAAGTGTGGGGATCATTCTCTGCTTCAGTATGTCACAGTACATGTTGGGAAGTAGACGTAGGAGTGCTGGCAGCAATGCTGCAAAGATTGAAGGGATGGGGGAGAGCTCAGACCATATGCCGCACACCACATCAAATTGGTCTGCCTTGGTCGTCCCAGAAGGAAGTATCTTCTAAAGATAATGCACAAGAAAGCCCAAAAACAGTTTGCTGAAGACAAGCAGACTAAGGACATGGATTACTGGAATCATGTTCTGTGGTTCGATGACCAAGATAAACTTATTTGGTTCAGATGGTGTCAAGCATGTGTGGCAGCAACCAGGTGAGGAGTACAAAGACAAGTGTGTCTTGCCTACAGTCAAGCATGGTGGTGGGAGTGTCATTGTCTGGGCCTGCATGAGTGCTGCCAGTACTGGGGAGCTACAGTTCATTAAGGGAACCATGAATGCCAGCATGTACTGTGACATACTGAAGCAGAGCATGATCCCTTCCCTTCTGAGACTGGGCCGCAGGGCAGTATTCCAACATGATAACGACCGCAAACCCACCTCCAAGACGAGCACTGCCTTGCTAAAGAACTGAAGGTCAAGGTAATGGGCTGGCCAAGCATGTCTCCAGACCTAAACCCAATTGAGCATCTGTGGGGCATGCTCAAATGGAAGGTGGGGCAGTGCAAGGTCTCTAACATCCATCCGCCCTGTGATGTCATCATGAAGGAGTGGAAGAGGACTCCAGTGGCAACCTGTGAAGCTCTCGTGAGCTGCATGCCCATGAGGGTTAAGGCAGTGTTGGAAAATAATGGTGGCCACACAAAATATTGACACTTTGGTCCCAATTTGGACATTTGAACTTAGGGGTGTACTCACTTTTGTTGCCAAGTTTAGACATTAATGGCTGTGTGTTGAGTTATTTTGAGGGGACAGCAAATTTACACTGTTTACATTGTAGCAGAGTGTCACTTCTTCAGTGTTAAATATTAAACATAAATGTGAGGGTGTACTCACTTTTGTGAGATACTGTATGTATACAGAAGAGAGGTACAATCACACAAAGGCTTAACCCAGTACTAGGTGAGAGAAATAGAATGAACCACACAGGTATACTGATTAAAATGGTCTCTGTTTAATAATCATTTTTCAGGCAGCTTTATATCATAAGTGTACGTGCAAGTGTCCTGTTGGCCCACAGTCAAGGACACACACCTCAAAAGAGGTAGCAATTAAAAGTTTGCAGCTGTGAATACAAGCAATTTTTGCAGTATCAGCACAGACAAAGAACAGAGAGAACTTTAGAACATTCTATAGACCTTTCATATTTTAGCAGGTGAAAAAGGTCTAGGCAAATGTAAATTCCGCCCCACATTCCTCCTTTATATAATTAAAAACAAACTATTATAAAACATGAATATACATGTGTATACTTATATGTATGTAAGTAAGCAAAACTTTGAAAATAAATATAGGTATTGGTTCAGGAACTTGATAGGGAGTCTTGTCTTCCAGGTCAGCCCAAAGTTCATCAGGGCTATATTTGTCCAAATAGGGTTTGAGTATGTCCTTCATGGGAATGGGCCTTGATTTTAGGCATTATTGTCATATTCCCCTTCTCCATGTCATTAGGCAAGCTCGCGGCGTTGAATTGCAAAGTTTCATATAAGTATTATTTCTGTGTGATGGTCATGTCAATCCATTTCTGTATCAGTCCCTTTGCACAGGGAATCACAAGTGTCCAAAATGGCGACATCGGTTGAAGTCATCATATAGAGGGCTATGCCTTTTCATCTCTGAATTTTCTGCTAGTTCCTTTGACAGGGCTCTCAATTGCTCCAGGCCTTTGGTAACTGTCACATCAGGTGCCATGTTATTAGGGATAAAGGGCAGCAGGCAGTGCCAAACATTTTACAAACACCTCCTTTTGCTAGAAGCATGTCAAGGGCCATGTGGTTTTGTCACGTGATCAGACTTGTTTTATCTAGTTCTTCAGTTAAGCCTTGTACCGCACCTCTTGTATAGTTCAAATAGAAAATCATTGTTGGTTATAGTATATATCATTTATCCAGTCAATATTTTTATTGATTGTCAGCTACCAGGAGAACATAGATTTCAATCCTGCTGCAATTTGATTTCTGGCCTTAAACTTGTCTGGTAGTGCATGGGGTACTCCAATGGAGTCGGTGTAGACTTTGTCATCAAAGCTGCCACTTGGGGTGGATCTCTTAGATCGGGTCAAGGCCTTTGTAGATTTGTTTTGCAGTAAAACTTAGTTATTTTTTCAGGAAGCAGGTAAAAGGGCATCACCAATTGTATTAATGCACACATTTCTTGTCAGTTGGGTGACAACATTTGTCTCAGTTTTAGTCCTCCATAGTACAACCACACATTTGCTCTTCTTGTAGTATAATTAACAAACTACTCATTAGGAAAGTCATTGCTCCCAGTGGTTATTATCTCGTTGCAGGGTATAATTATACAAAAGGCAAACTGTACTGTTCCTGTCTAACCTTCAGAAAAGGTTTGGTTATTGGCTTCGGGTATCCATCTCACCTCTGAAGTTATCTCTAGACCAAATGGTGGCTCATCGTTCTTTCATTTTAAAATGTTTTTGTTAGTCTTTGTGGATTTGTCCCTTAATCTGTTTTTGTGTACTCTCCCAGATCAGGGTAGGCATTACTATAATGGCAGTGATACGGATCAAGATTAATATGGACCTTCTCATCCTGTACCATCCTGGACATCTGAACACAGTATCTTCACTGGTTTGAGTGGCCCTATTGGTATCACCCCCTTTGTAGCCCAGACATTGCGACAGAGGCATGGTTGCTCAGTTTAGCAGTTAGGTTCCCAGGAAGGTGCCGAAGGTGCAGTGGGTCAGATGTACCCAGGTGGTCTTTTCTGCTGTTTTTTTCTCAGCTGTCGGGGTAGTCTATCAAAACTTGATAAGGACATTCCCACTTGGCGACCATCCAGTTTCTCCTTTTGATGATTTTAACAGGTACTCATTCTCCTGGTTTTATCAGTGTAGGTAGTTCCTGGTGTTCCTGAGGAGGAAATACATTTACAGTGGTATTTTCTCATTGTGTTAACATTCTTGCCATATAGACTGTCAGATTACATAGTTACATAGTATTTGAGGTTGAATAAAGACGGTTAGTCCATCAAGTTCAACCTTTTTAGATCTCTTCTGATCCTTTTAATATGTGGACTATTTGTTAATAATTGTCTATTGATCCAGAGGAAAGGAAAACAGAAAAAAAACCTGATTGAAACTTTGCCAATTGTCTCATAAGGGGGAAAAAAGCAAAATTCCTTCCTGACCTGAGAGACTGGCAATCGAATTTCTCGCTGGATCGATATTCCTTTGCTAGTTATCTAGGATAATCTTGATTGCCCTCTTTATTCAAAAATATATCTAATCCCTTTTTAAAGTTATCTATCAAATTTGCTGTTACCACCTCCTTTGGTAGAGAATTCCACAGTGTAACCACCCTAACTGTGAAGAACCCTTTTCTTTCTTTAAGGTGAAATCTTTTTTCCTCTGACCTCAAGGGATGTCCTCTTGTCAGTTGAAAATCTCCACTTGACAAAGCTTTATATTGACCCTGGATGTACTTGACAAAGCTTTATATTGAACCTGGATGTATTTAAATAAGGTAATCAAATCCACTTGTAGATGCCTTTTTTCTAGGGAAAATAAGTTTAATTTGGTTAGCGTTTCTTCGTAACTTAGCCCCTCCATTCCCGTTATTAGTTTTGTTGCCCTTCTCTGTACTTTTTCCAGCTTTATGAAGTAGTGCCCAAAATTGTACTCCATATTCCAAGTTAGGGCATACTAGGAAATTTGTACAGTGACAGAATTATATGTGCTTCCCTTGCTTCTTTACCCTTCTTAATACATGCTAATATTTTACTTGCCTTTGCAGCTGCTGCTTGGCATTGAGCACTGCTACCTAGGTAATTGTCCACAAGTAAGTCCAAATCCCTTTCAATAATACCCCTAGATTTGCTCTATTAAGATTATACATTGCATGGCTATTTTTCCTTCCCAAATGCATAACCTTACATTTATTTGGTTATTAAATCTCATCTGCCATTTAGCCACCCATATCTCTAATTCATGCAAATTCCTTTGTAGGAAAAGTACATCATTATTTGATTTAATTATCTTGCACAACTTAGTATCATCAGCAACTACTGATGTCATTGGTACCAATATGTACCAAGACCGCTGGTTCATTTCCAGCCCCTCCCAATAATTTATCCACCCGATCCACAACATGCCGAACCCAAGCACCCGGGAGACAGCAAACTGTTCGATTGCTGGCATCTGGGTGACAAATCACCCTGTCTACCTTCCTAATAATAGAGTCCCATACCACTAAAACCTTTCTCTTGCTATGCCTATGCTGCCCTCCCACTCCTCCAGTAGAACTTTTCTCCCGGCTGTTAGAGGGAACAGCTCTATCTGGCATTGCCATTCCTGAATGGACATTCAACAGTTTTACTCAATCTGGCAAAGCTGTTGTTGTTTGCCAACTCAGAACTGTTCTGCCTCCTCCTGTTCCCCCTGCTTCTACTTCCAACTGTAACCCAGCTGCCCCCCTGGACATCCTCACTAGTCCCATCTCCACCCTCCATGCTACGCCTAGCAAAACTGTGCTCAGTAAGCACCAGCTCCCTTTCCAGTGGAGCAATATCACTAAGTGCTGCAATTCTCCTCTGTAGTTCTCCAATTTGAGCTTCCTGAGAGGCAACATGCTCACACCTCTCACAGAGGTATGGACCCTGGATCATCTGTTCCAGTAGTGCATACATATGGCAGGATGTACACTGAGTGAGGTTGCCGCTGGACTGACTCATGATTACCAGTTACACAAATACAGTGAGAAAAAAAATCAATGTATTTGTATAAAGATTGCTTTTCTACACCTTAACCCAAACAAAACAAAATATATATATATATATATTTTAATTTTCTATTTCTTCTTATAATACCCCTTTTCTTTGAACTCCTTTATTTTATTTAATCTCCTGCACACTAACTACACTTACACTTGAAATGATTGCAAGCTCCCAAGTTCGCTCCTTCCCTTGTTAAAATAGACCCTGCCTACTCACCTGTACAATGATAAATGAGCACAGGACAGAAAACACTGCACTGCCTCACAGAACTGATTCAAACAGAACACCACACAAATGCATACAGATAAGCCTTTACACAGGCCAAACCACACCCACTGTCACCTGGACACTGATTACAGCCCACAGGAAAGAAAACACTGCACTGCCTCACAGAACTGATTCAAACAGAACACCACACAAATGCACACAGATAAGCCTTTATACAGGCCAAACCACACCCACGCCCACCTGCACAATGATTACAGAGCACAGGACAGAAAACACTGCACTGGTTTACAGAACTGATTCAAACAGAGCACCACAAAAATGCACACAGATAAACCTTTACATAGGTCAAACCACACCCACTCTTACCTGCACAATGATTACAGAGCACAGGACAGAGAACACTGCACTGATTTACAGTACTGATTCATTACTACTCATATTTTCATCTGTCTCAAACACATTTAGAAAACATGTCTATAATTACTTTTGCACAGACAATACATGTCATGCAAAAATGTTTTAGTAGTTTGTGTAGCTATATGCTATAAATATCTTATGTATTATATCTATCCCCCCCCCCCCCCCCCCCCCCCCTGTTGAGACATGGTTTAACCAGTGGCTCTATATTGCTGCATATCTATGTAAACTGTGTGGTATCATGGGAAGGATCTTTGGCCAATTGCCAGCATATATATCTATGCATAGGCATATTGTATTCAAATATACTTATCAAAGCACAAAAACAGGATCCATAAACATCACAGATAATTTTGGACTTGTGAAAAATAATGTATGTGCATAGTCACAAATCACAAATCACAAATCTAATATGTTTTTGAAAAATCCTAAATATAATTGGACTGAAGGAATTAAATCAAAACAAAAATAAATATTTTATGTCAGCCAAACCTATAATTAGTTTCTCAAATTACCAATGACACCTATTTGGATCAATATAAAATGCTTTGCTATAAATTGAAAGGCTGTTTAACCTGCTTATCAAATTGTTTTCTCTGTATAACAACTTTAATATTATCAAAACTCAGCAAATAACTTTATTCTCTTCACAGCAGTGGCAGAGCTACTACTGGTGCAGCAGGTGCAAAGAACCTGGGCCCATCACAGGGTCGGGCACTCTGCCACTGACAGTAAATAACAAATCTTAATTTGGTAGATGAACATGGTAGATAATTATGTTGTACAAAGGTGACCTGATCATAATATGGGTTATCTGATCATCTACTTATACTGTACTTAATATCATGAAAAAAAAACATACATCTACAAAATCGTTCTATCTTTTTAAAAAATATTTCTGAAACAGTACTAAACATAAAATAACCGTTTTTACCATATAGCAGTATCTATCAGTTAGTGCTATAAAATTAATTATATTAAACATACTTTTATTTAATCTATTTTATCACATGGGCATTTTCTTGCTACATTTCAACTTGTCACTACTTTGCAAGAAAAATATGTAACAAAGCCTTTGTCTTTAACTTTTAAAGAGATATCATCAATATTATCAATACATAAATGTTATCATCAAAACATAAATGTTTTAGCGAGCTTAGAACAGGTAATATGTATGTATCATAAAATAACACTTTAGAACAGAGAAAAAAAAAAAGAAAAGAAGATTGAAGCCACAACAATGTCAAGATATTTTTACTGTAGAGAATACAACAGAAAAATATCCCACAGGTTTTTCTAGCTTTTTAAAAGGGAGATACAAAAAAGGTCAAAAACATTGTCTCTTGAATATGGTATTTGCAAACACAGAATGAAATTACATCACAGGACTTACAGCACCTCACTGTTACATATTTCTGGGAAACTATCTCCGTTTGATATTATACCAGCTTTAGAAATATACCTCAATGGTGAACATGATTTCACATCCTTAAAGATATAGAATAAAAACATTTTTCAATCTGTATTTCTCAGTTGTTTTGCAAAGAAAGAAAAGCACAACAATCACACCCCTATTTGATCAGTACATTCTCCCACATTCATTTAACCAGTGAATCCATAATCTTTCTTCTGCTCATACCTGCAGACTCACATTCTTTATCACACTGTCCCAGACAGCAACTGCAATTTTGTCCCATGGTTTGTACACTTTATTATGTGCGCAGAGTACGTTTTATATCCTCTTTCAACAGACTCTGACAGCTGACCCACAGCGGTCTTCACACTGTCCTACGATTGACCCTCAGTGGTCACAAAACAAGCCTAAGGCTGGTCCTCAGTGGTCATAAAATAAGCTTTTACCCCTATACAAGGCAAACCCTCAGCGGTCTCAGAAAAATACCCAACCCTTTACTACAATTGTAAGTTGCAGTTTATCTGCACTGTAATAATTATTTTGGGGTGCGTTGATGATTTTTAATATTTCTTTATTTAGATTCAAGGCATCTATCTTTTTGGATGTTAATATCACTTTATTTGCAATGTCTGAGTAATCGTCGTTATTGATAGTGTTTAGAAAGATTGCCAATATGAGTGATTCCTTGCAAACCATTTGTTATGGAATTTCTACGGTATCATCCAGTAAATTATTTATTTGTGGATGTTTTCCTTCTCCAATTTGAATTAGCCAATCATTGAATTCATGTTGGCCTTCAGAACTCATATTTAATTCTAAATTCAGGTGTGTAAATATTTTCTACAGTTTACTTGTCTTGATACATGTTTCAATTATGTCAGTCCTATTTCTATGTGGCACAACAGGTAATGTTTGCCTAAAATCTCCTCCTAACAACATCGCCTTTCCACAAAAGGGCAAATTATTATCCATCACTTCTTTTAAGAATATATAAATACATTGCAAAGCATGACATGACATCATTGTTGCCTCATCTATGAATTTACTTTTTTTTATTTTTTTTTACTTGTAAAGAATTCAGTCGAATATCTGACACTGATGTTTCTAAAATGGGAACTGGCAGTTTAAATCCACTATGCACAGTTCTGCCACCTTCTAACAAAAGTGCGGCAATTGCAGTTGTTGCAAATGGCATTGCTATTTGACTCTGTGCTTGAATGTAACTCATCAAACAATTGTACAGATAAGTTTTTTTCTGATCCGCCAGGGCCATCTACATAGAAATACCGGTCTTTGACCAGTTCATCATCTGTAGCATTTGTGATGGCATTAAATGCTTGCAATTTTAATCTATTTAAAGTTGCAAGTCTTTCTTGTGTCTTTTGTTTTTGAAGCTCAGTGTCATAGTCATCAAAGTTTATTTCATCTATAAGTCCTGGATCAGGCAAATTAAAACTTGCACAATTTAATCTATGAGCAATAAATATTTCTTGAATTTCCATTAATGCTTTTAAGAGTGAATGGCCTCATTGTTACATTTCAAGAAGTCTTCATACATATTTAATTTAAATGTTTCCCGCAAAGTAAATGCATCAGGTACATTGCAAAAAATGCAAATTGTTCTCTCATTTGCTTTGGCATTTGACATAGTGCTGCTTCTTCCATACACCTCTCCCATTCTGTATCATCTGCTATGAAGTTTCAATGTCTTGCAGCTAATAGGAAAGTATCATAAACTATGTCATTCACTGTGCGTAAATGTTCATAACTTTGTGCACCGGGAACATGTAAAAGAAGTAATCTTAAACTGAAACGTTCAATGTCTCTTGGGCTTGACGGTATACATTTGTGGGATAATTTTATGAGTATCTCTTTTTCGTTGTCACCATTGGCCATTTATGAATACATAGTGATATGGAATCTCAATGTATAAAAATTGTCTGGCCTCAGTGTCCTGGCAGTTTATTTGAAACTAAGCAGTAAGTGTTATTGCTCTATGTTCACTTTGGGCTAAGGCATTTCTTTCATTGCCAGCAGTAAAGCAAACAAACTGACTTTGTGGCAAATGTACAGCTAATTGATACACAGCATGTGACCGATCATGCATCTCAAATTTCAGAAGACGCCAAATTGCTTCTGAAGCACTGACATAGCGAGCATCTAAACAATTAGAAAGTTCGTCATGTAAAAATGGATTTTCCTTTTCATTTTGTGCACCTTGAACAACAACAGTTGCTGCATCATATCCTTTGTATATATATTTATATAAATATTTAAAGGATTTAATAGAAGTGCCAGCTTCCACCTTTATGTGTGCATTGTCAGCATAATTAGCATCAGTTTGCATTTGAAATTGTTTTGGGAACTCTTTTGTACATTTTTTATTTTACATACATGGTGAATTTGGATTGATATCTGCACATGGCCCATGGATCATTCTGTGTGTTACAATCTCATAACGATTTGAATATTTTTCTGGATGTGGCAGTTCAGCAGTAATTACTAAATCCCCTCTCTCTGCAGTATTCAATTTATCTTTGTCCTGCAGGATTAAAAGTATGTGTGCATGTGGCAGGCCTCTTTTTTGAAATTCAATAGTATAAACAAAAGTCACACATTTTCCAAATAACTGTGCTTTAGTTATATCATGTATTAATGAATGGAGTTTTATTTTGAATACTCTTGCCACTAAATCTGGTCGAATAGTAGTTTATTATCCAAGATTCTAATTTTCCTTGATCTCTGGTCATTGGGAATTATATGTGAATGTAATGAATAAAACTGGTTTTCCAAATTTTGTGACAATAGCCATGGCATCCTTGTATCTTTCTCGTATATTGCAAGGAGATCCTTGGGAAGTGGATGGCAAAATGATTGCTCTTTCAGCTGGAATTTCTCTGTTGATATCCAATTCAGCGACATAACCCATCAATCCACAATATTGTTATATGCAAAGCTTGTTTTGTTGAAATTTGATACATTTTAGATTTTTTGCTTTGACTTGCAGATAGGAATCAATAATCCATTGTTGTGTGAGTTTGCCCCACATAAAATAGGATTAAAATGATCCCGAAAAGTAGTTTGTGCCACTTTATATTCCAGCATAGAAATATTGCTTCTAAAACAAACTTTACCATTGCGATAACTTTGCAACCGTAATTTTGGTTCCTATCCCGGCTCACCATTTGGAAAGAAAATGGGATATATCATTGGATCCAAATTACAACTTAATATATTTATGTTTATAAAAGGTTGGTCTTCATTGCGTGGATATATTATAATATCCCGCTGAAAAGATGGTTCACCATTCTCATTTTAAAGACCATGGCAATCTCATTCACTGTTGGTAAATTATATCATCTTTGATCAGTATTGCAATCTCTTTCCAAAACCATATTTACTCTTGGCATTGCAATGTATTTATTTGAGCATGTTGCTGTTGTTCTTTTTCAAGCTGTGCTAATTGTTTGGATGCTTCACTGTATGGGTTGTTGGCCATAAGTTTATCCAGCTGTTCAAAGACTATGCGCAAACACTGTTTATTTTCTGGAACTGTCATCCATTGTTTAACAGCTTCCATTGTATCTAAGACATATAACTATGCAAATTTCCTTTGCTCTCCTTCATGTGGGTGTAAATATGAAGTGCGGTGGTAAATTTGTCCTTGAACTCTAAAACAATATGGACCATGTCCTGGGACATTTTCTGCTAATTTAGCACCCATAGATGCAAATGAAATTACACTATTATAAGACCTGATTTTTTTTTTTAATTGGTATAATTTGGAAATGTTGGATCGCTCATTATACTTTGTAGTAATCAGGAAATGTGTGGAAGTCTTACCTCTCCTTTCTGACAGATACTATTAAAATCTCAGTTAATTGGTCTTTCCTTGAGAAAATAGGCTCCAGAAAACTGACAAACCACAATGAGTAATCCACAATAATGAGTGTCTACTGTTAGTACTGTAATTAAAGCACTATCCTGAGCTTCCTCAACATTGATATCACTACAACTTTATATATCTACATTGGTGTCATGTGTATGAACATTGGTGTCATGAGGCAATATTGGGTCATTACGCAATGTTGCACAGACATTTTTTTTTGTTTACTTTTTCTTTTCTTTGAAGCTCCAGCACACTCACTTTGTGCTTTCTTACTCATTTTTCTTTTATTAAAAAGTCTCTGTCGGTCTTCTTCTCTTAAGCGTTAGGAAGTCTCATGGCACTGTGCATCTCTCCACGTTTGCTTCCTTTCCATTGCCGCTCTTCTTTAGCGTTCAATCTTGTCTTCTCTGTTGTCCACCATTGTAATCTGTAATTGTAAATACAGGTGTAAGATTTAAAAAGAAGGGTAGGGGAAAGAAAGCGCGCCACCTCCGAGTGCAATATGAGTGTATAATAATAGTCATGTCAAAACATCAATCTCATAGTGTTTCACTCACATGTGATAACCCCAAAGTTATGAGGTATCTGTATGGATTAATAGGGGTACCTCTGGAAGTACCCTATGTCCAATCCTCAGATCTTAATCCCAGGCACAGGATACAATCCAGATAATTTTGTAGTAGGTATAGTTGGATCACCAATGCTATTGGGTAAACTATGATATAGTGTCTATAGAACAAAATACGATACCAACTCCTTATGTCTACAATAGAGGACAATTGAAACATACTAGTACAAACAATAGTGTGTTTATCATATATTTATTGTACCATGCAATCCCAAGTACATGCCATATATGGCCAATAGTGATAGGCACAATGAAAATTAATAAAATCAAAAATGTAAAAACATGAAATAGTATCAAACGTGTTTCGCCAATAAGGCTTCCTCAGTGATATAAAAACATAAACAGTATGTAAAAATGTATATAAGTACTGCTCATATCAGCACTTACCAACATCAAAGCCTTTCTGCTCCCCCACAGAGGCTTATATACCCTCCATAACAATCAGGGAGTGCATCCAAAATGGTGTTGCCCCATGTGACGTGCATCATGTGAACTCTTATGACATCATCACATGATCTTAAATCTAGAAAAGGAGTAACCTTCTATGTAAGGGTAATATTTCTAATATCATCAAATTGTATAAAATTATAGAAATAGATCAATTGAAGAGTGTAAATAAACATATATTTTAGAGAGAGATAAATAGACACTACACTTAATTGGCAACCTTTATATATTAATTAAAGAAGATATAATCATAAAGATTAAAAGATCAATTTATTTTCATTATTAAAATAAACAATGGCACTTAAAATATAAAAAATTAGTTAGATTACATTGCTTACACCATATCGTCTGTAAGTAAAGGAATGTGGTTACTACACTAGATAGTAAGGCCCTCATTCTATTATCGGCCGTAAATCGGCCGTAAGGCTGCGATTCCTTGCGGGGGTTCAGTTAACTCGCGATTCTATTATACGGCCCCGCAAGGATCTCCTTTTACGGCCGGCCGCATATCTTGGAACCGGCCGTAATCTCAGAAATCTAAAAACACAAAAATAAATTCAAGCCTGCACTGTACAGCTCTGTAAATGCTAGGGATCATATTGGGGGACATGAGGATTAAAAGAAACCCACTCTCAAGCTTGCACATCAGCCCAAACCCGAGTTCAAATTAACTGTTTATTTTCCGGCTGCGGCGTGGGCGGGTCTGAAGTGCTCCAAGCACTCTGGACTTTTTACATGGATATTTTACGGAAATTAAAAATAAAATATTTTACGGATTTGAGTATAGGATAATTATGTGCTATTTTTTCTAACACCTAAAATCCCTTTATAGTCTTCTCAAAGTACAGGATGGCTTTATATGAGCTATTTTATGTGCTTAATTGGTGCTAGCGGGACCTCTTTCCTGCAAGTAAGCTGCGGTTAGTTTTTAGCCTTGCAGAGAGGGTTCCCGGAGCAATTGAATTGCAAATAGGAATTTCTTACGGCCGAAACTCTTGCAGCCGTTTTAGATCAAAGGCTTTCCTCTGGCGCGAGCGGCCGCAAGAGATAGCAAGGCACCGGCCGCAAGCCTGCCGGAGTCCCCGGCCATAAGGGAATAGAATAGCCGAATAGCTTGCGGCCGGTCCTTGCGGCCCCGCAACGGCTGCGGCCGCTAATAGAATGAGGCCCTTAGAGTGTAATATAAATGACAATACAATATATATTATCCAAAAAATACTGAGAATGCAGAATGGAGAGCCGACTAATATATAATCTCTACAAGATATATTAAAGTACTATATTAAAGTGCTAAGTGCTAAAGTTAATAAAAAATAAAGTGTTGCCAAATAATTGGAAGAATCCAATTATACGTGAAAGTGTATATACAAAAATCAGTTCAAACAGTTCTGCAGACCCAATATAATTACATAGCACTGAACAATATACATTTTTGTAAATGTATAAGTTACCCCATTATAAATACATACATAATTCCATATTGTTAATATACGAAGTATTACAATAAGTGAACAACTAATATGTCTCTTTCTATTGATGTTCAGATTGATCAAAAGTTACAATTAATATATCAATTTAGCATTCTTTGTAAATATCACTTTGTTACTTATCTTAGTTCAAAAATGTGTCCAGGCAGTAAACTTCTGTAACAGTATAAGTATCCACTCGCCGATAGAGTCATGTCGCTAATCCCCAGCACAGCAAGTCGGCGTGTGACGTCGGTGGGCAATGGTTGATGGGAAGTCGACGCGCGTTTCGCGGGTAAACGCTTTCTCAAGACATCTCAAAATGGGAAGTGATATCCTTTATATACTTTAAGATAAGTTATCATTGGTCAATTTATATTCTAACGTATTCATACTATCTTTCCATTTTCTTGTTTTCCTATTTCTTTCTTATCCTTTATAATAGAATTAATCCAATCCACTTAGTATCTTTGCAATCCTTTTTATATAACGCTTCCTTAATGATGGTGTTTTTTATATATACTTTATACACTTTATTTTTTCAAATCATTATTTCTTAATTTTCATCAATTCAGTCTTTTAGTAGCCAATCTTCTTCTCCAACGGCAACAATACCCCATACGAACACAATGTCTTAAAAGTAGTCCTTTCACTATATATCTGGAAAGACATAAGTATATATTAAAGATTGATCACAAATATCCATTTATGCACAACTATATATATTATTATTAAAATGTCCTTATAATTTGAAAAAAAAATAATTATAGTCATTCCAGATATGGGCTAAAAAAGACATATAATTTTTTTCTGTTATATTCTCGTAAATTTAAAAGGATTATAGGATTACAAAAGTTTGTCAAAAGAAACCACAAAATGGATTTGAGATAACATAAGTATAATAGTACAGGGAGGGAGGGGAATCCAACCTGTATATATCTATATGTAAATACAATTGAAGATGTTATTGAGTCTTTCTGATCTCCTTTACATTATGGATCTATACATTTAAATTAAACATTATATGTTTCGGTCCCTTAATATTACATCTTAATTCTCACCAACATATGATATATTATTAGTTATCACCAAATATAATCCAAAACAAAATTATATTAATAATATAATAATTCTAATGAAATAATAAATACCAAAACATGAATAATATGTTGACAAATATAGATTCATGTAACCAATATAACTAACTCATGATGTATATAAATGTACTAATTTCATAATTATCTAAGATTAGTAGCCAGTCATATCTGCTTAAAGACCTCTATGTGAAGACCATAAAGTTGCAATTTTCATTGAGCCCAAAAGGTACTAGGGTATTCAATGGAATTATCCATTTTGTCTCACTTTTCAAAAGTTATTTTTCCATATCTCCTTTTCTTAATCCTAATTTTACTTGTTGTAGTACCCAGCAATGTAATTTGGGTCTTGAATCATGTTTTTTTAGAAAATGTCTTGCTACAGTTGTTAGTACCTTATTTTTGCTCAAGTCCTTTGGGGCATTCTTGATATTATAGATATGTTCGCCCAACCTCCTTCACAATTCTCTGGTAGTGATACCAATGTACTTTAGGGAACACAGACATTGTATACAGTACACTACATTGGTACTTGTACAATTGTATAAACCTTTAAGTTGGATTATTCTATTTTGTCTGTCTTGTACTTGCACAAATTTTTTCATATATCCACAAAAAGTACATCCTCTACATCCATAGGTTCCTTCGGATGATTGAGTCAATTCTCGTTTTTTATAGAAATGACTACTAACCAGTCTATCTTTCAATGATTGGCTTTTCTTCCAACCTGTACAAATTAGATCTCCCAGAATTGATTTCAACAC
This sequence comes from Discoglossus pictus, assembly GCA_027410445.1. Taxonomy (NCBI): domain Eukaryota; kingdom Metazoa; phylum Chordata; class Amphibia; order Anura; family Alytidae; genus Discoglossus; species Discoglossus pictus. Next base: position 51,403,639 of record CM050163.1, read on the forward strand.
ATCATCTGCTCTGAGAATTTGGGTGTGTTTGTTTATGATAGCCAAAATATTTTGCAACTGTTCACAAAACGTTCCTATGTAGCATATTGGTTCCTGTTTTTTAATATTCACTTGTGATCTCAATAAACAATCTCTTTGCATATATACAGTTTTATGATAGGCTTTTTTAAGAGATTTTCCACTATAGCCTCTCAGTTTCAGTCTTTGTATAAGTTCTCTGGATCTTTCCTTAAAGATTCCATCATCTGAACAATTTCGACGGAGTCTCAAAAATTCCCCATAGGGTATAGATTTCTTTATGGAAGGTAAGTGAGCACTTGTGTTATGTAATGTGCTATTTGTTGCGGTCGTCTTGCGGAAAATATCTGTTATGACCCTTCCTCCTTTGCCTTAAATAATTGACATATCCAAAAAGTCAATTGTATCGGTTTTCATTTGATATGTTAACTTCAAACTGTATTGATTGTGATTCAGAATTTGAAAGAAAGCCTCAAGTTCTTGTTCAGTACCATCCCACACAATCAAAACATCATTGATATATCTTATCCCCAGTGTTATGCAATCGGTATACTTAGCATTAGAATCACAAAATACATGCTCGCACTCCCACCATCCCAAATGTATATTGGCGTAGGTGGGGGCGCAAGCTGTCCCCATCGCAGTCCCGCAAACTTGAAGATAAAATCTGTAATTGAAAACAAAATAATTGTGACAAAGAATAAACTTAAGAAGAACCAAGACAAAATCATTGAATTGTGTTTTAAAAATCGTTTCCATAGACAGGAAATATTTTATGGCATTACAGCCAAGTTCATGATGGATTGACATATATAGTGATTTGATATCTGCAGTCACTGATAATGTGGATTCTTGTAGACAAACATTGTTTAGACGCTTTAGGACATCTCTTGTATCTCTCACAAATGATGGTAGTTCCCACACAATATGTCGTGATTTTTTGTCTATAAATCCACTCGCCTATTCTCCCATGCTACCATTTCCGGAGATGATGGGACGACCGGGAGGGTTCTTTATATCTTTATATATCTTAGGTAGCATGTAATACGTCGCGTTGCGAGGGTTCTTAACTTGTAAATATAGCCATTCCCTCTTAGTTATTACATTTCCATCGTTGGCATCATTAATAATTTTGTTATATTTACATAAAAATCCTTCTGTGGGATCACCCAACAATAGTTTGTAGCATTTGTTATTTTGTAATTGCTTATTGGCTTCTTTTAGATATAGTTCAATAGGCCAAATACCTACGTTACCACCTTTGTCCGATGGTTTGACAAGAATAGCGTTCCAGTTTATTATTTCCTTCAATGCTTTATTTTCAGTTGATGTAATATTCATATTCTTTATTGGAACCATTTTTTCAAAGTCTCTGATAACCACCTTAACGAAAGTGTCCACTGCTGAACAACTGGAAATTGGAGGATTGAAAGTTAATTTTAACCTCAATTCTTGATCCAGTTCTTGATCCAGTTGTGATATTGTGGTATCCTCATAGTTTTCAACATCCACAGTCTATTTGGATGTCAGGGTCATCATTATGTCCAGAATCTGACCTTGAAGTAAAAAAATATTTGATAAGAAGCTTCCTGGAAAAAAGATGTAGATCTTTAATAACATCAAATAAATTATATTCCTTGGAAATTGAAAAAGAAAGACCTCTATTCAACAAATGTGTTTGGGATTCAGTCAAAACGTGTGAAGATAAATTGATGACTGTAGAATATCTTTTATCGTCTCGCTCCTCCACTCCAATTCTCTCCTCTGTTTGTCATTTCGGTTCTGTATCCCCAATTTTGGCGGTCTCTTAATTGTCTTGGTATATATGATTCTTGAAAATCTACTGGTTCCTTATACTTTCTCCGATTCATTGACTTGTAATGTCTTTGTCCTAAAAAATCATCACGTCTTGATTTTATTTCGGATAATCTTGTGTCGTCATCAGTTGCTTAAGTATCATTGTCAGTTGATGTGTTGGAATAGGATTTAGTCATATCCGATCTAGATCTTAATGGTCTACAGTGATTTTAGTTATGGGACCAATCGAAGATATTTCCATTATTCAATTTATTTTCATTATTAAAATAAACAACGGCACTTAAAATGTTAAAAAATAGTTATATTACATTGCTACACCATATTGTCTATAAGTAAAGGAATGTGGTTACTACACTAGATAGTAAGAGTGTAATATAAATGACAATAAAATATATATTATCCAAAAAATACTGAGAATGCAGAACGGAGAGCCGACTAATATATAATCTCTACAAGATATATTAAAGTACTATATTAAAGTGCTAAGTGCTAAAGTTAATAAAAAATAAAGTGTTGCCAAATAATTGGAAGTATCCAATTATACGTGAAAGTGTATATACAAAAATCAGTTCAAACTGTTCTGCAGACCCAATATAATTACATAACATTGAACAATATACATTTTTTTATAAATTTATAAGTAACCCCATTATAGATACATACATAATTCCATATTGTTAATATATGAAGTATTACAATAAGTGAACAATTAATATGTCTCTTTCTATTGATGTTCATATTGATCAACAGTTACAATTAATATATCAATTTAGCATTCTTTGTGAATATCACTTCGTTGCTTATCTCAGTCCATCAAATGTATCCGGACAGTAAGCTTGTGTAACAGTATATGTATCCACTCGCCGATAGAGTCATGCCGCCGATCCCCAGCACAGCAAGTCGGCGTGTGACGTCGGTGGGCAATGGTTGATGGGAAGTCGACGCGCGTTTCGCGGGTAAACGCTTTCTCAAGACATCTCAAAATGGGAAGTGATATCCTTTATATACTTTAAGATAAGTTATCATTGGTCAATTTATATTCTAACGTATTCATACTATCTTTCCATTTTCTTGTTTTCCTATTTCTTTCTTATCCTTTATAAAATAATTAATTCAATCCACTTAATATCTTTGCAATCCTTTTATATAACGCTTCCTTAATGATGGTGTTTTGATATACTTTATCCGATTTATTTTTTCAAATCATTATTTCTTATTTTCATCAATTGAGTCTTTTATTAGCCAATCTTCTTCTCCAACGGCAACAATACCCCATCCGAACACGATGTCTTGAAAGTAGTCCTTTCACTATATATCTGGGAAAATTGAATTATGTATGTATCTATAATGGGGTTAATTATACATTTATAAAAATGTATATTGTTTAATGTTATGTAATTATATTGGGTCTGCAGAACTGTTTGAACTGATTTTTGTATATACACTTTCACGTATAATTGGATTCTTCCAATTATTTGCCAACACTTAATTTTTTATTAACTTTAGCACTTTGCACTTTAATATTTAGCACTTTAATATATCTTGTAGAGATTATCTGTTAGTCGGCTCCCCATTCTGCATTCTCAGTATTTTTTGGATAATATATATTGTGTTGTCATTTATATTACACTCTTAGGCCCTCATTCAATTGCAATTTTGCCACTTGAATAGGGGTGTAAATAAGCACATCACATATATTTTTTTAAAAAGTTTTTAGTTATTAAGCATCTATCTAAAAGCACGGTTTTCACTAACTAAAAACTTCTTTAAAAAATATATATTATGTGCTTATTTAGAGCCGTATTCAATTGGCAAAATCGCAATTGAATGAGGGCCTTACTATCTAGTGTAGTAACCACATTCCTTTACTTATAGACGATATGGTGTAGCAATGTAATATAACTAATTTTAAACATTTTAAGTGCCATTGTTTATTTTAATAATGAAAATAAATTGATCTTTTAATCATTATGATTATATCTTCTTTAATTAATATATAAGGGTTGACAATTAAGTGTAGTCTCTATTTTGTCTCTCTCTAAAATATATCATCATGTGATCAGCATAGCAATCCCAGCACTTCTTGATGCATAAACTCTCACTCTATGTGAATGCCCTCTGGTGGCTATACAGACACATTACATGTTTCTCTCCTATACAGCTCCAAGTCAAAAAAAGATCACCCTTGGGTAACATGAATAGATATATATTAAAAAGACATTGATAAATTGCGATGCATGTAAAAAGGAGATATACATAAATATAAAATAAAGGACATGTAAAATATATAGGGAACTACATCCCAATATATGACACAGTCCATACCCCCACTCTTATCTAACAAAAAACAGTGCACGTATATCTCATGATAAATTAAAAAGCAGGATATATAAATAAAATAAAGGACATGTTAAATATATAGATTAATAGAGGACAATAGGCTAACATATTGCACAATCCATATCCCCACTCTTATCAAACAGTACACATATATCTCATGGACAACGATTATTAAAAAGCAAACACATTAAAATTACTGTCATTCATAAATGCAGCAGGGGAGACATCATATAGAACTCAAAGAAGGGAGGACAATAGAAGACACCTAAAACAGGACTAGAGGGCATATATGAATAGACTACTACCTATATTAGCCTTCTAAAGAGGCGGCCAGGTCTATATCCCTATTTAGACCTAACGGTTCCAATGTGCCCAAAAGATGTATCCATTCTCTTTCTTTCTGTCTCAAATTTAACAGTATATTCCCCCCTCTTGAATTGGGTTTTACTTGTTCCACTTCCTGAACCATTATACCAGAGACATATTTGTTATGCTTCATAATGATGTGAGCGGAGAAACCATTCATAAGGATCCCCCTGTCAACATTATACAGATGCTCTCTAAAATTGTTTTTTAAAGAACGCTTGGTGTGGCCCACATACAGTAGGCCAGATTTGCAAGTAATAGTGTAAACCACATACCCTGAGTTAAGATGTTTAATTCTAAACGTTTCTTTATTGCTAGTGGATACTACCATATGCCTCTCTCTAGATTTGAGGAATGGACACATGTCACAATTCTTGGTACTACAGCTAAGTGACCCTTTTGTCCCCCTAATCCACATGCTTTCATGCTTTTTAACTGGCCTCAGCTCACTAGGAGCTAATCCCTGCTTTAAATTACAATTTCTTCTAAATGTGACTATGGGATTTGCAGGTAAAATCTCTCTCAAAAGATCATCCTGTAGTAGAATGGGCCAAAATTCCTTTATAACATGGTATATAGATGGGGCTGCTGCGTTATATTTAGAAACTTTATATCTGATGTTTTGTGAATATTCTCTCCTCTACAGGGATCCTTCTTCTTATATAGAAGATTTGTTCTATCAAAATCCCGTGCTCTCCGTCTAGCCCCCATCACCACATGAGTGTTATAACCAAAAATGTATATCCCAATCATATACTCTCTTTATCGAAGTCGGCAAGGTCACTACAGTTTTTCCTCACCCTTTGAAATTGGCCATAGGGTATGTTTCTAATCCACTTGGGATCATGGCCACTGGTCGCATCCAAATAACCATTGGTATCCGGGGGGGGCCAGACTGAGAGCACGGGATTTGGATTGAAAAAGTCTTCTAAATAAGAAGGATCCCTGTAGAGAAGCAAATAGTCACAAATCATCAGATGTATAGTTTCTTACTAAATATAATGCAGCAGCCCCATCAATTCGCCATGTTATGAAGGAATTTTGGCAGGATGATCTTTTGAGAGATATTTTACCTGCAAATCCCATAGTCACATTTAGATTTTTTTTTTTATTTAAAGTAGAGATTAGCTCCTAGTGAGCTGAGGCCAGTTTAAAAGGATGAAAGCATGTGGATTCGGGGGACAAAAGGATCATTTGGCTGTAGTACCAAGAATTGTGCCATGTGTCCATTCCTCAAATCTAAAGAGAGACATATGGTAGTATCCACTACCAATAAAAATACGTTTTGAATTAAACATCTTACTTCGTATAAATCAGAGTATGTGGTTTACACTATTACTTGCAAATGTGGCCTACAGTATATGGGCCGCACCAAGCGTTCTTTAAAAAACTGATTTAGAGAGCATCTGTATAATGTTGATAGGGGGATCCTTTTTGAATGTTTTCTCCGCTCACATCATTATGAAGCATAAGAAAGATGTCTCTGGTATAATAGTTCAGGCAGTGGAACAAGTAAAACCCAATACAAGAGGGGGGAATATACTGTTAAATTTGAGACAGAAAGAAACAAAATGGATACATCTTTTGGGCATCTTGGAACCCTGCGGTCTAAATAGGGATATAGACCTGGCCGCCTCTTTAAAAGGCTAATTTAGGTAGTAGTCTATTCATATATGCCCTCTAGTCCTGTTTTAGGTGTCTCTTATTGTCCTCCCTTCTTTGAGTTCTATATGATTTCTCCCCTGCTGCATTTATGAATTTTCATGTGTTTGCTTTTTAATAATCGTTGTCCATGAGATATATGTGTACTGTTTGATAAGAGTGGGGATATGGATTGTGCAATATGTTAGCCTATTGGCATCTATTGATCTATATATTTAACATGTCCTTTATTTTATTTATATCTCCTGCTTTTTAATTTATCATGAGATATACGTGCACTGTTTTTTGTTAGATAAGAGTGGGGATATGGATTGTGTCATATATTGGGATGTAATTCTCTATTGATCTATATATTTTACATGTCCTTTATTTTATATTTATGTAAATCTCCTTTTTATATGCATCCTAATTTATCATTGTCTTTTATATATATATATTCATGTTACCCCAGGGTGATCTTTTTTTGGCTTGGGGCTATATAAGATGGGAGAAACATATAGGGTATGTCCTCCTCCTTTTCCCCTTTTTATGTGGTCACCAATTGAAGATGTGCATGTATTGTCCTTGGGTATATATATATATATATATATATATATATATATATATATATATACTAGCGACTTGCCCATCAAAAAATGACAGCAATTGTGTATGTTTTGAATTCTGTTTTGCAGGTAATATGCGTAGTTGATGCTTGTAACCTTTTTTCTTATCTATAAAGTAGTACAATTATTATATGAAACATATTTTTTTTTTTAACATGCAACTTGTAGGTGAACAACTGGTAAATCATGTTTTTTTAAGAGTAGTAACATTTTAATGTAAGAACAGGTCAACATTGTATTAATGAGTATTGTAAACATGACATTTGTCACATGCAACTTGTAGATTAACAACTGGTAAACTAAACATGTATTGAATCTAGAGGAGGGGAAACAGTAAAAAACCCAATTGAAACTTAGCCAATTGTATCAAAGGGGGGCGGGAAATAATTCCTTCCTGACCCCATTAACTGGCGATCTGATTACTCCCTGGATTAATATTTTCCATTGAATTATACATTTAGATTGTACAACAAAAGCTCCTCTTCCTCTTAACATGAACTTTGAAATATATGCAATAAAACAACTTTGCACAGTTTTTTCCAAAAATAGTAACATTATAGACAGTAACTTAATGAAGTAACATTTAAACTGGAATTGTTCTAAAATGCAAGCAAAGTGTTTTGTGGTCCTAATCATGCTAAAAGGCTACTTCCATAAAATTAGAATACCTTATTTTGTCGTTGTTGATTTTTGATGGTTGACATTTTGTTGTTATTGTTGTAATATGTGAAAATGGCACATAAAGTTTAATATGTGAAATAGTGGTTCTCTAAAAAGAGAACGCCAGACATCAAAGTTCGTCCACAGGGTGTTACCACTGTTCTCTATGGTTTTTGTTATTTTATAGAGTTTCTTATGGAAATAGTGGTGCTCTAAAAAGAGTCTGTGCGACATAAAATTTCATCCTGGAAATCAAATCACTGTTCTCTCTAATTTTTTTTTGTTGATGTTGTACATTCGTTTTTGAGATGAAAGTATTGTTGGAATATGGCACATAGAGTTTTGTATGTGAAATAGTGGTCCTCGTGAAAGAGTCCCAGAGATATCTAATTTTTTCCTGGAAGTAAAACCACTGTTCTCTATGTTTTTTGCCATTTTATAGAGTTTCTTATTGAAATAGTGGTCCTCTAAAAAGAGCCCAAGTTTGTCCTTGAAATCAAACCACTGTGCTCTATTTTGGTTTTGTTTTTTCATCTGAAATTGTTGAGGTGAATTATATTTTTTGTTGTTGTTCTGTGCCATGTCTTGTATTGTTATATTTTGTGGAATTAAAGTTATAGTACCTCATAGTAGAAAATCTTTTTTGTAAAAATGTGGCCATCATCTAATAAATCACCTTGGTTGTTTTCAATGTAAACTTTAATAGCCTCTGAATTCTTGCATCTTGAGAATGCAACCTACAGCTTGCCATGTACAAATACTGGTTCTTCTAAAAAGATACCCACAGATTTGAAAGTTTGTCCTTGTGATTAATTAATGGTCATGGCAAATGCCATAATGATGGGAAATTCTCTCCTTTGAAGTACAAAAGGGAGGCTACTTTCACTTGTTGCCAAATCTATTCTTGGTATGAAAACTCTCTCTCCTTTTTGGGTACCAGTTAGAATTTCAGGATGTATGAAATGGTCCTTTAATTCTTGAACAATTAATCTGGTCCCGTTACATAGGCCTTTTTTGGGGTTCATATTTTTGCAGTAACATGACAATTGCACCTTTCTTAATGAGTTAATGAATTCAGTTGAAAAGTTTGTCTGACTTTCTTTGTCATCACCAAGTACAGAATCAGCACTGTGATTTTTTTGTGGTGCATTTATTTTTTTAATATTTCATTAGTGATGTCGCGAACAGTTCGCCCGCTGACTATTCGCGGCGATTTTGGCATGTTCGCGTTCGCAGCGAACGGCGAACATATGTGCTTTTCGGTTCGCCCCCTATTCTTTATCATTGAGGAAACTTTGACCCTGCACCTCACAGTCAGCAGACACATTCCAGCCAATCAGCAGCATACACTCCCTTCCAGAGCCTTCCATCTGAAGGACAGCAACCCAAAAAGCCATTTTTAGGGCTAGAACATCATTTATTTTATTTTATAATTTTTTTCTGTGTAATCTAATTGCATATGCCTGCCTGCCAGCGTGTGTGTGTGACAGGCTAACACCTAACAGCTTATATTGTGCTCAGTGAAATAAAACAACACTTTTTTGACTGTAATAGATTGAATATCAGTTGCCTGCCTACAGCTAGTGTGTGTGTGAAGCCTATTGCATCTACTCTGCCAACTTTTGCCAGTGCACAGTGATACGTCATATGTGGTGCAACCGTAGTGTACAGTGACATAAAACAACACTTTTTTGACTGTAATCGATTGAATATCAGTTGCCTGCCTACAGGCGTGTGTGTGAAGCCTATTGCATCTACTCTGCCAACTTTTGCCAGTGCACAGTGACACTCATATCTGGTGGCACCTTAGATTGCACGCGCAGTGCCCCAAATTTGAAGTGGGAGGACCGACCAAGCATCTTTTTCCATCTCCCGCTTCCAAAAATCAATGCCATATACACGTCCCCTGATAGTGGACCTAACAGGGATTAAACCGTTAGGAATAGTACTACTTAACAGTACACACCTTATAATAACGCAGACAGAGGCAACGCGTAAAATCTTCCATGCTGTGCAGTGGAAGCCCCCAGACTCTGACCTGTGTATAATATTCCATGCTGGGCAGTGGAAGCCCCCAGACTCTGACCTGTGTATAATCTTCCATGCTGGGCAGTGGAAGCCTCCAGACTCTGACCTGTGTATAATCTTCCATGCTGGGCAGTGGAAGCCCCAGACTCTGACCTGTGTATAATCTTCCATGCTGGGCAGTGGAAGCCCCCAGACTCTGACCTGTGTATAATCTTCCATGCTGGGCAGTGGAAGCCCCCAGACTCTGACCTGTGTATAATATTGCATGCTGGGCAGTGGAAGCCCCCAGACTCTGACCTGTGTATAATATTCCATGCTGGGCAGTGGAAGCCCCCAGACTCTGGCAGTCTTAAGAAGAGGAGTCAGAGGAGGAAGGTGGATTTGAGGAGGTGGAAGACCAAACACAGCAGGTGTCCCAGGGGGCTTATTGTCACCTTTTGGGGACCCTTTGGTGGCTGGGTGGAGGAAGAGACCTTCAATGACATCAGTGAGGACAAGGAACCGGACATGGCTAGCTTGGTATCCAACCTTGTGCAAATGTGAAGTTTGCGGTTGTGCAAAGGGACTGTTTGCGGTTGTTTGCGGTGCATTAAACGGGGAGATTGGTCTGTTACTGTGAAGCGGGTGTAACCCTTACACTACCTGATTGATACAACATCATACCTGATGTTATAAAGCATGTTATTCCAAACACTTTAGGAATGTTAGGTGCTTTATGCCCTTTATGGCTTAAAACCAGACTCTGCATCAACTATGTAATTTTCCGTGGGAGTTTTGCCATGCCGGAGGGGGATGCCACAGTCCAGGTGTTAGTCCCCTTGAAACAACTTTCCCATCACTATTATGGCCAGAAAGAGTCCCTGTGGGTTTTGAAATTCGCCTGCCCATTGAAGTCTATGGCGGTTCGCCGATGTTCGCCCGTTCGCGAACATTTGATGAAGTTCGCGTCCGCTGTTCGCGAACCCAAAATTTGATGTTCGCAACATCACTATATTTCATTATTGAGGAGTAATGTATCTTTATTTTTGCATGTTAATATTACTTTGCTGGCAAGCTCTGCATAGTCCTCGTTATTTATTGTATTTTGGAACATAGCTGATACGAGATCCTGTTTTCAAATCATATGAGCTGGGAGGTGCACGGTATCATCGGGTAAATTTGGTATGCTCTCTGTTTTTCCTTCGCCAATTTTAATGAGCCAATCACTGAACTAATTTGTCCTTCTGATCTCATATATTGTTGCAACTTGACTTTATACATGTTTGTATATCGGTTCGATTTCCATGTACAACAACAGGTAATGTTTGTCTAAAATCTCCACTTAACAACATTACCTTTAAACCAAATGGCAAATCATTATCCATGACTTCACGTAGCAAACGGCCAATACATTGTAGGGCATGGCATGACATAATTGTAACTTTATCTATTATAATGAATTTACTTTTTTTTTTTTTTTGCTTGCAATGATGTCATTTGAATATCCGACACTGATGTTTCCAAAATAGGAACTGGCAGTTTAAATCCACTATGCACAGTTCTTCCACCTTCTAACAAAAGTGCGGCAATTCCAGTGGTTGCAAATGGCAGTGCTATTTGACCTTGTGCTCGAACAAAACTCATCAATACATTATAGAGGTAATTTTTTCCTGATCCACCAGGTCCATCTAGATAGAAATAACGCTCTTTGAGCATGTCCTCATCTAGGGCATTTTTGATTGAATTAAATGCTGGCAATAGTAATGTATTTAAAGTTGCAAGTCTTTCTTCTGTTCTTTCTCATTGAAACTGAGTGTCATAGTCTTCAAAGTTTATGTCGTCTATGAGACCATGGATCTGGCAGATTAAAACTTGACCATCTTAATCCATGAGTTAAAAAGACCTCTGGGATTTCAATTAATGCTTTTAATTGTGCAATAGGCTCATTGTATCTTTGCAAAAATTCTTCAGCTATATTTGTTTTAAATTTGTCCCACAAAGCTAATGCATTTGGAGCATTTGAGAAGATACAAATGAATGCAAATTGTTCCCTCATCTGCTGTGGCATTTGACATAGTGCTGCTTCTTCTAGACATATTTCCCATTCTGTATGATCAGATAGGAAGTTTATGTGTCGCGCTGCTAAATGAAATGATTAAAGAACTATGTCATTAACAGTTCTTAACTGTTCAAAACGTTGTGCACCAGGAACATTTAGAAGTATGAATCATAAGCAGAAAAGTTCAAGGTCTCTTGAACTTACAGTGTAAATTCTTGGGATTATTTTATTTCCACAACTTTTTCGTTTTCCCCCATAATCCATTAACGAAAACATAATGGTATGGAATGTCAATATATAACAATTCCCTTGCCACCAAGTCAGTACAATTTAATTTAAACCATGCAGTTAGTGTAGTTTGGCAATGCTCACTTTGTGCCAAAGCATTTGTTTCATTTCCAACATGGAAATAAACTAAATGTCTTTGTGGCAAATGTACAGCTAATCATTATACTGCATGTGAGCGATCATGCATTTCAAATTTTAGAAGATGCCACATTGCTTCTGGTGCACTTACATATCGAGCATCTACATGAGATGCAAGTTCATCATGTACTAACTCACTTTGTTCGTTATTTTCAGTACTTTTGAACACTACACTAGCTGCATCATAGCCTTTGTAAATATATTTGTAGACATATTTAATGGATTTTATAGAAGTGCAAGCTTCCACATTAATGAGTGCATTATACTTCACGAGTAAATGTGGATTGTATGGTACCACATATCTGTTATCTACGTTTTTTCCACGTATAATGGCATTTTGGCCTTCTCTTCTTCTATATAATGGATAGCCATCACAATTAGCATAAGTTTTGTCTCTATAATCTTTTGGAAATTCTTTAGTACTTTTCTTATTTTCCATACATGGTGACTGCGAATTAATATCTCCACACAGTCCATGAATCATACGATGAGTTACAATCTCATATAGTCTACCATGTATTTCTGGACCTGGTAGTTCAGTAATAATTACTGAATCCACTTTGTCACCAGTATTCAATTTATCTTTCTCTTGAAGGACTATAAGAATATGTGCATGTGGAAGGCCTCTTTTTTGAAATTCTATGGTATAAACATAAGCCAGACATTTGCCAAATAACTGAGTTATGGTTATGTCACGTATTAATTCAGTTAATTTGATTTAAAGACTCTTGCCACTAAATCTGGTTTATTGGAACCAGTTTGTCCAATTAGCAAATTGTGTGTAATCTCTGGCCATTGTGGATTACATGTAAATGTAATAAATAAATAGGGACCCCCGCAGCAAGGGTTAATGTGGGGACCCTGCATTTCATGTAGGAGTGTGGGAAGGGGGTGTTAGGAGCAGGGGGACATTTGGACGAGCATACATAAGGGCTTCTAAAGCCCTTGCGGGTCCTCTCTAGCTCATGTAGGAATTTGTCCTTCATTTGCGTCTTACGAGTTAGGATACATTTGCGAGCTTGAATAGCGATTTGCGATTTTAGCCCTGCGAATGTGACAGATCAAAGGCCTCTGAGTGGTGTAGGTTACGAGTTTGATGGCTGCCATTTTTGCAAGATTGTAACTTGTAACCCGATTCGAGCCCGTTAAAAAAAGCCAATTGAAAAGGAAATTTGCCTGCGACCTCACTTGCGGGCCATCGGATCTCAAATTCAGCCAATTGAATGAGGCCCATTGTCGTCAAATTGAAGCCATAACAATGTCAAGATATTTTTGAAAGAACAAGTAGCTGAGCTGCAGAGTGTACCTAGATAGTTCTTACTTATAATATTGGCAAATATAGATTATTTTCAAATTACATTATCAGAACCACAATCCTCCACTGTTATATATTTCTGGGAAAATATGCTTAACACTAAATTCAAAAAAAGGGGGAAATAATTTAATAGGGAAAAAAGTAGGATAATTTAGTGTTCTCCAGGATAAAGCAAGATGAGTAACTACAAAATTAAAAAGCGTCTATCCTGAAATAATGGCTGCAAGTCAAGAAAAATGGGTGTCACTGTCCCATAATACTGTGGGATTAGAAATAAGTGACCACCTTTATTATGACAGATGGAGTGGTATAATATTTTATCTCTAGAGCTTAAAAATAAGCATCATAATGGTATAATAATAATAAAGTGATGCTGGTATGCAAGCCTCATATGCAAAAGGTATTTGCTAATCATAGGGATGCAGCAACATATATTATAGATGAAAAGTTGGAGGATAGGCGCTGTTTATTTGTAAAAAAGTGCACTAAACTAAGAAAAGTTTAAAAACAACAACAAAAAGGCAGGGGGTAGAGAATGGTACCTAGTATAAATATAAATATGAACGCAGTATACTATAATTTAATTTGAAGTATAGAGGGGAGGCAGATATCACCATCAATCCTTAAATAGACATATGTATCACTTATAGCATTATCAAACCACTGCATAAAGTTAGGCTTTTACTGCTTAAGTGTGAGAAAAAAAGGATAGGAGTATCTTAAGTCTCCCCTTTAGGACATAAAGCAATACATGTATACTTGCGTTTTTTGAAATACCACACAGGGGTGTAGTTGTTCTGCTGTGGCTCACAAAGAGCATAGAATAAAGTGTACCATCTCCCCCCTTCTCTCATCTTGCTTTATCCTGGAGAACACTAAATTATCCTACTTTTTTCCCTTCTCTATGTCAACTGAGTCCCATCGGGATACATGTTCCTTTAGAAGTAAGGGAAAAAATCTGGAAAAAAGGGAATTTATTGAAATGTTTTCCCTTCTTCCCCCTTGACAACTATTTTAAGGTCATGGGTGCGTGGATGCAGATCATCACTCCTGCCAGGTCAGTTGCCCCCTTTTGTGTTGCGGCCGGGAGACTGGGATTTAGCCAATCAGGTGGGGCAGGTAGAAAGGACTACTTTCAATACAATGAAAGCAACTGTAAGTGGGTTTGTCATGCCGTTTCAGACATGAGTGTAGCGAATGCGGTAACCCCCAACCAGTGTTAAAGAAAGAGTAAAGGGGGATCCGAAGGGTCTTAAAAAGGGGCTGACACCGATCAGGGTCCCAAGGATGGCCCCCTGACTAGGACGGTACAGTAGGGTTACAGGGCACCTGGTCGCAGCTCAATTCTTGTTTAATGGTTTTAGCTTTGTGTTTATAATTCCTTTTGATAAGGGTCCTGCGGGTAAGTGTCCTAGGAACCTCATGTCGGCAAGGGACCATATTCAGGTAGTTGGGAACAAACTTAGCAAAGACGTGCGCTTAGGGAGAATGGCTGGCCCTTTCAAACATCCCCCCTGTCTGATCCTATAGTCTCTCCACTAGAGGTAGTGCCCAAAAAGGAACCCGTGTCCTTTCGCCTCATCCATCATCTATCTTACCCCGTAGGGTTTCGGTAAACAACTGGATAGATAAGGCACTGTCCTCATTGCATTACGCCTCTCTTGACCAGGCCATCAGTTTGGTGAGACGGGCCGGGATCCATCTTGCCAAAGTTTGACATTAAAATGACTTTCCGGCTACTGCCGGTGCACCCCACTTCACATCACCTGTGTGGCTGTAAATTTAAAGAGCAGTATTTTGTTGATCTGTGTCTTCCAATGGGTTGTTCCATCTCTTGTGCCTTCTTTGAGTCTTTCAGCACCTTCTTGCAGTGGGTTTTTGAGCAGGTAGTTGGGTGGAAAGTCCTCATCCATTATCTAGATGACTTCTTCATAATTGCTCCCTCTTTTGGCCTCTGCCAACACGTCATGAAGTGCTTTCAGGAGGTCGTTCAGGAATATGGTATTCCTTTAGCGAAGGAGAAAACAGTGGGACCGGTCAGGGTCATCAAATTCTTGGGCATTTCTCTTTCATTTCTTCCAGAAGGTTAAGTCAAGGATTTGATGGAAGTAATTTCAAGCATGGCCGGGTGAAAAAAAGCGACACTGAAAGAGATACAGTCATTATTAGGCAAGCTCAACTTCGCCTGTAAAATCATTCTGATAGGGAGAATCTTTGCAAGACATCTGTCCTTGGCCACAGTTGTTACCAAACAACATCATCATTTCATGAGGATAACAAAGTCATTGAGAGATGATTCGGGAGTCTGGAAGGCATTCTTAGATGGTTTCAAGGGACGGTCATTGTTTATGGCAAAAAGAGTGGGCAACCAGGACATTGGGATTTATGTTCAAGTACTTTGGTGTGCTGAGCGGTGGCCTGTTGCCTGCTTGCAGTCCAATATTGTTAAGAACATTACTTTCCAAGAACTGTTTCCTATTGCAGTAGCAGTACTTTTATGGGGAAACCTGCTTTGTGACAAACGTGATTTTTCATTGCGATAACATTTCTGCAGTGAAGGCAATTAGCAACTTGTCGTCTACCTCTCCCCCAGTAGTTCTATTGCTTTGCAGGCTAGTGCTAACATGCTTGAAGCATAACTTCTACTGCAGGGCGGTTCATGTTCCCGGGGTAGAGAATGACATAGCGGACGCTTTGTCTAGGCAGCAATGGAAAAGATTTAGGTCACTGGCCCCCGGCGCAGCATTAAAACCGAACATATGTCCAGAAAGTATCTGGGATCTATTGTAAGGTCAGTCCCCAGGGTGGCTCACAATAGTCAGGAGTGAGAGCAGTGGGTGGACAGTCAAATAATGGGAACGCTGCCTTTAAGTTTTATATAAGTGTTTGCTCTTATAATACTGTAATTATGTCAGTTCTTCACTGCTCGATGTCTTTAATTAGACTATACACATGCTGGCTTTGCAGTTATTGTAATACTGTATGTTTCATTGTTCTTTGTTCAATTGAGAAAAAAAATATATATAAATCTAGATATAAAAAAAATAATTATAATAATAAAATTTCACGAAATAAGTATTAACTGATAATGGGCCCCCACATTGGCGGGCAGGGTGTCCTGGTGGTAAGATTTGGTGTCAGGTTAAGGGGTGAGAGTGCTATGGTCTCTTCTCTGTCTTTCAGGTACGGCTCGGTCTTTACAGACATGGATCATCGGCCATTCGTAAATTTTTTGGGCTCGCAGAACTGCTGCAGTGAAAGAGCTTAGCTTGCAGTTGGGGTTGGACCCCAATCTGGTACATGTTAGATGGTTTTGGGAGCGAGGCATGCACTGGTATGGGGTCTTACCGGAGACAGTCCAGTACACTAGGTTGGGGACAACTGCAGACATACTAGTAATACACGTGAGCGGTAACGACCTAGGGATGATGCCTGTAAAACTCCTTATCGACACAATAAAAAGGAATTCACATAGGTTACGCTACCTTTTTCCTCAGACGGTGCTGGTATGGTCGCACATGGGCCACAGGTTTAAATGGTGCACAGCCATAGGTGACGCCATCATGGTGAAGTGCAGTAGGAGGGTCAGTAAGATAATTGCATCATTCATCAGGAAGTTAGGAGGGACATCGGTTAGGCACAAGGCTTTAGAATTGAAGGATGCTAGAAAATTTTACATAGAAGACGGGGTCCACCTAAACTAAATAGGCCTTCAGATCTTTAATTTGGGGCTGGAGGATGGTATCTGCATGGCTATGTTGATGCATGGTGGTATGATTGCTGAAAGATAGTTAGCCTCCCTTTAAGTGGGTGTAGTCCTTGGTTGCCCAATTTTGGTTTGGGCAGCGACAATCATGCATGGTAGAAGCATGCCTTTTTGGGGTGGGTATGTGTACTGAGTACTACAAGTTGGGTAGAGTTATTGGAAGGGTGTACGTGGGGGTTTTGGCTTGGGGGGGCATGCGCAAAGAGTTGTGTCAATAATATTTCAGCCAATCATGGAGACTTCATTAACAAAGAAAACATAGTAAAAATTGGTTCCACTGTGTTTTTTAGGCAGGAAGTGAGGCCCAAGAGCCAAACCTCCAACAAAACTGAAGACAAGAAGATTTTTTTCAATTTTTCTAACACATCCTCACCATAAAACTGAGGAACTAGAATTATTGACATATCCTAGCACAAATACAGACATGGTCACTGAGACAAATGTAAAAAGTTCAATAACAAAGGTAAACCCTACTTCTCATCAAGCAAACTAACAAATTACTATAGGGGCTAATGTAACCCCCCTTGACTAATAATATCCTAAATATTGCTAATGTCTCAGATCAAAACAAACCTCCTGAAATAAACACCTCTGTGGTGAATTTATCTGGCTATAAACTTTCTCATTCCAATAGATCAGTCCTCATGAACAGATTATCATATGTACCAACATTTTACTCGAACCTCTTCTCTAATATCAAAAACATTAATTTGTTTATAGGATTTCTTAAGAGCCAATTTTCGCAGAGTCAAAAGAGGGAGTAAACCCTCTTGGGTCTAGGAATTGATCTAGAACTAGCTGTAGATCTCGTAGACTTATTAGAAGAGAATGTACAAACTCAAACAAATGGGGAAAATGCGAAATCCACAGAAAACAATTTGCCAACTACATAGACGTATACTCAAACATACGTATGCCATCCGCAAGGAATTATGCGGCCAGGCATTTTACATCATCACACAACAAGGATACTGGAGCCTTGCATGTATATGTTATTGACAACATCAGGCTGGTGCTTCGCGCAGGCGTTATTGACAGATATCTCCTACAGAATAAAAAAGTAAATGGATTAAACGTTTACAACTGCAAAGCCCCAGAGGGCTAAATGAGGAATTTTCATACTCAGCATTTATCTAATATGAAGGTTGATAAATTATCTCTAAACATGCACTGTGCTCCTCCCTCATACACTTTCATGGGAGCCAGGCATAACTGTGCCCTATTAATGTGTTTATCTTATCACTTATCACTTATCTCCCATCATAAATTATACTACCTTATTGCACTATTATATTATGTTTAAATAAAGGAATATTATTTTCTAGAGCAACTCACATGTTTACACAATGACATCTTCTTCATTTATTACACCAACACTACAGTTTAATTGTGCACATACTGTACTTACTTTTCGTCAGCTATCCAAATAGCTTTTTACTGCTTTCACTCCATCGTTCTATTATATTTCATGTTCACTTGACTTATAACAGTATTCCAATTGAGTACCCGAATCTTCATTCGCTAACCATGAATTGAAACGTGTTGTTATAAATCGGGTATGACAGGGGAAGGAATCAGTAATTGATAGAGACAGTTTGTACATTAAATGGATGAATATTACAATTATAAAATATGTATAATGTCATACAATAGCGGACAACACTAATACAACTAAAACAAGTACGATTTAGAAACAGCAAAATGGTTATATATTATTTTTACAAATCTAACCAGTGTGCAGGGTAATATATTAATTCCCTGGAAGCTAAAAATAATATAATGGCTTATTGATTATACTATATCACACTTACACATGTAATACTTGTGTGTTACTGTGATATTAACTGTGTTCTCCATGATTCTGTTTTTATATGCTAGCACTTTGATGCCATGATTAAATAATTTATTTTCCTATGCTATTGTCTATACATTAGCCCCTAAACGCAGAGATCAAATAATACAACTTAATCTGTCACATCATTTTTATTCTTGTATGAATGAAACATGGTTACCACTGTACACAGTGGAACCAATTTTTACTAAATTTCCTTTGTGAATATTCATCATTCAATCAGTTAAACATAGCTTTGTTTACATATGACATCATCAAGACTTGACCTAGGAAAGTTGTCCACTTAGTACCCGAATCCTCAATAGCCAATCAGGAATTTAAAGATGTTGTTATGAATCGCGGGCTATTTAAACCGGCATCTCGCTGCGACCTTTAGAAGACTATTCGCCTTTGACAACCGAGCCGTTGTGGAGGGACGTTTTCTGTTGCTGTTATTATTAGAGGACACTAGTTATATTAGAGACCTTGAGAGGTTTTGGAATTCTCCATTACAGTATAGGTCTCTTTGTTGTTTAGGACA
The DNA here is from genome assembly GCA_027410445.1 of Discoglossus pictus. NCBI lineage: Eukaryota > Metazoa > Chordata > Amphibia > Anura > Alytidae > Discoglossus > Discoglossus pictus. The sequence continues at coordinate 51,423,053 of CM050163.1, forward strand.
GGGCCTCTATCTAGAATTTGGGGCATTAACATAGGTTTGCCCTTCAGATAGTAGGATCCATTAGGATAACAGGGTTCCTTCTCTTCTTTTATGTCTGTTACCTTCCAAGTATATACCCTGATCCATTATTGATTGGACATTCAACCCGTAAGACATATATAAGTGCCCTGGACAACATTTTCTATAACTGTTTTATGTCTCTTATACATTTATTTTCTTCCCCCACCTCCAGATCTGACTGGCATTTATGATGCTTTTAATCTTTGCAGCATTTTTTGAGTAATATGATCAAGTTTTTCTGTCAATGTTTTGGATAATGGAATTGTTGTTGCTATATATCCTTGTGTAGGAACACTTTTACACTGATTAAATACCTTATGCTGAGAGGTCGCAACATTTGAGTGTGCCTTTCTATTATTCTATTTTTATTGTATCATTTTTCTGCCTTGGATATTTTATGGTAATATTTTTTATTGTAATAATAGAGAAAAAAATGATCAACATATAAGTTGTAAATATACTTCAATGTCCCTTTTTTTTCTTTTTTCATAACTTTAACAGTGATAAATTAAGAAATTATAAATATTATGTGTAGTAATAATAAATATACGTATCTAATTGTTTTTTCTGTCTCTTAAATATCACATAAACAAAACCAGACAAATAAACAACAACAAAAAAGGGACAGAAGGATAATTTAAGAAGTTATTTTGTGATCTTAGAAAGTATCTGTTTTCATAGTTAGTTAGGATCTCTATGTTATTATTCTATTTATTCCTGTAAATTTTTAGGGTCCATATGGACAAGGTGCCCATTTTATAAAGTTCTCGTCTATAACGATAAGCTATTCACTACTTTGTTACCTATAAAATTATATTTTGAATAAACATATTGATGTGCATTTTTTTTAATCTATTTCAATCTTATTCCAAAAGAAGTTGTGAGCCTTTGTGTGATCAAATTGAGGACCCACAACTAAAGCATTCATTCTAGATGGAGTCTGATATAAAGAATGTACTACTGACACATGAGAAGACTTACTACAGGACTTATTTTGGAAAGCAACTGGCACTACATCAGCGTGAACTGTGGACAAACATAATTTTTGGGATCCATTGTGATTTTTTTATCTGGTCATTCAAGGGACTATATTTACATCTCTATAACATAACATTGTTCTGAGCTTCAGAGAAGCCACCAGCTTGTTCCCTAATATCAGCATGGGCCTAGCTCTGGGGGAGAGGGGGGGACTGCTGTCCCCCTGTCCCCTCTTCCCAGCCCAATTCTGCCTGCCCCCCCCTCTTTACCTTGTACCCCCATATCAGTCTGAGGCCTTGTGCATCAGGCCTCCCCCACTCACTTTAGCTCACCAAATCCTCCTTCTGTGTTGCTTGCCTGCCTGCGCGTTTTCTGGTCAGTGACGTCACTGAGGATTCCCTCTGCTGGCCAAAAGACGCACAGGTTTGAAAGCAATACAGAAGGAGGATTTGGTGAGGTAAAGGGAGCGGGGCACAAGGCATTGTGCTGATATGAGGCTAGGAGGGGAAGTGGGGGCTGGCAGGATTGGGCTGGGAAGGGGGTATGTATATGTCCAGGTTAATTACCTGGTGATTGTGGGAGGGTCCCTCTCTCCCTCCACCCTTTATAAACCTACGCCTACTCCATGAGGTACACACACTTCACGTGCCGCCCCCTTTCCATGCTGTATGTGTTGCCCTGTCACAGACAATTGCTGCTTCTTATTCCTGACTGTCCAGTGTTTCCTAACTCATTCTTCATCAGCATCTGTGAGTTCATTTTACCTTCCTTGTATTTGTCTTTAGTCCCACCTGTCCCTCCCTTACTTTTAGTAATAGCACTCATCTGTCCTTGCTTTAAAATTTTAATCATGTCTATTCATATGTCACAAATTATTGTCGTTTGTAATGTTTTTTGTCGAGGTAGGGATTAGTATTAGTATATTTCAGCTCATTGAGGAAACTTTGACCCTGCACCTCACAGTCAGCAGACACATTCCAGCCAATCAGCAGCATACACTCCCTTCCAGGGCCTTCCATCTGAAGGACAGCATACATTTTAGAATCATTCTGAAGCTGCATTCGTTGTGAGAGGACAGATAGTGTAGCTGCTGGAGATTTAATAGGGAAATAGATAGCCAGGCTGTGGGCCTCATTCCATTAGCGACCGTAGGAGATGCGGGGCAAGCTATTCGGCTATTCTATTCCCTTCCGGCCGGGGGCTCCGGCAGGCTTGCGGCCGGCGCCTTGTTATCCCTTGCGGCCGCTCGCGCCGGAGGAAAGCCTTTGATCTAAAACGTCCGCAAGAGTTTTGGCCGCAAGAAAGCCCCGGTTGCTATTCAATTGCTACGGGAAACCTCTCTGCAAGGCTAAAAGCGAGCCGCAGCTTACTTGCAGCAAACAGGTCCCGCTAGCACCAATTAAGCACATAATAAAGCCCAAATAAAGCCATCCTGCACTCTGAGGAGACTATAAAGTGATTGTAGGTGTTAGCAAAAATAGCACAACATTCCCCTATACTCAAATCCGTAATATTTGTATTTTCAAATTCTTGTCAAATATCCGTGGACAAATTCCCGAGGGCTTGGAGCACCTCAGACCCGCAAAGGCTACGGGATTAGCCTCCGTCAAGTCCGGAAATGGTTAAAATAGACCTACGTGTCGTAAAGAGCTAACTTACAAGTCGTAGCATCGAAAAGCCATCCTGTACTTTTATTAAAAGTGAAAGTGATGTTTGGTTTCAGAATTAATAGCTCAACATTCCACTACTCTCAAATGCGCAAATAAAGATATTTAACTTCATCTATCATGCAAGCCCGCACGGGTTTGAATAACGAGCTACGGGCTTGGAGGGCAATCATCCGCCAAACCCGTACGTGCTTCACTAAGCAGCTACGGCCAAGTCTCAAGCCCGTAATCCTGAAATCAAACCTGAAATCAATTAACCAATAGGAAGATGACAATCAAGGGCACAAATAGTTTAAAAGGGAGTGAAATTCGTAAATCTGTGACTGTGTTGTATGCTGTGCAAGTGGACACACAGGTCTTGTAGTTGGAGGTTTTGTCAGAGAAAGAGAGAGAGGAGGAAAGATGGAGGGAGAAGGCAGCGAAGGGCATGGAGAGCAGGCCCCCCAGCCACAGGCTGACCAGCAAGCTGCTGCTGCTGCACGAAAAAGGGCAGCAAATTTCACGAGCCAGGAGATTGAAACACTGGTTAGAGGAGTGCAAGCCCGACACTCCATCCTAACCGGTGGGAGTGAAGTGAGGCCCAGGCAGAGGACAGATGCCTGGAAGAAGATCGCGGCTGAGGTCTCCTCGCTGGGGTATGCGAATCGTACCTGGCAGTCTGTCCAGCACCGGTTCCAAGACTGCCGAATTGACGTCAAAAAGAAGATGGCCAATGAGGCCAAAGCAGCACGTGGAACCGGTGGTGGGCCGCCAGAAACATTCACATACCCCGGTTGGGAGGCCACAGTCCGCAACATGATCCAGCCAGCGGCAGTCGTGGGCCTCCCTAGCCTGGTGGACTCTGGTCGGTCTGAAAGCCTGCTATGTGAGTACCATGTACACCTTAACACCCTCATATGTACGCACATGTACCCCACACAGATAGATAACTGACGTTGAATTGCACTGTAAGATATCTGGTTGTGGCTACAGATATATGAGGCTGCAAAAACCATGTAAATCCAGTGTAAAGAAATATACTTGTCAGAATTGTTAGCAATGAAATATATGTCCAATACCTCCTCCCACAACTGATTATGATACCGTTTTGCAAATCTATTGATGTTACTGTTATGTTTGCTGTTGGTTCCCAGTGCATATAAAGCATACATGACAACTCCATTGCAATTGTTTGTTTATTGTCATGAGTTCCCCTGTCACACTCTACTCCATGTTAAACTGGCCCATCCATAGCTGTTTGGCTTAACCCTCCTACTGCTTAGAATTCATGTACATTTTGATTATAGGTATAGCGGATGTATCCTGTTTTATGTGGGCATTTCAGTATGTGCTGGAAGAGTGCCGCCGCCAACTCTAGGGATGCGGCTGCGCTTGCGTCCCCATGTAGCCGTCAAAAATAGTTGGTACACCCAAAGCCCCTAACCCTCTAACCCTAACCCCCTAAACCCCACTTTCTAACTCTAACCCATACCCCCTAACTGTAGCCAGAACCTGAAACCCATACCCACTTACCTGGCCTGCTGGGCTGGCGTAGCTAGAGTCGTTGGTGGGGCACTTCCAGAGATGCACACATACAACAGGATAGGTCCGGTCTAGCTGGTACATCCCCATGAGAGTACATGTATGGATGTGCACACTGCAGCATATGCGGATACAGACTCTGATGGACTGCAAGTTTGTGTCGTGTAACAGCATAATCTGGACCATGTTACATTAACATGTTAACTCACATTGCTGAGGATTGGTCACAGATTGGTATGTCTCACACACTGGCCAACAAGTTCAGATGAGCACGTGTCCTAATTAACTGCAGTTGGCACACCGCACCAGCATTACATATAGTCATATGAGCCATGGGCCCTTTCCTGTTATCTGACCGTGACTGCTGGTAGTAGCAGTGAGCAGCCTCTACATGTCACAGCATTTTCCTGGAGATTAAATAATCATGCATATTTAGTGGGTTATGGTGTTGTTAAGGTAAGGGGTTCGGATTAGTGTGAGGGCTAGTGCTTTTGGGCTTCTGTGTAAGTTGAAAATGATGTATATAACAGCGTCAGCGCCATCTATCAGCCCCTTGGTCCAACTGCTGCTGCCAGCAGTCGCTGTCACATAACAGGAAAGATCCCAGCCAGGATCCACAATACTAATGATGCAGATCAATTTTGATTAGCGTCAAACATTCACAGCCAATTACAAGTCACTCTGATCTCAGAGATATGGAAACAACAATACTCAAATCAAAATCTTGTCTCATTTCAGTACCAGCTAGGCATCTCCTGCCTCCGCAGGTTCCTGCACCTTGTGAAGATGCAGGACCACCTGCAGCAACCTCACCTGTAGCAGGGCCGTCGTATGAAAGTCCACCTGGGCCATCCACAAGGTGCCATCAATTGCCTCCAGCCAGGATAATGGCACCGCCTGGCTCCCAGACAATGTGGGCTGGACAAATGTGGGGCCACCCAATGTGGTCCCATCCCAGTTGGGCCCACAGTATGGATCCACAAGCAATGGTGCCCTGGAGCATGGGCCCCCGGCAGGGCATGTGGCCCCCGCAGGACCAGCAGGCCACTCTGGCCACTCCGGCCCAACAGGCCCCCAGGCCCAGCAGGCACAGCCAGCCACTCTGGCCCCACAGGCCCCGCAGGCCCAGCCAGCCACTCTGGCCCCACAGGCCCCACAGGCCCATCCAGACACTCTGGCCCCACAGGCCCCACAGGCCCATCCAGACACTCTGGCCACTCCGGCCCAACAGGCCCCGCAGGCCCAGCCAGCCACTCTGGCCCCACAGGCCCCGCAGACCCAGCCAGCCACTCTGGCCCCACAGGCCCCGCAGGCCCCGCAGGCCCATCTAGCCACTCTGTCCCCACAGGCCCCGCAGGCCCAGCCAGCCACTCTGGCCCCACAGGCCCCACAGGCCCATCCAGACACTCTGGCCCCACAGGCCCCACAGGCCCATCCAGACACTCTGGCCACTCCGGCCCAACAGGCCCCGCAGGCCCAGCCAGCCACTCTGGCCCCACAGGCCCCGCAGACCCAGCCAGCCACTCTGGCCCCACAGGCCCCGCAGGCCCCGCAGGCCCATCAAGCCACTCTGTCCCCACAGGCCCCGCAGGCCCAGCCAGCCACTCTGGCCCCACAGGCCCCACAGGCCCAGCCAGACACTCTGGCCCCACAGGCCCCACAGGCCCATCCAGACACTCTGGCCACTCCGGCCCAACAGGCCCCGCAGGCCCAGCAGGCCCAGCCAGCCACTCTGGCCCCACAGGCCCCGCAGGCCCAGCCAGCCACTCTGGCCCCACAGGCCCCGCAGGCCCCGCAGGCCCAGCCAGCCACTCTGTCCCCACAGGCCCCGCAGGCCCAGCCAGCCACTCTGGCCCCACAGGCCCCACAAGCCCATCCACACACTGGGGCCCCACAGGCCCCACAGGCCCATCCAGACACTCTGGCCACTCCGGCCCAACAGGCCCTGCAGGCCCAGCAGGCCCAGCCAGCCACTCTGGCCCCACAGGCCCCGCAGGCCCATCCAGCCACTCTGGCCCCACAGGCCCCGCAGGCCCAGGCCGCCACTCTGGCCCCACAGGCCCAACAGGCCCATCCAGGCACTCTGGCCCCACAGGTCCCGCAGGCCCAGCCAGCGACTCTGGCCCCACAGGCCCCGAAGGCCCATCCAGCCACTCTGGCCCCACAGGCAACGCAGGCAACACAGGCCCCGCAGGCCCAGCCAGCCACTCTGGCCCCACAGGCCCCGCAGGCCCCGCAGGGCCAGCCAGCCACTCTGGCCCCACAGGCCCCGCAGGACCAGCAGGCCCAGCCAGCCACTCCGGCCCCACAGGCCCCGCAGGACCAGCAGGCCCAGCCAGCCACTCCGGCCCCACAGGCCCCGCAGGACCAGCAGGCGACTCCGGTGAGGCAGGACACACCAGTCAGCAGTGCCTCCACCCAGAGGACACAGTGGTCTGGGTCGCTGCCAGTTAGTCCGGCGCTATCAGCGGCCCAGTGCCAGGATTTCCTGGCTCATCTCCAGCATGAGCGTGAGCAAAATCAACAGTTCGAGGAGAGGAGACGCAACAACGACCGGAACTTCGAGGAGAGGAGACGCCATAATGAACGGGTGTTTCAGGAGATGACACGCCAAAATGAACGAATGTTCCAAGAGGTGAGGCGGCATAACCTTATAATGGAGGAGTACGCCCGAAGGGCTGAAATGGCCCGAGAAGGCCAGCCCCAAGACCGGGCTACCCCTTCAACCTCACCCCCTTCAACATCACAGACCCTGTCACCAGCATCCAGGCCGGAAGAGCCTCCAAGCATTCGAAGAGGTCGGGCCGGCCTAGGGAAATATTTTCCAAAGGCCAGGAGAGCCAGGAAACACACAAGCGGAAGCGGAAATAGGTGAGAACATGTTCATGTTGCATATAGAAGCAATTGATGTCCAAGATGTATTGACGTTGAGGTGTTGCAGTCAATGCGTATATTGTTCTATTTGATGTCTTGTTCTTATCTCTTTAAGTTCCAATTTATTGATGTTCCTGATTTTCTGCCTCCCGTTTTATTTTATTTTTGTAAATAATTTTTAAGCATAAGATTAAACATTATGCTCACATTATCATTGTTTGTTTTCGTTTGAACTGAACCATGATTGGTAAACACCACATGAATGCTACACACCAACGTTATTGGATTAGTACATACATCTTCCTTCAATATACCAGCCCTGTGTTAATGTAGGGTTGGGGTAACAGCCACTAGTGCAGCTGAGGGTGGAGGTAATATTCATGAGTTTGATTACAGTAACGGTGATGCATGATATTCGTGTGTCTGACACATGGATAGATTAATTCAGGGGAAATATCAAAAGTGAGTCCACCCCTAAGTGAAATTGGCGATTATTTTGTGTGGCCACCATTATTTTCCTGCACTGACTTAACCCTCATGGGGATGGAGTTCCCCAGAGTTTCACAGGTTGCCACTGGAGTCCTCTTCCACTCTTTCATGATGATATCATGGAGCTGGTGGATGTTAGAGACCTTGCACTCCCTGTAACGGAGTTGGAACACGCAGTCCAATATCTCCGCTGGTATACGGTACAATATCCAAGAAGCACTACAGTCTCACCATTCCCAACCTCCAATATTTGCCCACAATTGGGAGTCAAATGAATACTGACTTTATTTTGTTGGGCAGAAATATATATATACACATCTCTTCCCACAGGCAATACACACATCCCCCATAGTTGGCCACACAATACACATAGAGGGACAACAGGTGGGTCACACCTCCCGGAGACTACCTGGCTACTTTGATAGATCATCCTTCTTTGTTATGTCTGATAATGAAAACACTTTATACAATAGACTTCCTTATCCTATGATGAGTCTCTGTACTAGGATTATCTATTATGCCAAGGTCTGCAATAGTCTGGGCTAAGATTTTGCAGAGCAGAAACCAACATACATACAGTATAACAGTATGATCATATTTTAACCATAACCATAAAACAGGGTAAAACAGTGATGGGTTCCGTTACACTCCACACCTTCCATTTGAGGAGTACCCCACAGATGCTCAATAGGGTTTAGGTCTGGTGACCTACTTGGCCAGTTCATCAACTTTTGACCTTCAGCTTCTTTAGCCAGGCAGTGGTCGGCTTGGAGGTGTGTTTGTGGTCGTTATCATGTTGGAATACTGCCCTGCGGCCCGTTCTCCTATGGGAGGGATCATGCTCTTTCTCAGTTTGTCACAGTACATGTTGGCATTCATGGGTTCCCTCAAAGAACTGTAGCTCCTCAGTGCTGGCAGCATGCATGCAGGCCCAGACCAAACATATATGCATGTGTATATATGTTTTCGCTAATATGTTGTGTGGATTCCCCCTATATGCATTTACCTAATGATGTCAGATGCTGCCTCCCCTCTCTCTGCATCACTGTTTCGGTTCAAAATGATGGGTTCATCTCATATCAATGTTTTTGTGTTCGTTGTGACTTATCCATTTATCTCTGGCACTGGGGAGCTACAGTTCATTGAGGGAACCATGAATGCAAACATGTACTGTGACATACTGAAGCAGAACATGATCCCCTCCCTTGGGAGACTGGGCCGCAGGGCAACATAACATAACGACCCTAAACACACGACGACACTGCCTTGCTAAAGAAGGTAAAGGTGATGGACTGGCCAAGCTTGTCGCCAGACCAAAACCATATTGAGCATCTGTGGGGCATCCTCAAACTGACGGTGGGGGAGTGCAAGGTCTCTAGCATCAACCAGCTCTGATGTATCATTAAGGAGTGGAAGAGGACTCCAGTGGCAACCTGGGAAGCTCGGGTGAACTCCCTGGCCATGAGGGTTAAGGCAGTTCTGGCAAATAATGGTGGCCACACATAATTGACATTTCGTGTCAATTTGGCCATTTCAAATTAGGGGTGTACTCACTTTTGTTGCCAATGGTTTAGACATTAATGGCTGTGTATTGAGTTATTGATGGGTCAGCAAACTTACTTTACATTGTAGCAGAGTGTCATTTCTTCAGTGTTGTCACATGAAAAGATATACTAAAATATTAACAACAATGTGACGGGTGTACTGACTTATGTTAGTTACTGTGGCCCTCATTTAATTGCAATTTGGCCAATTGAATAGGGCTCGAAATAAGCACATAACATATATTCTATGAAAAATGTTTTAGTTAGTAAACATCTATCCAAAATCAAGGTTTTCACTAACTAAAATCTTTTTGACACTATATATGTTCTGTGCTTATTTTGAGCCCCATTCAATTGGCAAAATCGCAATTGAATGAGGCCCTGTATGTTCACTATTAGGATGTGAGACACTTACGGACACCTGTCTCATTTGTCTGTTTCTGCGTCATATAGATTGTTAATACCAACCTTCCCTCATGGTTGAAATCAGTAATGCAAACACACTGTAAGAATTCTATTGACACCCCTAACTGATGGTGCAGAGCACAGATGTGGAGTCTGAAGGTCCTTTCATTGATGTTCCGGAAATGCTATGGTATCAACATTGACGAGGCAGACACAAACAACATCTCGGATAAATCATATTTACTATTTACAGAAATTAACAAGGCAAGCTTGCCACAAAGCCACAGGTTGACTAATCAACACAGGTATGCAAAGGATAATGGTGGAGGGGGGTAGGATACAAAATCCAAGTAACACAGGGAAATAGGGATATGAGAGCAGAATGCAGGCAGGGAAAATTACATTGATATAGATGATCAGGGGATGTACAGTGTATCAACCAACATTAGGCAATATAATAGATCTCATTATTGTTACAACATATATATAACAGTCAATAAGAAAACACCATAATAATCCAGAATAAGGTGATATACATATGGGGAGAGCAAAATGTATGCTTGTGTGTTAAACGGACACTCTGATGCCACAACAGAAGTATAAGTGCTCAATCAGTGAATGCTATGAGCCCATAACGTCAGTTCTCACGCAACAATAAGCAGCACATAGATAACCTTGGTCAAAAAGATGGTGACCTGACCAGGACCATATCAGTCAGATGTTACTTATTGCAGAGAACTCACAACAAACCAGGCAATATCAAGGATAGTTTGTTCTCTGATTGAGCATCTATACTTACTGTTGTTGCATATGCATAACTGAAGATTAACGTAACCTCCTTAACTGTTAAGTCCCAAGCCTGGATTTACTCTTCCCCATATGCACAGGGAGGGTCACATCAGCACTGAAGAAAAGATCTTGAAGGGTTGGTGCTGCAGGCTTCACAACAGTCCAAGTAGAGGAGAGGATAGAATGTCTAAACCAATAGGTACCTATGAATCGAGATAGACTATATGAGCATACACATGCTGTGGATATACCAGGAACATCAGCTGACAGATGTCACATCACATCTGCATTGTATATTGAAATTGTCTCGTGACACATATCGGGTATTCAGTCAAGGTCATCAGATATCAAACTGGATCCAACAAAGCAATGAAACGGACACATGCACATACATGAGGACATTGACATGGCCACGGAATGTCAGGATGTTTATCGTTATGGCTTGTTCTGACCGGGATCTGGAATACAAACACACAAATAATATATTATTGGAAACCTTACATATGCCATATGAGCAGCCACCAACAGATGTAGGTATGTCGGCACACATGTTAGGCATTGGGATCTCGTACAAGCTAACCATCTGTCCGATGATAATGATGGCCCAGACTAATTTGTCCTGATGTGGGAATATTAGGATTAGTCTAATTCTTATTTATTTGTATTGTGCAAACATATTCCGTAACGCTGTACAGGGGAGAAGAACCAGAAAATATACAGTATGTAATATTGCCAAAGCAAGAAAATGGAGGGCCCTGTTTGGAGCGTAAAGTCTGTTGATAAATGATTTGTTCCCAAAGGCCCACACAAGATTCGAAAATCACCATTTCCAAGTTAAAGGTAATGGACATGGGGAAGAGTAGATAAGGAATAGCAAGGTTAATAAGTAAGTGAGAGATACATAGGAAGGAGGTTGTGTCAAGTAGAAAGATATGCATTAGTCGGAGAGGAAAGGGATCAGATGTAAAGTGCGATGCACTATTATGTAATAAGGTATCGGGCCCATGTGGACAGATAATGTAATCTGCAGATGGGACAGTCAGGAGACACATAGTTTAACCACAGCTTGAGTAAGATTAGCTGATGGGCGAATAAAAGGAGAGAGGTGGGCATGAGAGTTGAAATGAAAATGATGCAGACAAAAAGGGGAGAAGTAAAGAAGAGTCTGAGGAAAAGGCAAGGGAGGTGAGGAAGAAGACAAGAGAAAACATAGTGGAAAGGGTTAATGGGGATAGTTAGCAGAAGACTTGTGTGACAATAAATTAAGGGTAAACAGGGGTGGGTGGGGAGAGGGAGAGGGAGAGGGAGAGAGGGAGAGAGGGAGAGGGAGAGAGGGAGAGGGAGAGGGAGAGAGAGAGAGAGAGAGAGAGAGACCAGTGCAGCCTGTAATAGAAAGGGAAGATCACAACTATCACACATTGATACATGTTCGGACATCCACATGTGGTTCTCTACCTTGGATAGATCAAGTGGAGTATTCAACGAAGAGATCTGTTCCCCCAGGACACGTCTGCATGGTCCGATAAAAATTTCGGACCGCTTCAGCAATACATAGGGGATGTCTTGGGGAAAACGAAAGTTAGGCCTACATTAATGGAGTTATTAGTCATTTCCTCTCATGCATACATGCACATGTTTCCCGCAAATACTCACTTACAATGTAGACGCCATTGATGTAGCTGATGGTCTGTTGCTGGCAAGGTCGTTTCCCATGTCTGTGTGGGTAAACAATGTGTTGACACACGGCAACAGTTCTGTAATGGCAATATGATGAGATGAGTCACACAATCCATATGATATATTGCACAATGATTCCTAGTTAACACATCCTTGAAACTATTCATGTTATCTGACTGAGAACGCTTTGACCAGCATTCGCTGACAAAGAACAGGGGACATCCCCTCTTTGCATCACATGAGGTACATTTATTATGGTTTACAATATGCTGGTATGTTCATATATCCAGATTGCTAGGAATTGCATTGACCTCCATGGGATGTGGAATAGCATGATCAGACAATGTGAACATTACTGTTCTGGGCAGATGTTTTCAAATACGATTGTGAGGCCTATATCCATTGACATTGTGGAATACATAAGACCATCCATTTAGCTTAGCTTCTTGAGATTGGCAGATATCAATATATATGATGTGTATGGGAATGTGCGCATACTTACCATTAACGGATATCAGAGCAGGCTGTATTTGATCCAGTATGAAGAATGCGTCACGAGACATATGTTACATCACAAAGCTATCCTCTACTGTGGACTGTTGGATATTCTGGAAGACAATGGGGAAGGAGAAAAGAGATGTATTAGTAACCATAATCCATGTACATTATAGTTAGTTGTAATTAGTTTCAGACTTACATGGGAAGTACTTACGAATGACGTGGGCACGTAGTTGTGACCCCTGAACGTTATCCTTACCAGCGGGAGGTACTGGATGCTCCGCCGGTTCAAGCGGAGCATCATCAATGTTCCCCAGACAGTTTGCCTGTACTGCTATATTGTGCAGAATACAGCAGGCCATGATGATGTGACAAACCTTCCCTGGTGTATACTGTAGCACCCCGCCAGTGGAATGTAAACATCTGAAGCGCATCTTCAGGAGTCCAAAGGTGCGCTCGATTACATTCCGGGTTCTGGCATGGGCCGCATTGTACCTCTCCTCCCCCTCTGTGCGTGGATTGTTCACAGGGGTCAACAACCACGGCAAACACCTATATCCTGCATCACCTGAAGGAAACAAAAATGGGAGATGTAGATATGAATGTGCGTTTGTGCTGCTCGTTAAAGCATCTGTAAATATACGCAATGATTAATGTGACGTTAGTTTAGGGATCTCTGGCTTGGAACTTCATACTCCTATGACCACGTCACATCGGGTTAGGCACAGCAACAAGCTACGATGCAATGGCTTAGTCGGCACACCTTCTTTATGGCGCACAGCAAATGAGCGCGGACAATACAGCGCTGCCAGAAGCCGGCGACAGTAGCGCACTGTTGGAAATTGTGTGCCAAAATGTGCGTCCATCAAAGAGTGCAAGTTGTAGAATCTATTGACTAATGGGCCAAAACCCTCTAACCCAAACCACTGAGACCCATGCCTAACACTTACACTCATAATCCAAAGCCTTAGCCCAAAGACCCCTAAGCCTAAAACCCCTAAGTCCACCCTTAAATCCTTATCTCAACTCCTGCGCGCAGATGTTGTGCGCGCTATTGAGGGACTCTATTTTGTCTGTTGGCGCATGCGTCGTTGCGCATTTTTCACGCAACAATGGAATAGCATTACAGTGGAACATGATGTATATTTTAGGGGATCCTTTATGGGTACTCACCCAGTAGCCACCCAGGTGGAGCTTCTCCAGACTCAAAATAAAGATGGGTGGATGACTGACGCAGGATATGGGCATCATGAGAACTTCCCGGGAAGCCTGCAACCACATTTTGTAGGCGCATGTCTGCATCACAAACAGCCTGTACATTGATGGAATTATAGTGTTTGCGATTTCAGAACAGCGCTTCTTGCTCTCTAGGAGGTATCAATGCTACATGTGTACAATCTATAGCACCGAGCACATTGGGGATACCTCCCATTCGAAAGAAATCTGCTTTCACCTTCAAGATCTCTTCCCCAGTGTGGGGAAAACTGATGTATCTGTCAGTTTTCGGAACGATAGCATGGAGGAATGTGCTCAGGCACCTTGAAAGGCTTGCCTGAGACATTCCTCCTACTATGCTAGCAGTGTTCTGAAAACTACCAGATGATAGAATGTGTATGGCGGCTAACATCTGTGTCATGCCTGGGATGGCTCTATTGGTCCGTGAGGAAGGCTCCATGTCCTCCCTCAGGACCGCATAGAGCTCCTCCAGGCTGGCACGGGTTAGCCTAAAACGCTCATACACTTCCACATCAGTTAACCCCTCTAATGTGACTCTCTCCCTGTACACCCTGGGTGCACGAATCCTCCTGGCAGGCTCCTGGGCCTGCTCACCCCCCTGTGGGTCTGGCTGTGCAGGAGCCCCCACTTCATGTGCCACACCCTCTAGGGGTCTCTCATCTGCCCCCCCCATCAGCTGATCACCCACATCAAGGTCCTCCTCCCTGTCTGCAGGTGCCCTCATATCCCCCTGTCCCTGTGCCACTGGAGCTCTCTCCCCTAACTGAACCCCCACCATGACCCTAGGCATATCCTGTGATGAGCCACTTGCCTGGCTTGGTTCCGGACCACTGGATTGCATCAGCACGCTCACCCACATTCACTCCCAGCCGCCCCTCTCGGTCACGCCTCAGCCACTCCACAGTCGCACGCCTGACAGCCCGGTTTCCACTCTGCAACATTCGAAACAAATAGCCATTCCTACGACGCTGCGCTCTCCTCACATACCTATACGCCGCACTCAGGTTGCTGCTATCCATGATGGTTCAGACTTGCTAATTCATGGATGATGATGTGGTTATATAGCTTGCTAATTACCCCAGATGTGATTATCCGGGTGGATTTCACAAATAGAAAAGCTCACTGGTGTATCTAAGCTTCATCATGTTATGAAGTTCCCTGATTATGGATTTGATGAGCCATTTTAATTAGTAACCCCTAATATTCTGGCCCACATTTGAATTTGGGCCCATGCTCCATGATCTATGTAATGTGGCGTGGAAATATATACAATATTTGTGTTAAAAAATGTAGATGTGATAAAAGAGATGTAAATCAGATAATGTTGATATGTTTAGGGGACACATTCTAGCCTTTCTGAGTGCTAAAGGGTTAATTTGGCCGCCATATTGAGGATGTACATGACAATAAAATGATCTCTTTTATTAACATATTTGATCAATGGGGATTGTTTTTACAGTAATTCGAATGCCTTTTATTGCTTCCTTTACAATTTTAGGGCCCTTACAGCCCGGTTTCATTACAATGCCGTAAGTGCATCGTGTGGACTTCAACGGATGCGGCCGTAAATTAAATCTAGCCAGGCGCGAATCGCGGCCTTCAGAATGTAGGAAGGCCGTGACGTTTAGGCCGCGCCCGGCATGAACCATCCAATAGCGGAATCACGCATCGCGCCACAGGTCGCACAGCCAATCACTTACGGGATAGACCATTTGATTGACAGTGGGAGTGAATAAATAGGAATGACACGCGCCCACGCCTCGACTGTGTTGCGATTTCTGACGAGGTAGCACGCGGTTCCAGGAGCTTGTTGGTTGAGAGTAGGTAAGTTGCTTTATTATAAAGTCGCAGTTTAAGTTCTTTTTACGGGAATCCGTTACTACATTTACGGATGCCGATGTAAAGAAGTACAATTGTGTTTTTTGCTTGTTTATAGGTGTTTGAAGGATTTTGGAGAGTTTTTGAGGTTATATCCGGCACGTAGGAGTTTGGAGGGAGGTAAGTTGCATTGTACATGCTTTTCATCCTATCAAGCTGTCTTTTATTTGTATGTTTTGCCAATTTCTATATTTACTGAATACACTGGCGAGAGGTACAATTGTGTTTTTTGCTTGTTTATAGGTGTTTGGAGGATTTTGGAGAGTTTGTGAGGTTATATCCGGCACGTAGGAGTTTGGAGGGAGGTAAGTTGCATTGTACATGCTTTTCATCCTATCAAGCTGTCTTTTATTTGTATGTTTTGCCAATTTCTATATTTACTGAATACACTGGCGAGAAGTAAAATTGTGTTCTTTGCTTGGTTATAGGTGTTTGGAGGATTTGGGATCTTTGATCCGGCCCTTAGGGGTTTGGAGGGAGGTAAGTTGCATTGTACATGCTTTTCATCCTATCAAGTTGTCTTTTATTTGTATGTTTTGCCAATTTCTATATTTACTGAATACACTGGCGAGAAGTACAATTGTGTTTTTTTTTGCTGTTGGCCTATAGGTTTGGAGAGTTTTTGGTTGTGGAAAGAGGAGTTTTGTGGAGGGAGGTAAGTTATTTATATTTTTCTGTTTCGTATTATATCTGGATCTCTCTCTCTCTCTCTCTCAATCTCTCTCTCTCTCTCTATATATATATATATATATATATAGAGAGAGAGAGAGAGAGATTGATTTTGAGTTTGATTGAGTTTGATTTTGAGTTTGAGTTTGATTGAGTTTGATTTTGATTTTGAGTTTGATTTTGAGTTTGATTTTGAGTTTGAGTTTGATTTTGAGTTTGATTTTGAGTTTGAGTTTGATTGAGTTTGAGTTTGAGTTTGATTGAGTTTGATTTTGAGTTTGAGTTTGATTGAGTTTGAGTTTGATTTTGAGTGAGATTTCTACACATATTTGCAATACACATAGGTGTTCAAAACTGCTTCTTCAATGGGGCTTGACAAGAACTTATTTTCAGCCTAGAACAGCAGGACCATGTAGTTCCTACTACCTCTGGTACAGAAGATGGCTTCAGGATAGGTACCACGCCCAGAGTATAATGCAGATAGGATATTAGTGGCCTCAGACATGGGCCACTCCCCACACATGATAGAAGCACACAGTAAATAGCCGCATGCCTTGTATATATGCAAACTGTAACTGACCCTTCCACATTGTTTAGGAAAGTATTGATCTAGCGTATTTCATCAGCACCTCTCAGGTCCAGAGTGAGAGGTGCTGTACACCCCTCCCACTGCTGTCACAGGCTCTGTCCACTTAAGGTTGATTACTGCAGTAAGTTACAACATTGATATCCAAGCAGAAATAGTGTTCGAGGCGATCAGAATGGGGGACAAGCGTGGAGCAGGCAAACCCACTAAAACATTTCTTTATTTCTTTCTTTTCTTTTCAGGTGGTGATGGAGGGAGAGGAGCAGAGGGTGGAGGAGTGGCAGGGAGTCCCGGGGCGTGGAGGTGGGGAAGAGGAGGGGAGGAGTGAGGAGGAGGTACTAGTTGAGGAGGGGAAGTTTAATAGAGGAGGAGGTAGTGGAGGAGGAGAAGTGAGGAGAGGAGGAGGAGGGAGGAGAGGATGAGGGAGGAGAGGAGGGAGGAGAGGAGGAGGAGGGAGGAGAGAATGAGGGAGGAGAGGAGGAGGGAGGAGAGGAGGGAGGAGAGGAGGAGGAGGGAGGAGAGGAAGGAGGAGGAAGGAGGAAGGAGAGGAGGAGGGAGGAGAGGAGGAGAAGGAGGGAGGAGAGGAGGGAAGGAGGAAGGAGGGAGGAGAGGAGAGGAAGGAGGGAGGAGAGGAGAGGAGGAGGGAGAAGGGAGGAGAGTAGAGGAAGGAGGGAGGAGAGTAGAGGAAGGAGGGAGGAGAGGAGAGGAGGAGGGAGAAGGGAGGAGAGTAGAGGAAGGAGGGAGGAGAGTAGAGGAAGGAGGGAGGAGAGGAGTGTAGGAGGAGGAGGGAGGAGGAGAGTGGAGAGGGTCCTCATCCCCAGTCTGAAGAGCAAGAGGCTGGCGGCAGGTCCAGGGCCCACAATTATAGCCGGGAGGAGAACAGGGTCCTCCTGGAGGCCATCCGTGCCCGCCCCGTCATCACCTTGGGGGGTAGGGAAGTCAAGGCTGGGCCCCGTGCTAATGCTTGGCAGCAGGTGGTGGATCTAGTGAACGGTGTGGCGGGCCGTGGACGGAGTCTGCTGTCCATAAAGCATCGGTTCGACGACATCAGGGCCGTGGTGAGGAAGAAGATGGCGCAAGAGGCCGAGGAGCGGAGGGTCAAGTACCTTGCCCATGAAGGTATTGCAAGGGCCATGCTTGCACCCTCCGACGCAGCTGGAGCATGAGGCCCGGTGGAGCAGCAGGACCCAGCCTCCATGGCAGGTGAATATGACATACAGCAACATGCCACCACATGTGCATCACACACACTACACATGGACATGACACTGACATGTCAGCTCCATGAAATAACAAGGGATAGATGGATGCATCATTAAATTCATGAAGCTGACAAATCACTGTCATTCCTGGTCACCACAACAGTAATCAAGCCATAGAGCAGGTGTGTCCAAACTCGGTCCTGGTGGGCCACACACATGGCTGGATTTGATAACCCTGCTGCGCAGAGGTGAGTCAATCGCTTCTTCAGTCATCCCGATTGACTCACCTGTTCACAGAAAAGATATCTTCCAATCCAGGAAAGAGTTTGGACACCCCTGTAATAGAGAGTCCATGTATTGGTGTGCCCGTTCAGCCTATGTAGTTACAGACAGCAGCCGTAATACAGATAGAGTTGTGAGCCGAGAACCATCAAGAACAGAAACATAAGAATAGATAACAGCTAGTATAAGATAGCTAATCAGAGAATCATCCATATTCAAGGCTAGATGTCAGATAATTAGAAATGAACACATATCAATGCGCTAATCAACATACTAATGACATGTACCTTTCTTCTCTATCTCTCAGCATCCAGGAGGAGCTCTGGGTCCTGTGACCAGGGAGAGGAGGCGGGGCCATCAGCCCCGTACCAGGATCCTCCAGCACAGGGGGAGGAGGAAGGAAGATCAGAGGGCTCTGGGTCAGAGGATGGGCTGGTCATTGACCTTGCAGGGTCACCTGCCACAAGCCCTGGGCCTATGCCCATCCTCGAAAGGCTTGCTCTGGGGCCCTCATCCGCCGAAGGGACAGCACCTCCTTCCCCACACAGTGTGCTGGCCTGGTCACCACCGGGCACATTGTCACCACAGGCTCCAGCTGTGGACCTCCCCGCATCACCTCACCACGCCCACCCAGCGATGTCGTCGCCGCAGAGCCAGGCTGTGCAGGGGGAGATGCTGGCCGTCCTGAAGGAGCTGCTGGCAAGCTCCCAGAGGATCGAGGCCAGCATTCAGGAGTCTATGGCCAGCCAGCTCCGGATGGAGGCCAGCATCTCTGCCCTCCGGTCGCATATGACCCACAGCCTGGCCAGGCTGTCCAGGGAGGTGAGGATGCACCACATGACCACTGAACACCTTCAGGTCAGGCTGCTCAGACAGGCGATGGTCCCCAGCCCAACATCAACGGGGATCTCCCAATCCCCCAGCCAAGAGCAGCCTGGCCCCTCCTCTCCTCCCATGTGTCCGCCACTGCCCAGACCACCGCTGCCTGGCACCGCCCCCCCCCACCATCACCACCAGAGGGGAGACGGAGGATGGGCACAGGTGATGTGGGTCCTGGGCCCAAGCGGAGGAGGACATAGGGCCTCATTCAATTGCAATGTGGCCGATTGCTAAGGGATCAATTTGAGAACAGAGCATATTTTCTACAGATGTTTGTAGTTAGTGAACTTCTATCCAAAAGCAAGGTCTTCACTAACTACAAACGTCTGTAACTAAATATATGCTCTGTGCTTATATAGAGCCCTTTTCAATCGGCCATATCGCAATTGAATGACGCCCATAGGGTCTGCAGACATGTTTTAGCCTTCTCAACAGCACTCCTCAGTGACCATCAATTGGTCACAGGTTAAATAGAACACAAAGGGCCTCATTAAAATGTGATTTGGGCAATTAAATAGGGCTCTTTATAAGCACATAGGATATTTGTTTGACAGAAGTTTTTAGTTAGTGAATACCTGGCTTTTGCATAGAAGTTCCCTAACTAAAAACTTGCTTTCAAAAAGATGCTGTGTGCTTATATAGAGCCCTATTCAATTTGTTACATAGCAATTTAATGAGACTGTTAATTAGTAGTGTGACCAATACATTGTCACTAAGGAGTGCTGTTGAGAAGAGATGCTGCAGGCCCTATGATGTTTTCAGGCCTTATTTGTTAGGTTTTGTCTTTTTTTTCTTTTTTTTTTTAGGTCCATGAAGGCATCTCCTACATCTGCAAGCATTGTGGAGGAATTATGAGGTGGAGGGTTTTCCCAGTGCCTCTCAGGTAGACATGCCTTCAATGGCAGCCCCTTAACATGTAGCTCCCACAATCTTACAGCTATCATATAGCCAGATATCCTCGACATGATTGTTGGTAGCTTAAATGTAGACTAATACCGCTATGGCGGTGGACTTGCAAAGTCTCACAATGGCATGTTAATAACAGCCAGCATTAATATATGCACTAGTGACGCATGTGATCCTGACCTCAATAGCAGTCTGAGAACAGATCTTTGTGTCTGATGTAAGAAACAATGAATCTGGCTGCTGACCTTTGTGTCCTCTCCATAATAATGGCTATTTGCCCATATTTCTGATTATCCACAGACCTAGCTAATGGTTAGTAATGCTTGCAGATGGGAATCAGGTGAGTTGGTATATTGGTACAGTATTTAGAACTGTACTGTACATACATTGTGATTCTAAATTGTTTTGGTCCTCCTCCGCATTTTTTGATTTGAACACTTATTTCAGATTTTTGTTTGGTCAACACACTGTATGTGTGAAACTGGATTGGATTACACAGTCCAAAGGTTGAATCATCTGTTTCATTGAGCAGATCTAGTTACAAGTTGTAAGTGCTATGCACATAAATGGTTTCTTCAGTTAAATGGAGAGATTTCTGGTTCCGGTTGCAGCATGTGACCCTGGTAGGTGCTATGCATCATGCTTATTCTAGACTATTAGATTGACCCCTGTAGGTTTCCCCTTTTTTCCAGCCTCTTGCTCTTCAAGGACCCGCACATACCACACCCATGATATTAATGCAGTTTTGACCACTGCTGATTGTAGTCTGTCTATCAAATAAAGCTTTGTTATACTGTTATGTGAATGCACAATCTTGACCACTGCTGATTGTGGTCTGTCTATCAAATAAAGCTTTGTTATACTGTTATGTGAATGCACAATCTTGACCACTGCTGATTGTGGTCTGTCTATCAAATAAAGCTTTGTTATACTGTTATGTGAATGCACAATCTTGACCACTGCTGATTGTGGTCTGTCTAGCAAATAAAGCTTTGTTATACTGTTATGTGAATGCACAATCTTGACCACTGCTGATTGTGGTCTGTCTATCAAATAAAGCTTTGTTATACTGTTATGTGACTGCACAATCTTGACCACTGCTGATTGTGGTCTGTGTAAAAAATAAAGCTTTGTTAGACCTTTCTGACTGCGTCCATGTGTTATGAATATGTTTTGTTCTGTGAAATCCACATGCATTACATTAGTGTCACATTCCTATAAATGTAAACTGATGAGCCATAGTTAACATGCAATAGATCAATACATGTAAAACTGTTGAGGAGTCAGAATAGCTTTAGATATTATCTGATCCCAAATATCATATCTACTACTAATATAGGGTTAATACCCATGACAAGTCTGATTAGCGATACTGTGGAGTAGGAACATTCCCCTGAGGGCCTACAATGAATAGGACAGGTGACACTGGAGTGCTTTTCCAGTTCCTTCTCTAGTTGATTGTGATTAGTCTGACCTCTCTGATAAGACATACCCCCCCTACACTGGCCCTATGTAGGCTAGCTCACAGCTTCATTGAAGTACACAAACTCCTTCACCCACATCAGTTAGCATATGTGTGAATACAGTTAGTTTCCCAATAATGAACATGCATTGGCTAAATATCCTTTGGTTATCATATGTTGTAATGGTCATGCACATGCCAATCTGACAAACCATGCTGCAACTTGCATAATATGATTAAAGCCACACTACCCAATTTAATAGCAAGAGTAAAACATGAGTCAGGTCATATGAACCCTTTGCCACGCACATGAGCTCTATTGGGATCCCTTAAATCTCTATCTAATTGCATATACATCTAGCTCATCACATCTACATTAGAGAATACAAATAGTGGCCAAATCAGACCGCCACTTGGCATATATCAAGTACCAGGGGAATATTTCATTATATGTGGTTAAGTTCTTCAGTTGTGTCCGACTCTCCGTGACCCTATGGACTGCAGCACATTCAGCTAGGTCTCTGCCTGTGCTTTTATCCAAAGTTTCAAGGCCAAAGAGATTGGAGTGGGTTGTCAGTTCCTACTCTAGTGGATTGGGATTTGTCTGATCTCTCTGCTATGACCTGCCAACCTACAGTAGCTCCCAGCTTCATTCAGGTACTTCATGCAGATATACTCTTTACTATTGTCTGTTTTACCATGTTTTAGGTTCCTCTTAAATTCACACAGTAAAAAATAAGAAAAATTATTAACCTAAAAAGTAAAAATAAGAAGGACTAGCCAGCTAACTTTCACAAAATGTCTTTATTGTAAATATGTATTTTTGCACAACTGTTATGCAAGACTGTTAAAAAATGCTTTATTTTTCATTACATGCTGTACGCCTTCTGACAATAAAAGAATTTAAATGCAAAAATTAGGTATTGTTGCAGAAAAATTGATGTTAGTTTGCCAGGCAGAAAGTGCCCTAAAACATTGCGTCTTGAACCCTAGTTGGTGGCGGATAAGTCACGCAAGTCATCCGGCATTCAGGGATAAAATACAGCAGCGCGTGGACCATTATTAGCTCAAGGCAGCTCATTTTAATCGAATGTATCGCCCACTGTCAGTCCCTTCGGTATCCATCCCTCATTCATCTTAATAAAGGTGAGGTAATCTAGACTTTTTTGACCTAGGCGACTTCTCTTCTCAGTGACAAAACCTCCTGCTGCACTGAAGGTCCTTTCTGACAGGACACTTGAAGCGGGGCAGGACAGAAGTTCTATGGCAAATTGGGATAGCTCAGGCCAAAGGTCAAGCGTGCACACCCAGTAGTCAAGGGGTTCATCGCTCCTCATAGTGTCGATATCTGCAGTTAAGGCGAGGTAGTCTGTTACCTGACGGTCGAGTCGTTCTCTGATGGTGGACCCTTGAAGGGCTGTGGCGATGCATAGGACTTAAAAAGCTCCGCATGTCCTCCATCAACAACACGTCTGTAAAGAGTCCTCTCCTTGCCGGCGTGGTCGTGGGAGGAGGAGGATTATGTTCACCTCTTCCGCTGTTAGATTGCTGTTGTGCTGTGACATCACCCTTAAACGCTGTGTAAAGCATACTTTTTAATTTATTTTGGAAATGCTGCATCCTTTCCGAGTTGCGGTAATTCGGTAACATTTCAGGCACTTTCTGCTTATACCGGGGGTCTAGTAGCGTGGACACCCAGTACAGGTCGTTCTCCTTCATCCTTTTTATATGAGGGTCCCTCAACAGGCACAACAGCATGAAAGACCCCATTTGCACAAGGTTGGATGCCGAGCTAGTCATGTCCCGTTCCTCGTCCTCAGTGATCTCACTGAAGGTATGTTCTTCCCCCCAGCCACGTACAACACCACGGGTACCAGATAGGTGACAACCAGCACCCTGGGATGCCTGTTGTGGTTGGTCTTCCTCCTCCGCCTAAAAGCCACATTCTTCCTCTGACTCCTCTTCCTCACAATCCTCTTCTAGCGTTGCCGCAGGTCCAACAAGCAATGCTGATAAGGCTGTTTCTGGTGGTGATGGTGACCACAACTCTTCCTCTTCCTCTTCACGCTCATCTACGGACTGATCCAGAACTCTTCGCAGGGCACTCTCCAGGAAGAAAACAAATTATATGATGTCGCTGATGGTGCCCTGGGTGCGACTGACCAGGTTTGTCACCTCCTCAAAAGGACGCATAAGCCTACAGGCATTGCGCATGAGCGTCCAGTAACGTGGCAAAAAAATCCGTCCTTTTCTTGTTGGAGCAGGCGGTCGAACATTAGGAGTGTTGAATTCCAACGTGTCGGGCTGACGAAAATCAAGCGCCTCACTGGCATGTTGTTTCGCCGCTGGATATCTGTGAAGTGCTCCATGGCCATGTAGGAACGCCTGAAATAGCAGCACACCTTCCTGGCCTGCTTCAGGACGTCCTGTAAGCCTGGGTGCTTATGCACAAAGCATTGTACAATCAGATTACACACATGTTCCATGCACGGCACATGTGTCAACTTGCCCAAATTCAATGCCGCCAACAAATGTCTTCCGTTGTCACAAACCACTTTGCCGATCTTCAGTTGGTGCGGAGTCAGCCACTGATCCACCTGTGCGTTCAGGGCGGACAGGAGTGCTGGTCCGGTGTGACTCTCTGCTTTCAGGGAAGTCAACCCCAAGACGGCGTGACACTGCCGTATCTGGGATGTGGAATAGTACCTGTGGAGCTGGGGGGGGGGGGGGTGCCGTTGATGTGGAGCAAGACATAGCAGCAGCAGAAGAGGACTCAACCGAGGAGGTTATGGAAGAGGATGGAGTAGGAGGAGTAGAGGAGGTGGCAGCAGGCCTGCCTGCAAGTCGTCGCGGTGTCACCAACTCCTCTGCAGAGCCACGTATTCCATGCTTGGCAGCCGTCACCAGGTTTACCCAATGGCAGTGTAGGTGATGTACCTGCCCTGACCATGCTTTGCAGACCAGGTATCAGTGGTCAGATGGACCCTTGCCCGAACACTGTGTGCCAGAGATGCCATTACTTCCTTTTGCACAATCG
This sequence comes from Discoglossus pictus, assembly GCA_027410445.1. Classification (NCBI taxonomy): domain Eukaryota; kingdom Metazoa; phylum Chordata; class Amphibia; order Anura; family Alytidae; genus Discoglossus; species Discoglossus pictus. The sequence continues at coordinate 51,447,692 of CM050163.1, forward strand.
AGTACAGGTTGGGGTTTGCCTTTTGTGCAAAGAAATTTTGGCCGGGTACCTTCCACTGCGGTGTCCCAATAGCTACAAATTTTTTGAATGCCTCAGACTCCACCAGCTTGTATGGTAAAAGCTGGCGGGCTAAGAGTTCAGACAAGCCAGCTGTCAATTGCCAGGCAAGGGGGTGACTTTGTGACATTGGCTTCTTACGCTCAAAAATGTCCTTGACAGACACCTGACTGTGGGCAGATGAGCAGGGACTGCTCAGGGCGAGACACGGAGTGGCGGATGGTTGAGAGGGGGCAAGCAGGGCAGCAGTGGTTGACGTGGCTGAAGATGCTGGACCAGGAGGAGGATGGCGGATTTGACTTTGTATGCTGCTTGTACTCATGTGTTGATCCCATAGGCGTTTGTGATGTGACATCATGTGCCTTCGCAAAGAAGTTGTACCTAGGTTGGTGTTTGACTTTCCACTTCTCAGTTTCTTTTCGCACAGGTTGCAAATGGAATCGCTGTTGTCACAGGCAGACCCACAAAAAAATGTCCACACTGCTGAGCTCGGCATTCTGGTGGTGGCAACAGCATGTGTTGACTGGCGTGCTGTCTGGCTGACCCCGGGTGCCGATGCATGCTGTCTGACTGTGCCACTAGCTACTTGCGACGACCTCCCCCTGCTTCCAACTCGTCTCCTCCTCCTCTCTGTCTCCCCATCTGAACTTTCCTCCTGTTCTTCTTCTCTTATAGCGGGCACCCACGTGACATCCACGGACGCATCGTCATCATCAACCGCTTCACTTGTATCTGACAACTCAACAAAGGAAGCAGCACCGGGTACAACATCATCATCATCAGACCGTCCATGTGTGTAATGCTGCCTGACTGGGACATATCCCTGTTATCTACATCCTCTGGCACTAATATTTGCGCATGACTCATTTCTTCCAACGGATGTGTAAATAACTCTGCTGACGGATCAAGTGAAGCGGCTGTGGTGCTATTGTTGGTGGTGGCGGCAGGCGGGCGAGTGGTAACTGGAGAGGTGCCCGAAGCTAAGCTGGAGGAGGATGGTGCTTCTAGGTTCCGAGCGGAAGCTGTAGAAGATTGGGTGTCCTGTGTTAGCCAGTCAACCATGTCCTCAGAACTTTTCAAGTTCAGGGTACGTGGCCTCTGAAAACTGGGCATTATTCTTGTTGGGGCTTCCTAATCAGTAGTTGGCAGCTTGGAAACACAGGCCCAACCAGAATTCTGTAGAACTCGTACTGGATGTAACACACACACAATCAGTCTCAGTACTAATTCCGTTTATTGCTACATCATTGCATATAATTTATACTTGCAAAAGAAGGTGGATATTAGAGCGATTTTCACAGTTCACGTTAGTCGGTACAAGGACATATAATCAGGTGTTTTCTGTTTCTTAGAACAACTAGAAATGTTTTGTGTTTTAGTAAGGTCGACAAACATCTCAAGGATAGGCACATGATATTATGGTTAGGCTATGTGTCAGCAAAATATGTTAACCCCTTCATTGGCAGAATATGTTAACCCCTTCATTCCCCTCTTAGATCACAACGTGATCTTTATTTTGGATGTAAGCAGTGGTATATATATATATAATAGGAAGTGAACTGAGACACTGGAAGGCTATAGGCCCTCAAGGGTATCAGTACATGAGATATACCTGTGACCGGGTGGTGTTAAGTCACAGTATTTAGCTGAAATTTCTTAGGAATAAAGCCTTGCAGTATGTAATAAAAACACAAATTAATACAAGGGAAGTAATGACTGAGTAAACAGAATTATCATCAATATAAGAACACCATTTTTTACCTATTAAAGCACACACGCTGCCTTTGGAAGCTAAAACATAATCTAAAGCCATTCTATTCTGCAGAGCTACCATTCTAATTTGCACCTGCTCCTGGTTTAGTTTCTCAATTGCTTCAGCAGAGCTATTTAAGGCCCTCTGTACTAGTAGAGAAAGGATGGATAGTTCTACCTGTAGTTTCCCTACGCATGCTTGTGGGAAGGTTATACCTAGGGTGTCTAGGAATATTCCCCACCCGCTTTTCTGCTCTATATCCCTCATGTTCCTGATGCGGCCTTGTGGAAGTGTTGGGGTTGTATATATATATATATATATGGGATTACTTGACCTAAATAACAACTGCCCACCCAATTAGGGGGCAGCCATTGATAGGCATTCCTGCCACAGATAAAGTATACATTCATGGCTAGAGAAGGTGGCATAAGGTGGAAGAGATTAGACACGGACCCATTACTGTTCTACAACCAGTACCATTAATTGATATATTATGCAAAAGAGAAAATAAGTAGGGACATCTGGGACCACTATAGCTCTAAGGTGAACAACTCTTGTACAGGTCAGAAAGGGTGGAACCAGAGGAGGTCCTATAAAAATAAGTGTGGTATTGGAGCAAGTGGACCAACCAACAGATTTACATTTTCTTTGGGCCCTAAAACAGTTATACCCTGGCTTAGTGTGAGTTAACATAAATTATACACTCTTATTATATTTTGATGGGAAATACGTGCGTATGAGGTGTTGTATCCATATAGAGATAAGTGGTGTGGGTGATTGTACATAAGTAAAGATATTGTATTTGCGGGGTTGTGTACTGCCATTGTAATATACAGTATGTGGCTTTGAGTGAAGTTTTCTGCTGGAAGGCCAAATAGAGGCATACCCATTTCCCCATGTGTAGAGACGTGTGCACATACCCAGCAACTGGAAAGGTTAAGGGAGTGAGCATAACCTTGTAACATTACGGAAAATGTATTACGTTCCCAGGGATGATTATGTATAATTGTGTTATCACTTGTGGATCTCTTGTGCCTATGAGGAGAACAAGTATTGGTGTGAGTGTTATTGTGTTTACCACAAACAGACTTTAGTGGTCCCAGTTCGTCTGGGTCATAATGGCAATTAAGAAATGTCCATAAGGGCAAATAAACCAGGAGCATAATGCACATCGACAGGAGAAAGTTCTTCCATGCATTCTGTGGATGCAGGAGTAGGTTTGACATTTTTATTATCGCTGTCTTCAATCGCTTTCACGGGGACTTTGTCACCTGCTTCACCCCTCTTTGGACACAGCTTCAGACGTGATGCGCGGATCCAGATGTCCTGTGAGTCAGTGAGGACGGCAGTCCTGGTTACTGCTACATCGGTAGTCGGTGGTCCGAATGGGAAGCCTCCCTTCTTTGCTCTGTTCAGTTGTCGGACACAGACGAGGTCACCTGGCTGGAAGGACACAGACGAGGTCAACTGGCTGGAACGGATGTGTTGGTTTCTGTGAGAGTAAAGGAAAGCGAGAAGACACATCACCATAGATGCCATTCAATTTATCAATCAATTGTTGCACATATTGTTCTCTTATAAGATCAAGATCACCAGACATAATTACAAGTGGGCCTTTTACCCAAGGAGTTGGAAAAAGTCTTCCCATTAGAATCTCAAAAAGGGGACAATTTAGTAGACTTATTAGGAGTCATCTTAATTTCTGCTAGAATGGCAGGTAAGTATTTCTGCCAGTTCACCCATGTACCTGCAGTGGCCTTTGTAAGTTTCTCCTTAATAGTGCGGTTCATTCTTTCCACTATGCCTGAACTCTGAGGATGGTAAGGGATATGGAATTTCCAGGTTATCTGCAGCCATTGTACCAGTTCCTTAATTACCGCACTAATAAAGGCTGGTCCATTATCAGAATTAATTTGCAATGGGCATCCATATCTCAGTATTACCTCGGTAGTTAATATTTTAGCTACCGTCTTAGCATCCTCTCTGGGTGTTACAAAGGCCTCAGGCCACTGTGAAAACTGGTCTACTATCACCAACAGGTACAATTGCTTTGATCCTGTCTTTGGGATATGAGTAAAATCAAGCTGTGGGTGGAGGCAAATGATCATGTAATGCTTTGTTAGGTACTGTAGAGTTATTCTGTGGACACTGTATGTATGTCTGGCAGTGTGATTTTAAGATTCTGATGCAAAAATGACACTTGCAACTGTTGCTACCCGGTCAGCTAAAGCATTACCTCTAGATATAAAATCATTGCAATTCTTTGTACTTGCTATGTTTTATCAGTTTTACTAGTTTCGTTTCCAGTGTGTACTACTGGATGCAGCGGGGGGGGGGGGTTGCAGCTGCAGCTTGTGTTCTCTCTGTCCCTGCTCTTGAGCGGGGGAAAGGGGGGGGGGATGCTTTCTGTACGGCCACATCACACTGAACCAAATGTTTTTGGAGACACGCCAGCATCCCCTGGACTGGAGTAGAGACTACTTTGGAAAATAATACAACGGGACACATACTACCTCCGTGATCTTGGGCACAGACCGCGGCCATGGTTTTACAGTTGTCCCTTGCATACAAATGAAAAAGTTTACAATAATCAGGTAGTCCTAAAATGGGAGCCTGCATAATGCTAACTTTTAAGGTCACAAAAGCTTTAGTCATGTCTGGAGTCCACTGAATATGCTCTGGGCTGTCCCCCTTAGCAGCCGTACGTAAAATGGAGTCATAGTGTGAGCATTCAAGGATCCATTGCCTGCAATAATTAATCATAAACATGTGTTGCCCCCTTTTGTATTTTGTTTTTAGTTACCTTGTGACCTTCAGCTGCTAGGTGCTGTAGCAGACTGAGTGAATACTGTCTATTTGGCTTCCCCGTTAGGAGTACATACCAAACAGTTGGTCCTTTTCACGTACTGAATGGGGACAGAACCATGACACAGGTCCATGACCGCAAGGTATTGAAGCACTAGTGAGTAAGCAGCTGGTGAATCCACGTAGCCTTAGGGGAAGACAGGTCCATGTTATTTGGCACCCATCAAAAAATTAAAAACCATAAGTAGTTGTGTCTCATGGTCCAATGGGACCAAAAATAATGCGTTTGATAAATCAATAATAATAAATATAGTGGCGTCATGGGAAATGGCCGTAATGAGAGCAGTGATATCAGGGACAATCGGGGCAATTGGGATGACTAATTAATTAATTGCCCTTAAATCCTGGACAAATCTAAAGTCATTGTCACGTAATGGAAGGGACGTTAGCCCAATTCCATCCTGACTCTGTATCAGAGTCTAAAAGTCTGTATAAGAAGTCTGATTCATGGTGTCCTTGACACATTCACTTCAGATACATCATATATGTAGAAGGATTAATTCGGGCGTTAAGGGCTGCCTGTTTTCTCTTTCCGTATTTACTATTTGCAATCTATTCAAAAACAAACTCCATTTTGGATCAAATTCACATACAAAATCTCTCTTCCAAATCACTTACTATATCATTCTAGGAACTATTCGCTTCAGTCCCGTACTTAACTTACAATAATTCCCAACTAACACTCCACTTCTTCCTGAGACATCTCCACAAACATTTAACTACAAATACTGGAATCCACCTTAAAAAGTTCAGCAACAACATTCCATACACATCTTATCCAAACTAAATACGACCTTAAGAATTTTCTGCAAGGAGACAGAAATTCACAGCCCCCTTTTTTTTTTTTTTTCGGGACGCAGACATAAGTGTTAGCAAGCTTTAAAATAGAATAAACACACTGTCTTACACTTACAAACAAGATAGACCATAAATCCTCCACTGTTACATATTTCTGGAAAAAGATTTCCTTTTTTTACATATATGCCGGCTTTAGAAATATATTTCAGTGGTGGACACGATCTCTACAACCCTTAAAGACACAAAGGAAAATTCTCTAACCTGCATTTCTCAATTGTATTGCAAAGAAAAGAAAGTACAGCAAATACTCACAAATTTATTTGCAGCAAAACACAAGACAATCCATCTACTTTATAAACAAAAGCAATCAGAATATTATATAAATGTATGTAAAGAGAAGAAAAAGCTCCTTTATATTTCTGTGTTCTTATCTCATTTGCTCTTTCACGGGACCTGATGTTACGCTGTGTATATAATTACATATGACAGCTTTGGGAGGTTTAGACTGGGAAGTAACCATTTACAACTATCCTTCTAAAAAAAACTTTAGGTGGTTGTCTCAATAGACAACGTAACCTTATTTGCTATCACGTTTTTTTAATCCGAGAACAGGATTTGTCTGTACTGAGCTGAAATAGCTCGGACAGTACCGAAAGATATTCTCGAGTTAACGGGTTGCCCCTAGACACAGAGACGGTGCGTCTTACAGTGTCCAGAGACCTTACTTACTTCCTGGTTTTTATACAGAATAAAAAAACATTTCTTATCTTAAACAGCATAGCAATACAGCAAAATTAATGAGCAAGCAAAAGCGGATTTTGGGCACTGTAAACCAAGCCGTCAAGTATATATTTATATCAATTTTATCCTTTCTATTCCCACTTTAGGAATAATATATATATATATATATCTCCTTGATATATATATGGCCTTCCAGAGGCCTAATTTTACACTCTCTTCCTTAGAGAGTCTCCCTACCTTTAGGGATTATACCTACAGTCTACCAAAGACTTAATTCTTAATTCTCCCTACCACAGGGATTGTATGCCCAACCTATTTACTTGTATACAGTTTACAAAGGACAACGAGAGTGGGAGCAAAGGAAGGTGCAAATAGACACAATTCACTCTACTCACCCACTCCGTCGTACTTCGATCTCTGTATCCCACTCGTCTGACACCAGTTTGTTGGGGCTTCCTAATCAGTAGTTGGCAGCTTGGAAACACAGGCCCAACCAGAATTCTGTAGAACTCGTACTGGATGTAACACACACACAATCAGTCTCAGTACTAATTCCGTTTATTGCTACGTCATTGCATATAATTTATACTTGCAAAAGAAGGTGGATATTAGAGCGATTTTCACAGTTCACGTTAGTCGGTACAAGGACATATAATCAGGTGTTTTCTGTTTCTTAGAACAACTAGAAATGTTTTGTGTTTTAGTAAGGTCGACAAACATCTCAAGGATAGGCACATGATATTATGGTTAGGCTATGTGTCAGCAAAATATGGTAACCCCCTTATTGGCAGAATATGTTAACCCCTTCAATTCTAGGACCAAAGGGAATCACAGCACCACGACCACGACGGCCACTGCGGGGTGGCCTGCCTCTGCCTGTCATTTTTTTTCTGATTAGTGGTAGTATGCGTGCAAGCTACTGTGACACCAAATATGAGTGCCACTGTGCACTGGCAAAAGTTGGCACAGTAGACGCAATAGGCCTCACACACACGCCTGTAGGCAGGCAACTGATATTCAATCGATTACAGTCAAAAAAGTGTTGTTTTATTTCACTGAGCACAATATAAGCTGTGAGCCTGACACAGACAGGCAACTGAAATTAGATTAAAGGAAAAAGGGTTGGTTTTTTTCAATGTATGGTACACCAACTATGACTGGTGAAACAGAGCAGAATATTAGCTGTGAGCCTGACACAGGCAGGCAACTTAAATTAGATTACAGGAAAAAAATGGTTGTTTTCAATGTATGGTACACCACCAGTTATGAGTAGTGAAAATAAGCACAATATAAGCTGTTAGGTGTTAGCCTGTCACACACGCACGCTGGCAGGCAGGCATATGCAATTAGATTACACAGAAAAAAATAATAAAATAAAATAAATTATGTTCTAGCCCTAAAAAGGCCTTTTTGGGTTGCTGTCCTTGCAGCAGATATCAGATGAGTCCTTCAGGTCTGTAGTGGAAGCTAAATACACAGCCTGCCTATCTATTTCCCTATTAAATCTCCAGCAGCTACACTATCTGTCCTCTCACAACGACCGCTGCGAGCGCGAAAGAGCCAAAATTGCAGCGAATAGTCCGCGGGCGAACTGTGCGGGACATCTCTAGTGAAGACAAATCGCAGTACCACAAATATATATGTGATGATAATAATATGTATACACTAAATTATACTAATAATACAGTAATATGTATCTACTGAATCCTACATATAATAATAATAATAATAATAATAATAATAACAATAATAATATGTATTCACTGAATTGTACATATAATAATAATAATGATAATAATATGTATTTGCTGAATTATACATATAATAATAGCGATCATAAGTATTCACTGAATTATATATACATATAATAAAAATAATATGTATTCACTGAATTATACATATAAGAAAAATACTACTACTAACAATAATAATAACAAGAATAATCACATATATAGTTGTCAGTGTTAATCACGTTTGCGATGTTGGTCACGCAATGTTAAATAATTGTGGCCCTCGCGAAGCGAGGCACGCAGTTGCTGGGCTGCATTGAGCGCCCTAGGCGCTCATTGCAGGCCTTGTGATGAGCACCACAGGCACTCATAGCTAGGCCTGTGGGACTTAGGCTGCAATGAGTGCCAAATGCGCTTATTGCAGAGCTGGTGCTGAGCGCCGCAGGCACTCATCAAGAGGCCAGCGAGAGTTAGGCTGCAATGAGCACCAAAGGCGTTCATTGCAGGGCTCGCGATGAGCACTGCAGGCACTTATTGTGAGGCCCGCAGGACTTTAAAACAGCCAACACATAAGAACAGAAGGTGTTCCTGTTGATGGCCTTGATCACCGCCGATAAATTGAGCACTTTGCCGTTGGTTTACTAATTTAACAGCCAAAATGTTTTCAAACGCGTAACTCAAAAGACCGCCAAAGAAAGCCAAATAATTACAAAAAAAAAAATTACACACACACAGCACAGGGGGAGTGAGGTTGCAATTTAATTTGAGGCATACTTGGTGTTTTTCGGCGACCGACAATCAGTTAAGCAAGAAAAAAAATGGCGGCCAAAACAAGGTAAACGGATGAATATGAGACTGAAGGCAGAAAAAATGCCCCTAAAGCCAGTAACACTTAGCGCAACATAGTAAACATGATCACGATGCCAGTAACACTTAGCCAAACAATGCAAGCACTCATCGTGAACCACGCAAAACTGCAGCATAGACACAGTGGAGAAAGACACAGGGGAGGGAGAGGGGGGAGAGGGTGGAAAGAGACACAGGTCTGAGAGAAGGATGAACAGAGACACGGGGGGGGGGGGGAATAAGGAAAAACAAAAGGCACAGGGCAGGAAGAGAGGGGGAGCAGACACAGTGGTCAGAGACTGGGGAGAGGCTCGCAATGAGCGCCCAAAGGAAATCATTGAGAAACACGAAAGTTGTGGGTTGCCATCGCGAGGCCTGTAAAGTAGACAGGGGAAGAGGCTTGCAAGAGGCACCAAAGGCGCTCAGCACAGGGCTCGCAATGAGCGACGAAGGTGCTCACATTGTGTGGCAAACAGCATTGACAGCCTTTACATTTTAATGCCGCCATTTTTGAAAGGCAAGTAGCTAGTAATAATAATAATAATAGTAATAACACACTGCCCTCGTAAAGTTCTGATATTACCTATTCCACAAGCCACCACTTGGTGGAGGCAGAGAGTAAAGCCAAACAGGATTATGAGGAACACTGGGCACTACCCAGAAACACACCTATTTCATACAGCACAACAGAAAATAAAAATGAATTGTGAGGCTGTATCTATTTTGTATTTAATGTTAGTTTTATTAACTTAAAAATATAAATTATGACAACATTTAAATATCCATTTAATTAAAGTATACACCCAAACAATCAGTCCAGTTTAACTAAAAGTAAAACCTTTATACACCATATATAATTAATTTCCATTAATTTGGACACTGAACATCAGTCTTCTCCGCTTATCTCTAAGTATAAAGTTCCATATCATTAGTAGCCCGACGTAGTATAGAAGCACACAAAGCCTCTCATCTTTGTTTTTGTTCTTTGGCCATCCCTCAGGGTGTCAGTAAAAAAGAAAGAGTATCCCAGATGTGGGCCCATTGATTACTGTGCATTAGTTTTCTGTTGACTAGAGCCAATTATATCTAAAACACATCTGGCGATTTCCGCATGCACAGGAAACTTGTCAGGTATTTTGGGGTTTGCCCAGCCTCTACTGGTAGGTACAGACTGATATGTTTCTCTTCTATAAGGGAGCAAAAACTTGAAAGATTGCACACTACATGCTTTCCAGACCTGAGAGTCTCCTGGTATTTGGTGCCCCTGCCTCCAAGACCATGACCATTACCTCATGCCATGACTCCTTATGCACCTCTGCTCACCAAAATTATACATCTGAAGGCAATATTGTTATCAATGCTACCAATGACCACACTGTCCAGGGCTCAGGGTTAGAGGCTGCGTGACTGTGTGCATGACCGTAGTGGGCACACCGGAAGGACTCTGAATCTGGAAGGACTCATACACACATTGGACCTGATTGTTAAGGGTCTCCTTATCCTTCCCCCGAGGGGGCAGGTAGTTACGATATTTCTTTTGTTGCTTTTTTGTCAAAGCAGTGGGCTACAGTGAGGACCCACTCATTATTCAGGACAGCTCCTCCACATTTGTGAAGATAAGTCTTTTTGATTTGCTGGAGGCTGACCATCCATGGCCAGATCCCATGTTTTGTAGTCTCTTTTCCTATTACATGGAGACCATGAGGCTTCTTCACAAATAATGGCCATTTTTCACAACCTGCAGAAGAATAGAAGATGTCATAGAACATGTGAGATGGTAAGAAATGGAGAGATAGATACAGAAAAGGAGAAACGAAAGGGTTAGAGATAAAGAGAGTGCACAAAAAAGAGATTCCGATATTAAAACAAGCACAATTCTCATACTACAGTTATCAAAAGAAAGTTACACCCATCAGCATGGCTCCACTCACTGTGATTCATGGGTATGTAATGAGGTATAGGGAGTTCTAGTCACTCAGGGGGATAAGATTGATTATATATTTTTTTGTATTAGAGACAGCTTTTTTGTTAACTTTATAAAGCTGGTAAACTGGCTCTAGCATTACCCTATTTAAACATAATAATGTCAACTCTACTGCCATCATGCATACTGCCCCTCTCCCTCCTCTCTTTGTGGAATACAGAACATACATGTATAGATAAAGCGTTTGAATGAAAATGTTTGGCCATGTATTATAGGGCTACATTAGTAAGCTCTGCTCAAACCCAATATAAAATCCCTTATGAATATCTTTATTTCAGACTGCACAATATTTTAGCAAAAAAGGTCCCATTATGGTCCATCATGGAGGAGGAGAAGAACAACGAACATGTGAAAAGTGGGAAACAAATATTATTGTCTGTTAAGCATGCTAATCAGCTATTCAATGTACTATACTTGCTGTATTGGCTCTCTGTGGCCGATTGGAACATCTATTTATCCCATGTGTATTTGTCCCAATAGAGTGTCATTGATGATTTGCTAGTGGAAGACTATACACAGACATTATTTGTGAACTCCCAGTTATCTAGTTATATGATCTGTAATGTCTGTTTTAGTGCTCATTTTTCCATAAGTATATTTCAGTACTGATACAAAAATGTTCTCAATACATTGATTATCCATTGTGACTGACAGAAAATTTGATAAATTGTTTTCGTGGATATTATGGTCTGAAACCTGATCATCTTGGGACAGTGTTTTCAGCTGTCCACCATTTTGGATAAGTATTGAGAAGTGTTTTAACTGGATCTGACTCCTAATTATATCAAATATATATTCAGATAAGCAATTCAGAGAATTTGGCTATAATTAAAAACACAGTATTTAAGAATATGTTCAAAGACATACATGCAGATACAAGGGCTAAAAATGATTGACTGAAATAGATGGCAATCATATTTCAGTCAATCAGAATAGGTTATTTGGATATCACCCTGCTATGTGTCAATTAGAATACTTTGGACCCATCAGATTGCTCAGATTGAGGGATCTTTCAATCTGAGCAATCTAATTAGTCCAACATTTTCAAATTGCCAGTGAGCAGGGTCACATCCAAATAAACCATTCTAATTGACTGAATTAGTTTTTAAATTAATTTTATTAAATAAGACAGTTTATATAATATTATTTACACGTATATACTCGAGTATAAGCCGACCTGAGTATAAGCCGAGGCACCTATTTTACCACAAAATACTGGGTAAAATGAGTGACTCGAGTATAAGCCGAGGGTGGGAAATGTGCTGCCCCTGTGTCCCCCCTCTCTCTCCCGTGTCTCTTCTCCTCTCTCCCTTCCATGTGTCTCTTCCCCCCTCCCTTATCACCCTCCTCAACCCCCCTCCTCATTCTCAACCTCCCTCCTCAACCCCACTCCTCATCCTCAACCACCCTCCTCATCCTCAACCTCCCTCCTCATCCTCAACCCCCTCATCCTCAACCCCCAATCCTCAACCCCCTCCTCAACCTCAACCCCCCTCCATAACCTCAACCTCCCTCCTCATCCTCAACCTCCCTCCTCATCCTCAACCCCCTCCTCAACCTCCCTCCTCATCCTCAACCTCCGTCCTCATCCTCACTCCTCAACCCCCCCATCCTCATCCTCCCCCCTCAACCCCCCATCCTCATCCTCAACCCCCCATCCTCAACCCCCTCCTCACCCCCCTCAACCTCACTCCTCAACCCCCCATCCTCATCCTCCCCCCTCAACCCCCCATCCTCATCCTCAACCCCCCATCCTCAACCCCCTCCTCACCCCCCCTCAACCTCAATACCCCTCCTCAACATCAACCCCCTCCTCAACCCCCATCCTCAACCCTCCATCCTCAACCCCCATCCTCAACTTCCCTCCTCAACCCCCCATTGTCATCCTCAACCCCCATCCTCATCCCCCTCCTCACCCCCCCTCAACCCTCATCCCCAACCCCCCTCCTCAACCCCCCCATCCTCATCCCCCTCATCCTCATCCCCCTCCTCACCTCCCCGGTATATGCTAATGATGCGGCGTGCATGTGACGTCACATGCGCACAGGGGTCAAGACGGAGCAGAGGCCGGAGAAGAAGCAGGTAAGTGAGGGGGAGGTATTTAGAGGGAAGAAAGTGAGGAGGGGGTTGAGGGGGAAGTTGATGAGGAGGAGGGGGGTTGAGGATAAGGAGGGGGGAGGGAAAGAGACACAGGGGGGTAGAGAGACACAGGGGGGTAGAGAGACACGGGGGGATTAAAGAGACACTGGGGGTTAGAGAGACACGGGGGGGTTAGAGAGACACAGGAGGGTTAGAGAGACACAGGGGGTAGAGAGACACGGGTGGGGTTAGAGAGACACTAGGGGGAGTGACTCGAGTATAAGCCGAGGGGGCCCTTTTTAGCCTTAAAAAAAGGGCTGAAAAACTCGGCTTATACTCGAGTGTAGTTTTAATTTTATCTATTTAGTTAGGTTTATTATTAATTATTTAGGTTTAGTTTTATTTATTTAGTTTATTTATTAGTTAGTTAGTTTATTATGTACTTAGGTTTATTTGTGGGGGGGTTTATTTTAGATGCCAGAAGGTCCCTATCCAGCCCCCGGTGTCAAGAGTTAGTTATCTAGATGTAAGGGGGTCCTTTAAGGACACACCTTGCAGGGGTTAACTTTTTGGGTCTGGAGTGTTTGTTCAGAGGTAGAGTACTGTCTCTTTAACTGCTGCTGCACTCAGCAAAGGTTTAAAAAGCTCTAGTTTGCAAGTGATCCGTAAAATTGTATTAGCCTAGGGTTTGGATGTAAAAGTGTAAAAGTGTTGCATAGTAACTCATAACCTTTTGTCAACACAAAAATCAATGGAGATTTGTGCCATGCTTTTCAGCTTTGTCATCCAGCAGTCACTCGTAGCAGTTCTCTAGCAATGTTTTAGGGATGGGGAATAATATAGCTAGGTAGGATTTACTGTGCTATTACGGCACTCGTAATTGCTATAGAGGGGATTAGCATAGGGCCCTATGTCTCTAGCATTTAGATATTATGGGCCTCATTCTATTAGCGGCCGCAGCCGTTGCGGGGCCGCAAGGACCGTCCGCAAGCTATTCGGCTATTCTATTCCCCTCCGGCCGGGGATTCCGGCAGGCTTGCGGCCGGTGCCTTGCTATCTCTTGCGGCCGCTCGCGCCGGAGGAAATCCTTTGATCTAAAACGGCCGCAAGGAAATAGGCCGTAAGAAAATCCTATTTGCAATTCAATTGCTCCGGGAACCCTCTCTGCAAGGCTAAAACCGAGCCGCAGCTTACTTGCAGGAAAGAGGTCCCGCTAGCACCAATTAAGCACGAAATATAGCCCAAATAAAGCCATCCTGCACTTTGAGAAGACTATAAAGTGATTTTCGGTGTTAGCAAAAATAGCACAAAATTCCCCTATACTCAAATCCGTAAAATATATATTTTTTAATATACGTCAAATATACATGTAAAAAGTCCATAGGGCTTGGAGCACCTCAGACCTGCCCACGCCGCAGCCGGAAAATAAACAGTTAATTTGAACTCGGGTTTGGGCTGATGTGCAAGCTTGAGAGTGGGTTACTTTTAATCCTCATGTCCCCCAATATGATCCCTAGCATTTACAGAGCTGTACAGTGCAGGCTTGAATTTATTTTTGAGTTTTAAGTTTTCAGAGCTTACGGCCGGTAGCAAGATTTACGGTGGGCCGTAAGAGGAGATCCTTGCGGGGCCGTTTAATTGAATTGCGAGGTAACGGGACCCCCGCAAGGAATCGCAGCCTTACGGCCAGTTTACGGCCGATAATAGAATGAGGCCCTTTATGATTACTTATTGTGCTTATCTTTTATTCCGCCCCACCGCTTAGTTATATATATATTATAAATAATAGAAGGTACACATCTTCTGTATGAAGGAACAAAAACGTTGATTGTATTGTATTTCTCTTTACAAAATGAAAAATAAACAGTTTAAAAAAATAGAATAAATGCTGGTTTTATGACACATTCCGACCATTATATTTTGTAAAGTGGATGGGGGTGTTACTAATTACAAACATCCCTCTCAATGCCTTAATTGTGGAAGGAATGGGTAATTAAAAAGATGTAGGAATTACCAGGACCCCTGTTATAACATGGGGTTGGTGATATAAAAAAAAAGGGTGTCCATTGGATCCCCTTATTATATGGCAGGGCCTTAGGGCTACCCCTTCTTCTTTTCCCCTTTACCCCTAAAAGCCTAGGCTGCACTCCCCAAACTAAGCTTTACCTACTACTGTAACCCTGCAAGCCCATATTTATGAATGCCCTGAGACATTTGATAATGTAAATAAGTGTGTCAAGGACCCCTTTTTTCAGTTCCTGGATCTTAGCCTGTTAAAGGACAGACGGCTTTGCTCCAGCCACTCAATTGTATTGTAATCTGCTCTGGCCCATTGTTAGCAAATTCAATTAATTCCATCTGCCATGTACTCTATCTAAGATATGGACCACTCAGACACAGAGACAGCAGGATGTGCATGAGAAGGTAGCCCTATTGTTCTCAGGTGCCAGCTATCAAGGTACTGCTAGACCCCATGTGGGGTCATCTCCTGTAATTGTCTGCCACACACTCTATTTGTTACATTGTGTACACCTCCTCTTTATCTAACTGCTATAAATATTGCAGATTATTCAAAAATAAGACAGTTCACTTCTGGAGACATTTCTCCTGGATGGCTGCAGGGAGGTACTGAGAGATCCTGCTGGGGTAGCTTTGACTGTAACAAGTCTTATCAAGCCCCCTAAGAAGAAGCAGATCTGGAGTCTCTTGGTAGGCTGGAAGTGCTTATTTCTGATGCAAGGACCCTGACCGATACAGAAGCCAGATATCAGGGTGCTGGTGCCAAGATTTCCAAGAACCCCATGGTCCTTGTGGATAGTTATCCTGTAGTCTATAGCAGGTGGCCCTGAGCTTGTTTATCCTCTACCCTTGGATCATCACAGAGTGCTAGAAGATTTGTTTAACCTAGTCTTAGCCAACAGGCTAATTCTGATGGTGTGTAGGCCTGTTTCTCATATGTATGTTTGCATGTGTACCAATGATCTATTTGAAGTTAGTTCCTGATGTGATCTGCAACCACTAACCCTAAGGAAAATAGCAGGTCCGAAACTTTTATTATTTTCTGTGCAATATACAGAATAACTATGCATGTTGACTCTTTATTATCCAATCTGGTAATATACCTATGTGTTCATAACTTTAGAACAAATGTCAATAACCAATAAATATTAAAGGCATATCTAAGTGAGCTGGATTATGAATGCATCTGATAGAGGAGAAGCTGTAAGGAGATTGGCTAAGCAAGCAACATCAGGTAAATAGTGGGTTAATAGTGCTCCTCTGATGCTGCATGTAGATTGGGGGGACCAGATGCCATTTTAGACACCCCCTGTAGGTGTCAACATATAATTTTTAGATGTTTAGATATTATTAAGAATGAAATGCTTTATGAGATCTGCTGCATACATATAAGCTGCGTTGCCTTCTTTTAAATATTTAAGAAAAGAAAGGGCAATAAAGATTTTAAGGAGTGTTTCATATTTCTCAGTGAAACCCCATTAAGCAAAGTCAATAATCTTGTAAATCATACAGTGAGTCAATATGTAGAGAAAACTGATAACATTTAAATGTTTAAGGTGTATACAAATTGTAGTTACGTTTTTCTAGACAACGCCTAATTTTATCAATATCAGTAGTAACGTATAGTATTTGATTATTGATAAGAGTACATATGTCACCGGGGAATTCTGACATGCAATTCATATAAATGGTAACACAAGCCTGTACAACTGCATTGCATCTACAACTCATTGACTACATTCTCTGATACGGGTGGTCGAATCCAATTTGCATCATGACTGAGCTAGAGACAGCAATTGTGATGATCATTGATGTCTTTGACAAATATTCAACCAGCAAAGGTGGCAACCTGACTCTTTCTAAGGGGGAAATTAAGACACTGTTGGAGAAGGAACTTCCAGAAATATTTACGGTAAGAATGATCACTGATATGCAAGTTCATTGTAAGTAAATGATGATGTTATCAAGATAAAGTAAAAAAAAACTTTTCATAGACAAAGTACAGAACTTTTAAAACCACAAAGGATTCTTCTTTAAGCAGCTTTCACTTAAAAAATAAATCTTTGAGATTTACAAAAAAGTTCTGAACCTCTTCTAGGAATCATCTTCTACAACCAACACTTTTCTGACAACTTGTAATTTTATACTTTTTAAAGACTATTTTATTTATTCCTTGTACAGAATATGGAAGGTCATTATTATTATTATTTATTATATTTTCCACTATACTCTTTCAAAACTGATATAGGAATATAATATATTTGATCATAATAATCTTCTTTTGGAATATGTCATATATCTTTGAATTATTTCATCAATTATATTATGACAGCATCAGTTTGGGAAAAAAAATGCATAATCAGTGTCCTTACATGATGCCAATCCCATCTATTTTGATTTTAGAATGCAAAGGAGAAGGATGCTTCTGACAAAATCCTGAAAGATCTGGATGAAAATGGAGATTCTGAAGTGGACTTTAATGAATTTATTGTGTTTGTGGCTACTCTGACCTGTCTTGGACATAAGCGATTTGAGAACATGCAACCCAAAAAATGATTTAAACAGTTTGTATACTCTATGTGTAAACAAAAATGAACATCTGTAACTACTTTTCATGATTAAAAAAACATTTTACAATTATTGATTTGTATTGCAATGGTTGAGGATTGGCAACTTGCAAATAACACAATGGACATTATTATCTTGTATATTGTATCTGCATCTAAAATTGTAATGTAACACATCAAAATGATCACAACACAAGCACATTACTGTGAATAGAATAATTCAAACCACAATAATATGTAATAGACTTCTCAGTAAAAAAATAGAAACAGAACTTACATTTTAAAATAAGTGCACAAGGTAAACATCAGTAGATAGACAACATCTTAACTGCCTTACTACTGCAGAGAGTACATTGTCTTGAAGTAGAATGAATCAGAATGTAGTGTTACCTCCCTTTTCCTCTTATCTGTACTGAACAACATATATCACTAGCGACTTGCCCGTCAAAAATGACGGCAATAAAAACTGAAGCCTGGCAATGCTGTTTGCCACACAATGTAAGCCTCTCCCCCTCTACTTTACTGGCCTTGTGATGAGCGCCTTTGGCGCTCATCACAGGCCTTGCAATGAGCCCCTTTGGAGCTCATTGCGAGTCTCTCCCTCTGTCTACTTCCTCCCTCGTGTCTTATTTACCCCCTCCTCTCCCTCCCTTGTGTCTCCTTCCACCTCGTCTACCTCCTTTGTATCTCCTGCCCCCCTGTGTTTTTACCTCCCTCTCCCTCCCGTGTCTCTAAACCCCTCCCCTGTGTCTCTTTCCCCCTTCTCCCTCCCATGCATCTATTCCCCCCCCTGTGTCTCCCCCAACCCTCCCCTGTGTCTGTTCCCCCCTGGCCTGTGTCTCTTTCCCCCTCCCCCTGTGTCTGTTCCGGCCTTCCTCGTGTCTCCATTTCCCTCCCTTGTGTATCTTCCCACCTGCACTCTCTCCCCTGTGTCTCTTCCCCCTCCTCTCACTCCCCTGTGTCTCTTCCCCCTCCTCTTTCTGTGCCTCTTCCTCCCTTTCTCTTCCCCCTCACCCTCTGTGTCTCTCCCCACTCTGTGTCTTCCACCCTCTCCCTCTGTGCCTCTTCCCCCGCCTCTCTCTGTGTGTCTCGCCACTGTGTCTCTTCACCCCTTCCTCTGTCCCCCCCCCTCTGTGCCTCTTTCCCCCTCTCTCTGTACCTCTTCCCCCCTTTCCCTCTGTATCTCTTCCTCCCTCACCCTCTGTATCTCTCCCCCCTGTGTCTCTTCCCCCCTCTCCCTCTGTGCCTCTTCCCCCCTCTCCCTCTGTGCCTGTTCCCCCCTGGCCTGTGTCTCTTTCCCCCTTCCCCCTGTGTCTGTTCCCCTCTTCCCCCTCTCCCTCTGTGCCTGTTCCCCCTGGCCTGTGTCTCTTTCCCCCTTCCCCCTGTGTCTGTTCCCCTCTTCCCCCCTTTCCCTCTGTGTCTCTTCCCTCCTCACCCTCTGTATCTCTCCCCCCTCTCTCTCTGTGCCTCTTCCCCCTCTCCCTCTGTGCCTGTTCCCCCCTGGCCTGTGTCTCTTTCCCCCTTCCCCCTGTGTCTGTTCCCCTCCCCCCCCCCCATTTCCCTCCCATGTGTATCTTCCCCATGTTCTCCCTCCCCTGTGTTTCTTCCCCCTTCTCTCACTCCTGTGTGTCTTTTCCCCCTCCTCTACCTCCCCTGTGTCTCTTTCCCACCTATCCCTCTGTGTCTCTCCCCCCTCCCTCTTTGTCTCTTCCCCACTCTCCCTCTGTGCCTCTCCCCCCCATCTTCCCCACTCTCCCATCTGCTCGCGGCTTGCGCCGCGCTGTGCGCATGCGCGGCTCGGGCCGCGCTGTGCGCATGCGCGGCTCGCGACGCGCTCTGTGCAAGCGCAGCTACTGCTGCGCAATGCGCAGTTCATCATTGTCAAACTGTGATTCATCGCAAGCGTGACAACGAATCACAGTTTGACAATTATATTATGTGATATATATATTATTTTATAATGAATTGACGTATTATTCATTTATTACAATATATCTACAACAAGGTGAGGACATTTTTACAACTGATTTTTTTCATGCACTTAAAAGAGCATGTTTTAAACATTACAAAAGTTATGTGTGACATGAAAAAAAATAATAAGTGAAACCTGTTTATACTTAATTGAAACTGACAGGAAATGCAGAGAGCATATGCTAGTCTGTAGATCTCATTGGCTCACAGAGGGCAAGCTCCCAACTGCAGTTAAACTTCTGAATTAGTTTTTGTGTCCTGAGACCTTGGGTTGAAGGAAAAAAACACACAGTGCCACATTATCGAATACCCTCTTTCTGATGCCACAAAGGAAAAAATATTTTCATGGCTCTTTAACTGGGGTCAAGCACACAGCACAAACCTCCTAATATAATAAAATGTCTCTCATACATACACGAGCAGAGAAGCAGGGAAAAGAAAACTTTAATTTGTTTCCATTCTCATAGGACATCAATATACAGTACTGAGGAGACCCTTATGGATATGATTTAGGAATTCTCATATTTTTCTATGCTCAATATAACCCCTTTAGGTACCTTCCCCATTTCTTCCACTCCTGTATTCCCATTTCTTTCTCTCCTATACCTGACACATGGGGTGTTTCATCTTTTCTCCCATTAGGTATCTCTTCAAAACTACCCCTTTAAGTTTGTTGTCTCCTTCTACCGTTCTTTTCGTCTCTCCTTAATAACTCTTTTGGCCACACGTCTACCACTAATTTTGATCTCTCCACCACTCCCTTCTTTACATTATATTTATCTCCAATACTCTTATAATCTGAACCTCTCTTTCAATAACTATTACTTTCCTCTGTTCACCTGAACCTACACAACATTGCACATACTAGAAAGTGTAATACTAGAACATATAAAGAAGGTAGTGTTTCTAAAGCTGAAATGATTTAATTGAACAAGCCCGCAAGTTACAGGCCGAAAACCAAAACAGTAAACCATGCAATCGTACGTAACATTTCAGGGCGCGAAAATTATCAATTAAGCAAGGCCGTAACTACCCATTGAGAAACAGTCAATAGAAATTGAGACCGTCATCATTTCAGCAGTATAAGATGGAGGTTACATGTCAATCAATTAGCGTTTCGAGATCCAATATGAGATCGGACTCACAAACCCGCAAAATATAAAATACTAAAAATAAATGCCAATACTGTTCTAGTCCACATGGGTGACCTGATATGTATTACCTCATTGATTCCCAAGATTGATATAACCCCTAAATGAAACATAAAAAAAAGATCATACATTTTTATTGTCGATTTGCGAGCTTGTCTTTCATCGCTTTCCCCGTATTTTACAGTGCAGTATTGATTTGTTATTTGTATTTACAGTGCTACAGACATGTCTTTAACCCCTTTGCAGGTCCCATCTGGTACCGTTAGGATTTTCTTCTACATTTGTCTTTTAAGGGTGTAAAAAAAATTGCAGGCTTGAGTATTTGTAGCAATTGAATACTGAAGGGGAGAGACACTGGGGGCAGAGGAAGGGGGGAGAGACACTGTGGGAGAAACACTGAGAGGGAAAGACACCGGGGGAGAGAAAGGGGGAGAGACACTGGGGGGGCAGAGGAAGGGGGAGAGACAATAAGGGAGGAAGGAGGGGGAGAGACACTGAGGAGAGAAGAGGAAGATGGGGAGACACTGGGGAGGGGAGAGGAAGGTGGAAACACTGGGGAGAGGAAGGGGGAGAGACACTGGGGCTGGGAGAGGAAGGGGAAGAGACACTGAGGAGGGTAGAGGAAGGAGGAGAGACACTGGGGGAGGAAGAGGGGAGATTGGGGAGGGGAGAGGAAAGGGGAGAGACACTGGGGAGGGGAGAGGAAGGGGAGAGACACTGTGGAGGGGAGAGGAAAGGAGAGAGACACTGGTGAGGGGAGAGGAAGAGGAAGAGACACTGAGGAGGAGAGAGGAAGGGGGAGAGACACTGGGGAGGGGAGAGGAAGGGGGGAGAGGAAGACACTTGGGAGGGGAGAGGAATGGAGGAAAGAGGCAATTGGGAGGGAAGGGTTAAAAGACACTGGGGAGGGGAGAGAAAGGGGGAGAGTCACTGGGGAGGGGAGAGGAAGGGGGAGAGACAATGGGGAGGGGAGAGCAGGGGAGGGAAACGAGACACTGGGAAGGTAAAGGGGGAGACACAGGGGAGGGAAGGGGGAAGATCGAAAGGGGGGAAGGGGGAGAGACAGTAAAGGGAAAGGGGGAAGACACACAAGGGGGCGGTGTGAGAGAGAGATAGGAGAGGCAAAGGATGGTGGCAGTAGGAAAGAGACACAGGGGAGGGGGAGAGATAGGGGAAAGAGAAGAAGGATTGGAGAGGGGAGAGAGAAGTAGGAGGGAGAGGGTGGAAGAGACAAGAAGGAGGGGAGGGGGAAGAGAGAACAAGGAGGGAGAGGGTGCACAGAGAGAGAGGAAGAGGGCGCTCAGAGGGAGAGAGAGAGAGGGCGCAGAGAGAGAAACAAAGTAGATCATATATAATGCAGTCATTTTTGCAGGGCAATTTACTAGTCACATATATAGTTGTGAACCTTGCGATGTTGGTGACGTTTGCGATGTTGGTGACGCTTTTGCGTCCCTCACGAAGGAAGGCGAAGTAGGCGCGCAGCACTTAGGCTGCAATGAGCGTCGAAGAAGCTCATTGCAG
This sequence comes from Discoglossus pictus, assembly GCA_027410445.1. Taxonomy (NCBI): domain Eukaryota; kingdom Metazoa; phylum Chordata; class Amphibia; order Anura; family Alytidae; genus Discoglossus; species Discoglossus pictus. Next base: position 51,469,774 of record CM050163.1, read on the forward strand.
CCAGCTGCTCCGTCAGCGAGGTGAAAGCAGCGGCGCAGTACTTAGGCTGCAATGAGCGCCAAATGTGCTCATTGCAGCCAGCGGAGCAGTACTGTTATATCGCGGACCTATAAAAACCCACCAAAAAAAACAACTCATGTACATATTTGGTGTTTTTCGTCACTTGAAAATCACCTAAGCAAGGAAAAAAATGGCAGATGAAGAACGCAAAATTTCTGACACAGCATGAAAACGAGGCTCAGCAACGCCAGCCTCGCAAAACGTACAAAATACACAACGCTGAAGACAGTAACACTTACACGAACAACGCCCGTCATGCAGGATTTAGAAAATAAACCAAATCGAACACATTAACACTTACAACAACAACACCAGGCATGCAGGACTTTTAAAATAAAACCAACGGCAGTCACCGCAGGCAACGCAAACATTCCCCACACACACAGAGGAGAAAGACACAGGGAAGAAACAGGGGGACAGGATGGAAAGAGACACATGGCTTCCCAAGCACTTACCTTGCACGTTAACGAACTCTGCAATGAGCGGCCCGTACAGTAGATGAGAGAAAAGGCTTGCAATGAGCGTCGAAGGCCCTCATATCGGGGCTCGCGATGAGCACCGCGAGCGGAAGTGGTTTGCAATGAGCGCCGAAGGTGATCAGTGCAAAGCAGGAAACTTGAACTACATGGGGGAGAGGCTCGCAATGAGCGCCAAAGGCGCTCCGCTATGGGGCTCGTAATGAGCGCCGAAGGTGATCAGTGCAAAGCAGGAAACTTGAACTACATGGGGGGAGAGGCTCACAATGAAACAGCTCAGAGGTGCTCAGAGGACCAAAAGCCTCACATTGTGTGGCAAGCAGCATTGTCAGCCTTACAATTGTAATCCCGTCATTTTTGATGGGCAAGTTCCTAGTAATATATAATTATTATTAGTCTCATTTTCATCTGTGTCCCAGTGGACTGTAATATATTTGTAAAATAATGTGAGAGGAAAGTTTGAGTCAAATAAGCAGTAAAGAATTTAAAGTGCAGCCACTTGGAAACTACACCACAGTATGTGAGTCATGTAGATTTATAACAATTTATGTTTATGCCTGTTGGTCATATCCCAAATCCAATCAGAAGTGAAGATAGAAGCTGTGAGCAATCTCAAGGCTACTGATTAGAACCTTAAATCTGATTAATTATAACATTTGACCCTAGAAAAACTTGTGTACTGATTTGAGGCCAGGATGTTTATATATTTGACCTGAGTAGAGTTTCAGTCTTTTCTTTTATATAAATTAAGCATGACTGGATTTATACAGCCAAATCAACAGTTCTATGTTTAGTGATTAGCAATGTTATAAAAAGAGAATGTTACTACAATAAGAAGCAAGAAACAGTCATAAAAATCAATACTGAGAATTTGAATACTTTTTTGTGATTATTATTATGAGCTATGTAGCATGGCCGTCTATGTCAAACACGGAGTAACAGGACAGGAGAAGTGAATTTGCCCTGTACTTGGAGTACCCACTGCACCTAACATTAATCCCCCTTTATGCTGGATTTCCCCTATCGGCATCGGTCGGAACGCCCGCTGCATTTAAGACTTTACATTTCCTGCCTCGCAGGTCCTGAAAGGAGGACCCTCATAGCACTTATATTGTTATTATAGGGGTTAATTGGTGTCCTATAGGGGTCTATATAGATTGGGTTATTTAATGTATCATAAGGGCCTGTATAGACTCTTTTGTCACTAATGGGGATAATTAGGTGCTCATGGGGCTCTGTATAGAGCCCCATGAAAGATAGCATTAATTAAGGGCTCATGAAAGGAATATTTATTGTAGTAATTAGTTACACCCAATTGTATCAACACCTGAGTCAAATTTAGAATGTTTAACACAAATGATACATTAATCATTACATAGCTCTATCACATATATAGTTGTGAGCGTACGAGTCGTTGCTCACGCTTGCGGGCTCGCGTAGCGAGCCCGCAAGAACTGCGTCCCTCGCGAAGCGAGGGACGCAGTTCGCCGCAAATGCGGGTCCTTGCGAAGCGAGGGCCCGCATTTGCGGTTGTCGAGGCTCAACGTCGGCTGTGTTAACACACACATACACACACACGACTTTTTTAACAGAATAAACCCAACCGCCCAGCCAACAAAAACCCAAGTCGTTGCTCACGCTTGCGGGCTCGCGTAGCGAGCCCGCAAGAAACTGCGTCCCTCGCGAAGCGAGGGACGCAGTTCGCCGCAAATGCGGGTCCTCGCGAAGCGAGGGCCCGCATTTGCGGTTGTGGAGGCTCAACGTCGGCTGTGTTAACACACACATACACACACACGACTTTTTTAACAGAATAAACCCAACCGCCCAGCCAACAAAAACCCAACAACGTCCCCGCAAATGCGGATCCTCGCGAAGCGAGGGTCCGCATTTGCGGTGGTGGGAGCATCCCAACATCGGCTGTGTTAACACACACATACACACACAAAAAAAAAATCAAAGTCGCCTCACACCCGCTTACACCCAGACACACAGACGCAAGACTTAACAAAAAAACAGTAAAAAAGGCCCCTCACACGCTCTTAACACAGAAACAAATACACTGCGTCGTACACGTAAAAGCTAACTGCGTATATCGCAACAAAATACGGCCGCATCGGAAAAAAATACGGCCGCGAAAGACCCATTCCAACCGCCGCGCATCAAAACATCACAAACACAAGAAATAAACACAACGAACACATAAAAAGCTTACTTACAGCACGGGGGGGCATCCGGCACCTCCAAAAGTTCATTTACACGTCCATTTAAGTGAAAACAAACAGTTTAAACGACCGAAAATCGGCTAAGCGAGAGAAAAAATGGCCGCCGAACAAAACGAAAACGAGGCTCCAGACGTAACAAAACTACACTTATTCGCAACAAAATACGGCCGCATCGGAAAAAAATACGGCCGCGAAAGACCCATTCCAACCGCCGCGCATCAAAACATCACAAACACAAGAAATAAACACAACAAACACATAAAAAGCTTACTTACAGCACGGGGGGGCATCCGGCACCTCCAAAAGTTCATTTACACGTCCATTTAAGTGAAAACAAACAGTTTAAACGACCGAAAATCGGCTAAGCGAGAGAAAAAATGGCCGCCGAACAAAACGAAAACGAGGCTCCAGACGTAACTACACTACACTTACTCGCAATAATGAAACACATACTATGCGGAACGGATCACACTCATATTAAACACCATTTTAAACACTACTACGCACAAAATGGCGGATGGAACGCAAATTGTAAGCTGGAACGCAAATAGCGCATGCGTATTACGTTCTAACGGTCTAACTTTCCAGAATGTTCTACAAGTTTATAAATACTGTCTATTTGACAGAGAAAAATACATTTCTCCTCAGGTGATGAACAGAGTGACTTCAGACATAACTGCTGCTCAAACTTGAGAAGATAATTCTTTCCTAATTTACTACTTTACATTGTGCAAATTACAACTGAGAGGTAAGCTATAATATATTACTTATTTTCAAGACAGGACATCAAAAAAAAAAATTAAAGAAGACAAAGAGGTTTATGTATACTGACAAGTGACACGCACATATATGCGTATAATGTATACTGACAAGTGACACGCACATTTATGCGTATAATGTATACTGACAAGTGACACGCACATATATGCGTATAATGTATACTGACATGTGACACGCACATTTATGCGTATAATGTATACTGACAAGTGACACGCACATTTAGGCGTATAATGTATACTGACAAGTGACACGCACATTTATGTGTATAATGTATAGTGACAAGTGACACGCACATTTATGCGTCTAATGTATACTGACAAGTGACACGCACATTTAGGCGTATAATGTATATTGACAAGTGACACGCACATTTATGCGTATAATGTATAGTGACATGTCACATGCACATTTATGTGTATTGCCCCTGCAACAAACTAATTAAACAACTACATTTAAATTACATTACAAAAAAATAAGTTGGGACTATTAAAATACTATTAAAATATGAGTCATGTATACTGATATGTGACACGCACATATATGTGTATCATCTATAGTCACATGTCACACACACATTTATGTATGTTGGCCAAAAATAAAAATAAGGTTAATTTAACAATTAAAATATGATTCATGTATACTGATATGTCACACGCACACAAAAAAATTACTTTCAACTATGGAAATGTGCTTCATGTATGTGACATATGTGTGTAGCACCCACCAAAAAATAATGTTAATTCAAATTAATTACAGAAGTATAATTCAATGAAATTAATTTACTGCAATTCAATAGATCACCTAAAACTCAATCTTTCTACTTTTTTAAATATTCAAACAGACTCTGCATCAACAGCGTCTTTCAACAATTTGCACTGTACACTGTGAAGCACAATCCCTTTTAAAGAACACCAACAAAGAACAAGAGGTAAGATACAAAAATACTTTAAATGCTGAAAAGGCCATGGTTTGTTAAATACAAATAAAAAATTCTATAATTCACTATTTCACTTTATTTTTCAAACAGACACTACAAGAAGACCGGCGGATTAAGATTGGCAGGAGGGGACCCTCTGTCATTCCACACTTCAATCAAGGTAAAGTATTTAAGTATAAAAAAGAACCGAACCATGAGCCTTATTCAATTGTGAGTTGGCTAATTGAATAGGGCTTTATATAAGCACATAATAGGTCTTCACTAACTAAAAACTTCTGTCAAAAAATATTTTATGTGCTTATATAGAGCCCTATTCAATTGGTCAAAACGCAATTGATTCAGGACCTAAATATGTTTAATGGCCGAGGGCCTCATTCAAATGTGATTGTTTAACAATGTATAACCATTAGAAAAAACATTACATAAGTATAACAAAAGTGGTGCCCATCAAACAGGATTTACATTTACATTCTTATTTTAATGTTTAACAATCTATAAGCCTTAGAAAGAAGCCTAAATAAGCATACCAACATTGGTGCCCACCAAACAGGATTGTATGAAAACTCACACAAACACATAACAAACTACATTTACATTCTTATTTTATGTTTAACAACCTATTAGCATTACAAAACTACATTAATAAGCATTCCAACAGTGGTGCGCATCAAACAGGATTGTATGAAAACTCACACAAACACATAGCAAACTACATTTAGATTCTTATTTTATGTTTAACAACCTATTAGCATTACAAAACTACATTAATAAGCATACCAACAGTGGTGCGCATCAAACAGGATTGTATGAAAACTCACACAAACACATAGCAAACTACATTTAGATTCTTATTTAATGTTTAACAACCTATAAGCCTTAGAAAGAAGCCTAAATAAGCATACCAACATTGGTGCCCACCAAACAGGATTGTATGAAAACTCACACAAACACATAGCAAACTACATTTTGATTCTTATTTTATGTTTAACAACCTATTAGCATTACAAAACAACATTAATAAGCATACCATCAGCGGTGCGCATCAAACAGGATTGTATGAAAACTCACACAAACACATAGCAAACTACTTTTACATTCTTATTTTATGTTTAACAACCTATAAGCCTTAGAAAGAAGCCTAAATAAGCATACCAACAGTGGTGCGCGCCAAACAGGATTGTATGAAAACTCACACAAACACATAGCAAACTACATTTAGATTCTTATTTAATGTTTAACAACCTATAAGCCTTAGAAAGAAGCCTAAATAAGCATACCAACATTGGTGCCCAACAAACAGGATTGTATGAAAACTCACACAAACACATAGCAAACTACATTTAGATTCTTATTTAATGTTTAACAACCTATAAGCCTTAGAAAGAACCCTAAATAAGCATACCAACATTGGTGCCCACCAAACAGGATTGTATGAAAACTCACACAAACACATAGCAAACTACATTTAGATGTTTATTTAATGTTTAACAACCTATAAGCCTTAGAAAGAAGCATAAATAAGCATACCAACATTGGTGCCCACCAAACAGGATTGTATGAAAACTCACACAAACACATAGCAAACTACATTTAGATTCTTATTTTATGTTTAACAACCTATTAGCATTACAAAACTACATTAATAAGCATACCAACAGTGGTGCGTATCAAACAGGATTGTATGAAAACTCAGACAAACACATAGCAAACTACATTTACATTCTTATTTAATGTTTAACAACCTATAAGCCTTAGAAAGAAGCCTAAATAAGCATACCAACATTGGTGCCCACCAAACAGGATTGTATGAAAACTCACACAAACACATAGCAAACTACATTTTGATTCTTATTTTATGTTTAACAACCTATTAGCATTACAAAACAACATTAATAAGCATACCATCAGCGGTGCGCATCAAACAGGATTGTATGAAAACTCACACAAACACATAGCAAACTACTTTTACATTCTTATTTTATGTTTAACAACCTATAAGCCTTAGAAAGAAGCCTAAATAAGCATACCAACAGTGGTGCGCACCAAACAGGATTGTATGAAAACTCACACAAACACATAGCAAACTACATTTAGATTCTTATTTAATGTTTAACAACCTATAAGCCTTACAAAGAAGCCTAAATAAGCATACCAACAGTGGTGCGCACCAAACAGGATTGTATGAAAACTCACACAAACACATAGCAAACTACTTTTACATTCTTATTTTATGTTTAACAACCTATAAGCCTTAGAAAGAAGCCTAAATAAGCATACCAACAGTGGTGCGCACCAAACAGGATTGTATGAAAACTCACACAAACACATACCAAAGTACATTTAGATACTTATTTTATGTTTAACAATCTATAAGCCTTAGAAAAAGGCCTAAATAAGCATACCAAAAGTGGTGGACACCAAACGGGATTCTAGAAAAACAAAGAAATAATGTCATTTTTTACTTCATACAAATACATTAAAATAATATTACATTTTCATTTTTATTTTATATCAGATACTGCGTCAAGAACATCGGACCAGGAGTTTCAACTGAGGACCACACCAGCGGACGAGGACTTTCAACAGAGGACCAGACCATTGGACGAGGACTTTCAACAGAGGACTACACCATCGGACGAGGACTTTCAACAGAGGACCAGACGATTGGACGAGGACTTTCAACACAGGACCAGACCATCAGACGAAGGCTTTCAACACAGGACGAACAAAGATTCTGCTGCAAATCAAACTTCAACCAAGGTACAGTATAACAAGTAAAAAAAGAGAAAAATTAATTAATATTCTTCTTTAATGTTTAACCACCTATAAGCCTTAGAAAATAGCGTACAGAAGCATACCAAAATTGTGGCGCACCAAAAAGGATTGTAGAAAAACACAGAAATAATGCCATTTTTTCATTCATACAAAGACATTCAAATAACATAACATTTTCATTTTTATTTTATAACAGATACTGCGTCAAGAACATCGGAACAGGAGTTGGAACTGAGGACCACACCAGAGGACGAGGACTTTCAACAGAGGACTACACCATCGGACGAGGACTTTCAACACAGGACCAGACCATCGGACGAAGGCTTTCAACACAGGACTAACAAAGAATTTTGCTTGAAATCAAACTTCAACCAAGGTACAGTATAAAAAGTAATATCTATCATCTATCTCTTATTTGTCTTTTAGGGCCAATAATCTTTAACAATAAATACAAACTTCAATGTAAACTTAAAAAATAAATTGGCATAGTCCAAAAAAGTCTAAAAACACATAATCGATATAATTTGTCATTGTAACATTCCAGTCCTAAACCCTAATTTAATTGCCATTTGACAAATTGAATAGTGCTGTAAATAAGGACATAACATCTTTTTTAAAATACCTTTTTAGTTACTGAAACACTTGCTTTTGGATACATGTTTAATAAATAAAAATGTCTTTAAATAATTATCTCATGCCCTTATTTAGACTTTTATTCAATTGAACGCATTGAAATTGATTAACTATAAAATGTTAACACACTATTGATAACTATATGTCATGAAAAACAACTTAACATCTCAAAATAAACTAATGGTACATTATTTTATTTTAACAGATTAACATGGCTGATAATGAGAGTAAACAAGAAAAGAAAAGACGCCAAGCTAGAGAACGACGACAGAGAGCAGACAGCCAGCAGACACCGGAGAAGAAGGAAATTCGACGAGAAAAAGAACGCAAAAGAATTGCAAGCAAAAGACTGTCACTTGCAGAAATTAAAGATATGTCAAAAAAAACTACAAAGAAAATAAAGCATTTACAACCTGTTGCTCAAACATCAGATGACATTTTGCCAGAAAAAAGACAAGAGATACCAAAAAAAGCAACAAAGAAAACAAAGCATTTAGAACCGTTTCATGAAACATTAGATGACATTTTACCTCAAACAATACAACATATACCAAGAAAAGCAACGAAAAAAACAAAACATTTAGAACCTGTTGTTGAAACATTATATGACATTTCACCTGATGAATATGAAAGGCAAAATCCTATATGCTTTGCAAATTGTCCTCTACTCAAGTCTTTAGCAGTAGAGGTTCATAGTTGTGGGGACATGACTACTCAATGTCAGTTTTGTGAGGCTTATTATTTTAAACAGGAGAGACCCAGAGATGGACAATTTATTAGTTGTTGTCAAAAAGGCAAGTTCAAACTTCCAGAAAGGAAAGAATTTCCAATTTATTTACAAAATATTATGACTGAACCTACTTTTCCAAACTAAAAATTTTTTAAGACAAACATAAGATCCTACAATAGTGCCATATCCTTTGCATCCATGGGGGCAACATTAGCTGCTAATGTACCAGGACATGGTCCTTACTGTTTTAAAGTCCAAGGACAAATTTATCATCGCACTTCCCATTTACATCCAGAGGAAGGAAATAAAAGAAAATTCGCTCAACTATATGTCCTAGATACAATGGAAGCTGTTGACCAACGTATGCAGATGGAAGAAAATAAAAAATGCTTACCCACTGTTTTCATAGAGCTAAATAACATTATGGACAACAATCCCTACAGTAAAGCTTATAAAAAATTGGCAGAAGTAGAAAATGAACAACTACTTCATTCACAAACACATCAATTACCAATGCCGAAGGTTAATATGGTGCTTAAAAGAGACAGACATACTGATAAACGTCGTTATAACTTGCCAACAACAAATGAGGTTGCAATGGTGTTTCACAATGATGAAGGAGAACCACCATTTCAAAGAGACATACGAATATATCCTAGAAATGAGGACCAACCGTTTATTAATATGAGTATCTTAAGTCCAAATTTAGATCCAATGACATATCCCATCTTTTTCCCACACGGAGAAGCAGGTTGGCAACCGAAATTAACTCTTCCCAGTTACCCAAATGCTAAAGCCAGAATCCGAAATAATGTTTCTATGCTTGAATTTAAAGTAGCTCAAATTGCCATTCGCAATGTATTTAATCCAATTTTATGTGGTGGGAAACTAACACAACAATGGATTATTGATTCATATTTGCAAGTTGAGGCAAATAATTTAAACTTTATCAAATATCAACAAGATAAACTCCGTGTAGAACAATATTCTGGACTCATGGACTATGTTGCTGACGTGGCTACAAGCAGAGACATGACAGCTGGCAAAGCCATCATTTTACCATCTTCCTTTCAAGGATCTCCTCGGAATATGAGAGAAAGATACAATGATGCTATGGCTATTGTGACAAAATTTGGCAAACCCGATTTATTTGTGACATTTACATGTAATCCACAATGGCCAGAAATTACACTAAATCTACTTCTTGGACAAACTGCTTCAGATCGACCAGATTTAGTAGCCAGAGTTTTTAAGATTAAATTAAATGAATTAATACGTGACTTCACTATAAATCAGTTATTTGGCAAATGTCTTGCTTATGTATATACCATTGAATTTCAAAAAAGAGGCCTTCCACATGCACATCTTCTAATAATACTTCAAGAAAAAGATAAATTAGATACTTCAGACAAAGTGGATGCAGTCATTGTTGCTGAACTACCAGATCCAGAACTATATGGTAGACTATATGAGATTGTTACTCATCGCATGATTCATGGACCCTGTGGTGACCTTAATCCACAATCACCATGTATGGAAAATAATAAATGTTCCAAAGAATTTCCCAAAGATTATAGAGACAAAACCTATGCCAATTGTGATGGATATCCACTTTATAAAAGAAGAGAAGGAGATAGTGCCATTATTCGTGGGAAAAAAGTGGACAATAGATATGTAGTACCCTACAATCCACATTTACTCATGAAGTACAACGCCCACATCAACGTAGAAGCCTGCACTTCCATCAAATCAATTAAATATGTCTATAAATATATTTACAAAGGTTACGATGCAGCTACTGTAGTCGTCAAAAGTGCAGACAACCCTGAAAGTAGTGAGTTAGTACATGATGAACTTGCATCTCATGTAGATGCTCGCTATGTCAGTGCGCCAGAAGCTATGTGGCGGCTTTTAAAATTTGAAATGCATGATAGATCACATGCAGTATATAGGTTAGCAGTACATTTGCCACAACGACATTTAGTCTATTTCCATGCTGGAAATGAAATGAATGCATTGGCCCAAAGTGAAGATCGTCACACTACACTAACTGCATGGTTTGCATTAAATTCCACTGATGCTGAAGCAACACAATACTTATATATTGAAATTCCATATCACTATGTTTTTGTGAATGGATTATGGAGACCAAGAAAAACCAGAGGCAATAAAATTATTCCAAGAATTTACACAGTCAGTCCAAGAGATGTTGAACGTTTTTGCTTACGGATATTACTTTTAAATGTTCCTGGAGCACAAAGTTTTGAACACTTAAGAACTGTTAATGACATTGTATATGAATCCTTCCATTTAGCTGCAAGACATAGAAACTTACTCGCTGATGATACAGAGTGGGAAAGATGCTTAGAAGAAGCAGCACAATGTCAAATGCCACGACAGATGAGAGAACAATTTGCTTTTATTTGTATCTTCTCAAATGCTCCAAATGCATTAGCTTTGTGGGAGACTTTTAAAAGTAATATGGCTGAAGACTTTATGCGACGATACAATGAACCCATTGCACACTTAAAAGCGTTAATGGAAATCCAAGAAGTCTTTTTAACTCATGGATTAAGTTGTGCAAGTTTTAATTTGCCTGATCCAGGTCTTATAGATGACATTAACTTTGAAGACTATGACATTCAACTACAAGCAGAAAGAACAGAAGAAAGACTTGCAACTTTAAATACACTACAATTGCAAGCATTTCATGCCATTAAAAATGCTATAGATGATGACATGGTGACAGAGCGTTATTTCTATCTTGATGGACCTGGCGGATCAGGAAAAACATATTTGTACAATTTATTAATGAGTTCAGTACGAGCACAAGGAAAAATAGCAATGGCGTTTGCCACTACTGGAATTGCTGCACTTTTATTAGAAGGTGGAAGAACTGTTCATAGTGGATTTAAACTGCCAGTGCCTATTTTAGAAAATTCTGTGTCAGATATTCGCATGACATCCTTACAAGCAAAGAAATTGAAGAAATGTAAATTAATTATAATAGATGAGGCCACAATGATGTCATGCTATGCCCTCCAATGTATTGACCGTTTGCTTCGTGAAGTCATGGATAATATTTTTCCATTTGGTGGAAAGGTAATGTTGTTGGGTGGCGATTTTAGACAAACATTACCTGTTGTTGTACATGGAAATCGAACTGACATTATCGAAACATGTATAAAGTCAAGTACAGTATGGAAACATTTTACCCATCTTCAACTGCAACAAAATATGAGATCAGAAGGCCAAACTGATTTCAATGATTGGCTTATTAAAATTGGAGAAGGCAGAACAGAAAAAATACTAAATTTACCTGACGACACTGTAGAGATCCCACCTCATATGATTTGTCAACAAGATATTATATCGGCTATATTTGAAGGGAGCATAAATAACGAAGAATATTCCGAGCTTGCCAACCAAGTCATACTGACGTGTAAAAATAAAGATGCATTAATCCTCAATAATAAAATCTTAAAAAAAATTTATGCACCACAAAGAAATTATCACAGTGCTGATTCTGTACTTGCTGATGACAATGAAAGTCAGGCTAACTTTTCCACTGAATTCATAAACTCTTTAACTCCTTCTGGAATGCCACCACATATTTTGCAGCTAAAGAAAGGTGCAATTATCATGTTACTGCGAAATATGAATCCCAAAAAAGGCCTATGCAATGGCACAAGATTAATTGTTCAACAATTAAAGGACCATTTTATAGATGCTGAAATTTTAACTGGGACCCATAGAGGAGAGAGAGTTTTCATACCAAGAATAGATTTAGCACCAAGTGAAAGTAGTCTCCCTTTTATACTTCAAAGAAGACAATTTCCCATTATTATGGCATTTGCCATGACCATTAATAAATCACAAGGTCAAACTTTCAAATCTGTGGGTATTTTCTTGGAAGAACCAGTTTTTGCACATGGTCAATTGTACGTTGCGTTGTCAAGGTGCAAAAATCCACAGGCAATTAAAGTTTACATTGAAAACAATGAAAGTCAAGGTGATTTATTAGAAGATGGACGTATTTTTACTAAAAACATTGTCTACTATGAAGTACTATAACTTTGAAGGATACTAATTAAAGGTGCCAAGATTTTTTAAAAGCATTGCAAAATACATAACAATTGGTTGTTTAATTCAGTCATAATTAATGGAAGTCATGTTTATGAATGATTCGCCTCACAAAATACTTGCCTTGCATTGTTAGTAAAAATTATGTTAAAATGTTAAGTCACTATGTTAATGTTTCTAATGTTCCAAGTTTAAAAAATATATTTTGAAGTTATTTCATTCAACATATTACAAAGTGGATGTTAAGAGGTCAAGCACCTTTTAAGTCACAATGTAAATATTGTCTGTTATCTTAAGATTACTACCTACATTAATGTTTATCGCCAATTTATGTGCTCAGTAATAAATTAGTTTAATTACGTACGTTTTAAGAAGAGTTTGACTGTATGCCTTCCTCTACATTCAATGTATATTCAAGTTAACAATTATTGTGATAGAAATTGAATTTTAATACTGATTAATTTAAATGTCAATTGTTTTTACATTCAAATGTTAATACTTTTAATAAAAAATTACTTTACAAAATGTATTCACTATGTTCCTGTTTATAATGTTCAAAATTATACCAATGTTTTGTCAACTTCTAAACTTACATAAAAAATAAAGTTCAAGTTTAAAAATATATACTTTGATGGTTATTGCTTACATATATTTTAAACTTCATGTTAAAATTTGCAACGTTTAAAAAAGGCTTTTTACTTTTGGCTTTCCTATTCATTCAATGTATATTCAAGTTAACAATTCTTCAGATACTAATTACATTTTAAAAAACCATTACATCAACATTTTACAAAAATACACGTTCATATTAAAATACTTACAAGTGTCAAAAATATATGTTAATAACTAAACAACTTGACAAACATATACATAACATTGCCGTCATTTTTTGACGGGCAAGTCGCTAGTTACTATATAAAAGATTTATAATGTCTTAAGTGGAACATTCTACAATCCAACACTTGTAGAGCCCCATGAGTGATAAGGTTAATTAAGGGCTCGTGGGGCTCTGTATTGAGCCCCATGAGTGATAGGGTTAATTAAGGGCTCATGGGGCTCTGTATAGAGCTCCATGAGCTATAGGGTTAATTTTAGTACCCTTGTGACCGGGATTGGTTAATAGTGTGCCGCGGACCCTTAAAGGTTCTGCGGCAGGAATTTTGTAACTTTAAATACATGGGGCGCCTGATCAATGCTGATCGAGGACCCCCGTTGCAAGTGGTTAATGTGGGGACCTCCAGCATAGAGGGGGGTTAATGTTAGGTGCCCCAGGGGTACTCACAGTACCACCATGGCCGGGATTGGTTAATAGTGTGTCAAAGGCGCTTTAAGGACCCGGGGCAGAATTTTTTTTAAATTTTAAAAGCAGGGGGGCCCAATCGAAGCCGATCGAGACCCCTGCTGCAAGGGTTAATATGGGTGGCTGTGGGGACCCTGATAGGGACCCCTCCCCTGCAGCATGGGGATGTGTTTAGGGGGCAGGAGGAAGCATTTGATGCTGGAGTATTTGAGGCCACTTTTTTTGTGCTCGTAGGGATTCCTCCAAGGTCTGAGATACACCACCATAGATTTATGGCTGCATGTTACTACGTAGCTCTCTCAAAGCCTATTTTCAACTGTTTTTGGGTGTCATCTCGCAATGGTGGCTGTGAGTAACATATTTAGGAATCGGTCCTTGCAAACAGCACTAAGATGACTTTTGCGAGGACCGAGTGAACAACGGATTGTAATTTATTATGGCCCTATGTCCTCTTTGCACCTATAATGCTTAAAATCATTTTTAGTATATATTGTGCCTAGAACCTGCTATTACATTTAGTATAATTTCACAATTTGTGTTAGACTGGTCCTATATTTTGAAGACTGTGTGAACATAGTCAAAGTACATAAATGGGGTATCCATGCTTCACCTTAATAAATTGCTTGAAACAAAAATCTCAGTTGATTTCTCTGCTCACATGTATTCAGAACCATTTATTACAATATTATTACCATTAGCAGCACCTATTTCATTAGATTCCTTATGTTCTAGGTCCTTCACTTGATTTAGATATATAAAACAATGGACCTATATTTATATTTAGTAGTTTTTAGTCTAACAGACTCTTCCTGACGCCTAAAGAAACATGTTGCAAAAAATGTTGGTAGGAGAGTCACGTATTCAGTAAAAATATAGAGAACAAAGTCTACCATTTGTAAGCTCATGCACTGAGTCAGTATTTACATATCACTGATAATGCTTACATTTGAAAGGAATATTTATTGTAGTAATTAGTTACACCCAATTGTATCAATACCTGAGTCAAATTTAGAATGTTTAACACAAATGATACATTAATCATTACATAGCTCTATTACTATATAAAGGATTTATATTGTCTTAAGTGGAACATTCTACAATCCAACACGTGTAGGCTACGTAACATTGGTTCTAGAGTCCAGCTTGAAAGATGACTGAACTAGAGACAGCGATTGTAATGATAATTGATGTATTTAATAGATATGCAGGTAAAGATGGTAACAGCATGACCCTGACTAAGGGAGAAATTAAGGATCTGCTGGAGAAAGAACTTCCAGGAATCCTTACGGTAAGCAGCTAATATAAATTTTCAAAAATACATAGCACTATTTATCAAAGGATTAAAAGAAAAAATACACATAGGTACAGAGATAATACCAAAATTATTCAGTAAATTGTTATTAAGCTTTAGGGATTTGGAAAGGGGGGTAAGTCATAGATTATTTCTTCAGTAAACTTCTAAAACATATCACCTACTACAGTCAAAATATTTCTTAATACAGAAATCTGTACTGTTTATTTATTTTCATGTGTTTAATTTGTAAAATAGATAATGGTACCAATTTCTATATGGTTTATCTTATGTATTATTTTAATTGATTTATTAGAACATATGAAGTTCTACTGTATGTCATCATACAGTATCATTTAAAGTACTATATTAAATGTTTGTTATTTACTACGTCCATTTAGGAATAAACTATTTATTGGAATCATTGGGATTAATATATAACATATCCAATTCCAATTTTTAAACTGAATGTATACATTTTTTTTTACTATGATGGCAAATATACAGAAATTACAGTAATTGAGAATATATGAATAGTTTAAGTTGTATATTCACCAAATACTTGCTTCCAATGTTATTCTATTGAGCTTCTTTCAAGAATGTGGTATAAAATACTCATGGATGAATTAGCTTCACTGAATAACATAGTTCGGACAACATACCTACAGAGAGCAATAGATCATAATAGCTCTTGTATATATACGGAACCATGCACAGGATACTTGTGGCTGAAAAATTAAAAAGCAAAGTAGTTTTTAATAATTATATGTAATCTGTAATTATATTATTGTTTTGTGGTTGCACAGAAAAGTTTAAAAAAATAAATAAATAAATCAAAAACTCAGATAAAGTGCAGTATTCATGATAAAACAGGTGCATTATTGTACAAATGTTCCATTTAAAATAGCAAACATAAAATTGAAATAAAAAAATCTTACACACATAGGTGTTTTTTGACTGAGAATCTAGCAGTTTCTATGCTTGGAAAGAACACAGTGCATTCATAAACAATGAACCTTTATTTGTAATAAATAGGTTATCAGATGAGATCTGTATTTGATGACATCAAATAACTTTATTACAATTGTTTTGAAATGCTATGTTCCATATAACAACATTGTCTCTTTCAATACATTTTTTTTATCTATCGTTAATTAAAAAAAGGTAAAATATTTAAGAATTTATGTAGAAGATGTTTAGCAACCTGTTAACTTCAAGCTAACCCCCAGATCATTTGTGCTAAGCCTCTGATGTGAAAGAAATTGATTGTCTGTCTCTATTCATGTATGGAAACATAAAGTTTGTGAGTATGACTTGTAACCAAGAGCCTGCATGGTCATTAGGCTTTTTTCCTAAGCAATTTTTTTTTTTTTTTTTTTCAGTTGAACGTTAAAGATAAAAGATAAATACGAATGTTACTGTACTTATAAAATTAAATGGAAAAGGGTACTTTGACGGAGAAATTATTTTGTACTGATTGAGTTTACTAAAACAATATGGTAGAACAATACCTTTAGATACCATAATGCACTATGGAAATAGTTTAATGACATCTCATTAATGCATTCTCTTGATTTTAGAGTGCAAAGGATAAGGATGAATCAGAAAAGATCTTGAAGGACCTGGATACAAATGGAGATTCTGAAGTCGACTTTAATGAATTTATTATCCTCGTGGCTGCTCTAACCTGCCTTGGACATACCAGATTTCAAGACATCAAAAAAAAGAAATAATTTAATGCAATTCAGATAATCAATATACAAACAGGAATACATTTTTTAAACACATTTTTTATGATTTAGAAAAAAAATTCTAAATATCTTTGATATAAAACCGAAATTGATATGGATTATCAGTTAATAATGGGCAATATTGCAAATTCAGAATAAAATTTGTGTTGTCTATGTAATCTGTTGTTTTTTTATTTGCTTAATTTTATGCAAATAATGTATATGTGAATACAGTTTGAGTATATGATAAATTATATTTCTGACACAAACACAAGCTCATATATTATATCGCTGTCTCATTCACAAGACTACAAAAAGGGTGACTACTTAGCAAACTATTTAAAATCAGTCATACCTCACAACATTTTCAGTTGTCAAATAGGGATTCCTATATTCTTGAAAAAGAACAATTATCAATTGTTCCCTTTCTGTTTGAAATGTAAAGTAAGTTTTAGAGATATACGCACTTCATATGTGCACACTGTTCCACCAGACACAAATTATATGGAACTAGCACTTCTTTCTTCTAAGTATTGAGATAATACAGTGGGCACTTGACAAAATGGGACATGTTCAGGCATAGAAAACAGGTATTTGCCTTTAAATTTGGGACTTTCCTTCAAAAGAGCAACACAGGAGACTTCCCCTGAAAAAAAGGGACACCCCTTCAATAGAAAGACAGTGGGAAGGTAGCCTATGTTTTTTTTTTATTGTGGCCTATAAAACTTTCTTCACGGCAAACATCGTTTTGTATAAAATTGTATCAATGTACAACACCAAACAAGCATCTCTTTCAACAACAAGTCACATTTTGACCTTGTATGGGGCTCATCAGCATGGGTGTAGTAACTGGGGGGGGTGAAGTAGATCACTTACAGATGTGTCAGTGTGTCTATATGTTAGCTACTTTATGGTCTGTGTACAATGAGCTGAATCCTCCCTCCAGAATTCATTTGGCTCCTGCAGCCCTGATTATCAGTGGGAGATTTGTGCTGGCCACTGAGAAATGTGGTTGAAGAGAGTACTCTGTCCTGACACTAAGAGCTTGATTATATGATTCCAAAAGGAAATTTTACGTGTACAGACCACCCATAGAACCTAAAATGGGTATCAAATTCTGCTCATAAGAAACCCTTGTGTGTAAGTCCTTGCAAGTGCTTGCCACCCCTACATTACCTAAGCTTTCTTACAGTGTTACACGTGAAGCATGGACAAAAGATCTATTACATTGCACATGTAGAAATATCTCGTAAATCCTATGTGTAGGCGTAGATAGCTGCAGGTGTTCGCAGTGATCAAAAACACAGTGTGCATTTTCAACCTCCCATAACTGCTTCTAAACCCCTTGAAGCACCCTTATGTGACACTTCACCATATGAAAGTATTTGATATGACATGTTTAAACTAAAACATAGACCTACACATTCTAAATTGCTAAAAAAAAAGCCTTTGAAGTTTGCCTGATCAGTAGAAATCCAGGGGTTACTCTCAGCCTACTTGCCATACATATACAGTGCCTTGACTTTTTACCTATTTTGTTATATTACAGCCTTAAGTTCAATGTTTTGTTTGAATCTGAATTTTATGTGATGGATCAGAACACAATAGTCTAAGTTGGTGATGTGAAATGAAAATATATACATAAAAATATTTTTTAGAAATAGAAAACAAAAAATTGGCATGTGTGTATGTATTCACCCCCTTTCTTATGAAGCCCATAAAAAGCTCTGGTGCAACCAATTACCCTCAGAAGTCACATAATTAGTGAAATTATGTCCACCTGTGTGCAATCTAAGTGTCACATGATATATCATCACATATGCACACCTTGTTTGAAAGGCCCCAGTGGCTGCAACACCTAATCAAGAGGCACCACTAACCAAACACTGCCATGAAGACCAAGGAACTCACCAAACAAGTAAGGGACAATGTTGTTGAGAAGTACAAGTCAGGGTTAGGTTATAAAGAAAAATATCAAAATCTTTAATGATCCCTAGGAGCACCATCAAATCTATCATATACAAATGGAAAGAACATGGCACAAAAGCAAATCTGCCAAGAGACGGCAGCCCACCAAAACTCACGGAGCGGGCAAGAAGGGCATTAATCAGAAAGCCTGCATAGAGACCTAAGGTAACCCTGGAGGAGCTGTAGAGTTCCACAGCAGAGACTGGAGTATCTGTACATAGGACGACAATAAGCCGTAAGCTCCATAGATTTGGGCTTTATGGCAGAATGGCCAGAAGAAAGCCATTACTTTCAGCAAAAAACAAAATGGCACATTTTTGCGAAAAGGCATGTGGGAGAATCCCAAAATGTATGGAGGAAGGTGCTCTGGTCTGATGAGACTAAAATTTAACTTTTGGCCATCAAAGAAAACGCTATGTCTGGCGCAAGACCAACACATCACATCACCCAAAGAACACCATTCCCACAGTGAAACATGGTGGTGGCAGCATCATGCTGTGGGGATGTTTTTCAGCAGCCGGGACTAGGAAACTGGTCAGAGTTGAGGGAAAGATGGATGGTGCTAAATACAGGGATATTTTTGAGCAAAACCTGGTCCACTCTGTGAGTGATTTGAGGCTAGGACGGAGGTTCACCTTCCAACAGGACAATGACCCCAAACACACTGCTAAAGCAACACTTGAGTGGTTTAAGGCGAAACATATAAATGTGTTTGAATGGCCTAGTCAAAGCCCAGACCTTAATCCAATAGAAAATTTGCAAGGCACTGTACATACACAACCTCCTCAACAGTTATAATGTATGTGAAATATAAAGTGTCTCCAAAGTCTATGTACATGAAAAATAAACCTCATCAGACTTTGTGTTCGAGTCCTAATGTTGTGGACGAAATTCATGAAAATGTATATTATGTCCATGCTGCATTCCTTTCCTTACAATATATCATAAGATAAGGCACTAATTGCTTTTATTCTTTATTTCCTAGGAGTCATAAGATGGCTACTGAACTGTATCCTGGGAGTCATAAGATGGCTACTGCTGGGAGTCATAAGATGGCTACTGAATCATATCCGGGAGCTCCCAGATGACACTCATATCCGTGACCAAATAAGGATATGAGCCCCGCCACCTTCCAGAGCCAATCAGAAGCTTCACATAAACTGACCATAATGACATCAACATCCGAGACCAAATATGGAAGGACCCTTCCTACCTTGTCAACCAATCAATAACTCACTCACTGTCTAACAATGCGTCGTATGATTCTTATATCTGATCAACTTATATTATATAAGTTACTATGTTGTATTTGGGGGGGTTCGCTCGCTGGTTCGTTCGTTGGGAAGAATACAAGATGTTTTATACCAGAACTTTTGGGTCTGTGTAAATTCTTGTCTCTGTGTGCACACATGCCCAACAGACGGATTGATTTGGACAGGAACAGATATTACATAATGGGATTATTTTTATCCATCCAAAACAATTGGCGCTCCAACGTGGGGCCCTGGGTTGTGACCAACAGATAGCAGACAAGGAAGACTTTGGCACGGTCTGTGGTGGCATAAAGGAGCCTGATCAACTCAACTCAGATATATGGTAAGGTTTAATGTTTTTAAAACCTTGCATATATATGAATAATGCTGCTATAGATCTGCCACTTTGTCTTGGGCTGCTACTGAAGGCACCAAAAGTACAGATAAATTGCTTGCCCAGGGTCTACCTTGAAGAAATATCTGTACAGAATAATATCTGTTGCCTGTGTATGATTGTTGAGAGTGTGGGTTTAGTGATTGGAGATTTCTTAGATATTGTAGTCAAAGACATACATGTTTGTGTTTGCCGCAGGTTTCAGGGACGGATTGGTAGTGTCCGAATAACACT
The DNA here is from genome assembly GCA_027410445.1 of Discoglossus pictus. Taxonomy (NCBI): domain Eukaryota; kingdom Metazoa; phylum Chordata; class Amphibia; order Anura; family Alytidae; genus Discoglossus; species Discoglossus pictus. The sequence continues at coordinate 51,490,640 of CM050163.1, forward strand.
ATAGCCCTGAAATAGCCGTACGTACAGACGTACATATGCATACCTTTCTTTAGGAGGGTCTATGCATGGTGGATAGCCGAGTGTCTCTTTGGGTTCATTATGTTCATGCCTTGGTAACGTGATGAACCCGGGAGATATCTATCACACACACTTAGGTGTAAGGGCATGTATGTGGGATGCAGACTTCAGGGACCGATTTATTGTGTCCGGATAACATGATAATTCTCTGAAGGCGTCAATTTTAACACACGACGGTGTGAGATTTTGAACTGCAATGTTTTAAGAGTCAGAAATGATAAATATCACTGTGATCTGTAATTGCTGTTTGTGATGCATGTTTTAATGAGAAATGTAGCTTAGAATTTCTTTCCCTGAAGCTGAAGCTGAAAGCTGATTTCTGTGTAACTGTTTGTATGCTTCGACCTTGAATCAGTCTGTGAAAAGAAATTCCTCCCTCCTCCCATCCCGTTAATTCTCTTAAGGTCGTATGAATTTTGTACAGTAAGTGAATGTCATGTTTCTGTTCATGTTTTCATGCTTAGTTATTCTTTCTATGCAAATACTTAAGGTCGTATGAATTTTGTAAAGTAAGTGAATGTCATATTTCTGTTCATGTTTTCATGCTTAGTTATTCTTTCTATGCAAATACTTAAGGTCGTATGAATTTTGTACAGTAAGTGAATGTCATGTTTCTGTTCATGTTTTCATGATGTTGTTAGATTTTGCTTACAAGAAATAATGTTTGTGTGAAAATAGGTGTGTCCTGGGAGGAGATTGAAAAAAAAAAAAAAAAAAAAAAGTAATTTGTCAGATATATACACGGAGTTAGACTTTGAGACCGCACATCAAATAGGTATCTCAAAGGAAACAGTACCTTAGGATTTTAAACGTACAGTATATATATGATGCAGACTGAGAATTGGTTGTGTAACAAACACAACAACGTAACAATCATCAGAGGTGTCAATGAACACATCTTAGACAGGTATGTTGGGTTTTTGGATTATTAATCCAAGGAAGGAATCTCCATAAATTCTGCAATGTAATGGGAGATTATTTTGTTTGAATGCATTGCATGTAACAGTTTGCATATTTCTGTGTATTTGTGAGTATATATATATATATATATGTATATATGTATGTATATGCGTGTATTCTTTTGAAACTTTTTGTCTGAAGTTTCTGTGTGTTTGTAACTCGATACTTTACTCTTTGGAGAGTGAGGAGACTAGTCTGCATTTTTTAGAAGATGTGTTAGGGGTTTGGCCCACCCCTTCTCACAATTAAGCATAGCAGACTACTCCCCTTTTCTCATCCCACCCTTCTCTGTGTGTGTGTTAGGTTTTTTTATGTGAAAATATGTCTGTCTGTATTATTGAGAGAAGAATTGTGTTTGCTACATTTTGGTGGTTTATGAAACAAAGAAACCATGAAACTTTAACACACAGCCACCGCCCCATCATGGCTTCCAACTTAGAAAAATGGGAGTGGACTATAACTTTAGGACCAACCCCCTTTTAGAACTATGACACGCCCCTATACCCCATCTTAAAGGTAAACAACACCTACTATACCACCGCTGCTGGAGTCAGTGCCCTGTATCCACTACTCCTTGGTAATATTAATTTTTTATTAAAAGGAAAGATTTATTAACATCTCGTCCTGAGTACAAGGTGTTGCCATTAGAGACTTTGTTATTAGTTGCTAAAAAGGGCGTGAGTTCTCACAAGGTAATGAGAAGTCTACAAACATTATGGTGTCTTCTGAGCAGGAGGAGACAGAACCAACAAGAACAATAAAGTGTTTTATTTGTAACAAAGTTGGACACCTTAGGGTTCCACCAGCTATGGTGAAGTTAAAACCAGTAGCTGAAATAGCACAAGAAACTGGTATCTCATGGCCAGAAAGTCTCCCTATAGTACTGTTAAGTGTGGGGTACACCCCTGGAGGGAAGTTTTCTCTGTCCCCTCACGAGATCCTATTTGGGTCTGCTTCTAGATTAGGGTGTTATTATCTTCAGCAATTGAAATTTTAAAACTGATGTATTTGTTGATTATGTGATTGTTTTATCTCAAGCACTGACTAAAATACATGCACAAGTGTTTTCTTCTATTCCAGATCCGGAAGTAGACACTGGTACTCATCAACTACTTCCTGGAGATTGGGTCCTGGTCAAAAGATTTGTGAGAAAGAATCCTCTGGAATCCAGATATGATGGTCCCTTTCAAGTTCTTCTAATTGCTGCACCATCAGTTAAACTTGAAGGACGGCCTACTTGGATCCACACATCTCATTGCAAAAATAAAGTTTCAGTACCAGACCCATAGCAACCAACATTATGATGATCATAACACATATCCTTTCCTGTCTGTTCTTAACTAAAGTAGAACCTTCTGCATTCATTAGTGAAAAGAAAGATGGTATTACATTTTGGTACAATCCATCTAAAACACATATGATCACATTGTCCTTTGATTATTGTCATGTTGTATGTTGCCAACAGCTCAGCGTGACTCAACAATGTAACTTGTACGAAGACACTCCCAGCACATCTATATACATATGTGTTACAGACCAGACTTGGGGAAAAGATTGTAGTCATTGGGAAGCTGAAGGATGCAACATTGGGACAGCTTGGGACTACAGACCACAGAGTGCCTTAGATAGCACAGATTTGAGTGGAAGCCCTTTTACTTGAACGTATGACTCTAATAAAGCCAGGCAAATGCTCGCCAAATGGCAAGACTGGAGCTAACATGCGACTTACTTTGACTATCAAGAACCCTAGACCCACAGACGCAGGTACATACCTAATGGGTGGCCCCGACCCACAGACGCAGGTACATACCTAATGGGTGGCCCAGACCCACAGACGCAGGTACATACCTAATGGGTGGCTGGGTTAGAGGAGAAGCAAAAGGACGGTTTGGTAAATTTATGCTCAGAGATCTAAATGCACCACTCATATCAGAAGGACTAATGCAAGTACAACACACTCAGACATTACCCCAAATGACTGATATCAGTGAACCTACGTACGAAGGAACCCTAGCAAATGAGACTGGGTTCACAGACCTCAACTTATGGCTGGAATGGATGAAATATAACGTAGAGTCACATAATAAGACTAATTGTTATGTTTGTGCAAGTGCCTGACCTCACCTAGGCACTGTTCCACTTATGGTAACTATGAAGGAAGAAAAGTGTTTCTTAAGTCTTTATAAAACTAACCAGACTAAAAGATCTAAATTGTGAACAATGGGAAAACAGGTATCCCATTATACCTGACAATCTACATCCAGGTGAAGGTATAACCATATACCCAGGTAATTACACATGCTAAACAAGGAGTACACCTCAAGGGAGAAACCTAAAGAGGTTTAAGCAAGAGTTCTGCATTATATATTGTATTGGCTTCACAGTTTACAGAGCAGACACAAACATTGGGAGACATACATTGGATATGTGGGGACATGAAGCTCAGATCAAGACTAGAGGGTATCTGGTATGGTGAGTGTACCCTGACAAAGGTCATAATGCCAGTGCACATAGTGCTTATCCAAACTGATACCTCACCACACACCCTACTGACAACATATAGACACAAAAGAAAGGTGTCTTCCCACAAGGTAGCTTTGACCCCCATGTGTACATGGACTCTATTAGAGTCCCAAGGGGGGTGCCTGATGAGTTTAAGGCCCGAAACCAGATAGTAGCACTGATACCAATGATTGGTGTAAATAAAAATGTTGCTTGAATCAATTATATATATATATTATAACCAATAAAGGTTTGTGGATTACACAAGAGATGCTCTGCAAGGAGTTGCAAAACAATTAAAAGCCACATCACACATGGCCATCCAGAATAGAATGGCACTAGACATGACCCTTGCTAAAAAGGGGGGAGTGTAAAATGCTCCCCGACACTGGCAACTGCTGCACCTACATACCTGATAATATGGGTCCAAACGGTAAGATTACTTTAGCCATTAAAGAACTAAACAACTTGGCACAAGAATTAAAGGAGAATTCTGGAACCACAGACTATTGGGATAAATGGTTTGGGTGGATGAATAACTGGCACCAGGTATTGTCACAGATTGGAATTGTCTTTCTTTCAATACTGATAATTCTTGCATTTGTTACCTGTTGTATTATCCCCTGTGACCAAATATATATATATATATTTAAAGAAGTCAGTTACTGGAGTCACACCAACCTTTGTGCACCAAGAAATGTATGAAGATGACTGTAAGGAGTCACATAAGATGTTACGGTCTATTATGTCTAGAAATGAAAGTTCTACATAAACCCCTTGTCCCACATGTTCCTGAAACAAGGGGTCAGGGATAGCATCTGACTCGCCTATGACAGTGGCAAGAGGGGTCATGGACAAGCCATGGCAACTCTAACGTACAAAGAAGAACGGGCGTTCATTGGTGCAGATGTGCTAGGGCTTTCTTACATTCATACATCTCCTCCACAGGGACAGTTGTACACATAGTCTCTAGGGGGGACTGTTACTATTTATATGCTGTTTATATGACTTTATACCTTAATTAATACGTTTTACTAAGAAGAAACCTATATCTTTACTCAGACATTTTATGTAGTACTCTCTAGAAGAGGAAGATATAATACATCTAACCTGTCATATCTACAAGAATAGAATATAAGTGTAATAAATAACATAATATAGCATTTTAGGGGGGACTGTTGTGGACGAAATTCATGAAAATGTATATTATGTCCATGCTGCATTCCTTTCCTTACAATATATCATAAGATAAGGCACTAATTGCTTTTATTCTTTATTTCCTGGGAGTCATAAGATGGCTACTGAACTGTATCCTGGGAGTCATAAGATGGCTACTGCTGGGAGTCATAAGATGGCTACTGAATCATATCCGGGAGCTCCCAGATGACACTCATATCCGTGACCAAATAAGGATATGAGCCCCGCCACCTTCCAGAGCCAATCAGAAGCTTCACATAAACTGACCATAATGACATCAACATCCGAGACCAAATATGGAAGGACCCTTCCTACCTTGTCAACCAATCAATAACTCACTCACTGTCTAACAATGCGTCGTATGATTCTTATATCTGATCAACTTATATTATATAAGTTGCTATGTTGTATTTGGGGGGGTTCGCTCGCTGGTTCATTCGTTGGGAAGAATACAAGATGTTTTATACCAGAACTTTTGGGTCTGTGTAAATTCTTGTCTCTGTGTGCACACATGCCCAACAGACGGATTGATTTGGACAGGAACAGATATTACATAATGGGATTATTTTTATCCATCCAAAACACTAACACCTTACCATGTCACATATTTGATGGCTAATTCAGTACAATGATATGGTCTATATGTCATGCTTATACTTATCATCAAAATATATCACACATCATTGTATGCGTCTAGGGCAACATAATTGCTCAGTGATAGGCATCAGCTAGATTTGAATTAGGATCTTTATTTTGCAGCTGAATTTAAAAACTCTTACTAAGGGATTTAGGGGCCATATCAGTGTGGAGGAAATGTATTCGTTGTGAACATGATTGATGAGTGTGTTGTATGTGGTGTGGTCTATGTACTCACATTAGAGGGTCTCAGACCAGTCTGTGTCCACAAACTGGACATTCCGTCTCTCAGCAGTTTCTCCCACACATTGCATTCCACCATCTCTATGGGACCACCACCTATGACTTGGGTGGTGCAGCTTCAATGGCCATCTTCTTAACAGTTTTTATATCTGTGTTTTATGCTCTTGATATACTTTACATAGACTACGACATCACAAATCCCCCTGACACCTCCTTGCTCTTTCCTTTAGGTCTCGGGCTCATTCCATTCCCGCACTCTATTAGCCCCCGAAGGACTCCACAGTCCCTGAAACTGACGTGCCTTTACTTCTTGGGTTTCCTGAATCCCTGATTCATACCCCTCTCTGCTCCTCTCCCCTCTTCTCTATCGCTCACAGTTCAACTACCCCTCTCTTCACCTCTCCCCCTTACAGCTCCTCTCTCTCCACATCCCTCTCTCCCTCCATTCCTCTTCCTTGCCTATGTTCTCTCCTACAATTCCAATACCTCCACCTCTATACCTTTAATAATAAAACCTAAGTCACAGAAAATAAGAAATCTACATTACAGAAAATAAAAAACCTAAGTAAAAAAATAAATAAATCAACATTACAGAAAAGAAAAAAAACTACATTACAACCCCCCCACTACAGAAAAAAAAATACAAACATGAAAAGGAAATACGTAAAAAAAATATATACACTACAATACAATAGAAATCATATTAAATACAATACCCCCTATCTAAAATACATGAAATCCTATCTAAAATACATACATACCCCCCTATCTAAAATACATGAAATCCTATATAAAATACACACTCTCTGAAATACACTAAATTGTATCTAACATCCGTACATATCATACTATCTTAAACACATTAAATCATATCTAACATAAATACATACCCCACTCTCTAAAATACATTAAATCCTATCTAACATACATACATACCCCACTATCTAAAATACAATAAATCCTATCTAAAATACACACATACCCCCCTATCTCTCTAAAATACATCCCCCCTATCTAACATACAATAAATCCTATCGCCGTACACAAATGCTAAATCTAACTTAAAATAAAATAATTAAGACCACTTACCTTTGCAGATGTCCCTTCAAATCGCCAACCTAGAAAAAAAAAAAAATCTAAGAAAGAAACATTCTAAATATTCTAAATATTCTACTCACCTTTCCAGCATGTCCCCATCCTTCTTATTTTCTTCTCCGGTGTGGCCCCTGTTAAAAATAAACATTAGATTAGTACTGATTACACACACAAAATAAAATAAAAATTAACTTAATATACATTGAACATACCTTGGTGCTCCTCCTCTTCTGCCACGGCTGGGCCCTGGAAGAAAATCTGTGTTGTAAAAAAAACAAAAACTAACGGAGGTCCGCACTTAAAGACCTTCCTGATGCTAAAGAGCCCCCTAGAGCCTTTTCCGGAAGAAAATTAGCAAGGGCGCCTTCTTGGCTGAAAACGCTGTCAATCAAATTTCATCCAATTAGAATGCGCCAAGGTGTGAGCCAATCAGAATGGGATACACCCCCCATATCCCATTTTGATTGGCTAATGCACCTGTCAATCTTGTTTTAAACCAATCAGAAGGCTATATTGCCTTCAGCCAATCACAATAGGATACACCCCCACCGGATGGTTGGCTGAAGGCATCTGTGCCTTCTGATTGGCTATTGTCACTGTCAATCAAATTACACTTGTCACTGTCATTTAGACTGCAGCCAATCAGAATGTGCAGATGCCTCCAGCCAATCACCCTGTGGGGGTGTATCCCATTGTGATTGGCTGAAGGCAATAAAGCCTTCTTATTGGTTTAAAAAGATTGACAGGTGCATTAGCCAATCAGAATAGCATTTGGGGGTGTATCCCATTCTGACTGGCTTACACCTCTGCACCTTCTGATTGGCTGAAATTTGATTGACAGCGTTTTCAGCCAATCAGAAGGCGCCATTGCCAATTTTCTTACGGAAAAGGCTCTAGTTTTTTTTTTAGAGCGCAGATTTTTCCAGGGCCCAGCCGAAGCAGAAGAGGAGGAAGCCGGGGGAAATCGCGGGGAGGTAAGTTCAATGGATATTATGTTTATTGTTGTGTGTATTTATTGTATTTACTACTAATTTAATGTTTATTTTTAACAGGGGCCGTGCCGGAGAAGAGAATAAGAAGGATGGGGATATGCTGGAAAGGTGAGTAGAATATTTAGAATATGTAGAATGTTTATTTATTTATGTAAATGTGTTTTACTATTTTTTTTTTCTTTTTTTTTTCTTAGGGTGGCGATCTGAAGGGACATCTGCAAAGGTAAGTGGTCTTACTTATTTTATTTTAGGTTAGAATTAGGGTTTGTGTATGGAGATAGGATTTATTGTATGTTATAGGGTGAGGTATTTTAGATAGTGGGGTATGAATGTATGTTAGATAGGATTTAATGTATTTTAGATAGTGGGAAATGTTTGTATGTTAGATAGAATTTAATGTATTTTAGATAGTGGGGTATGTGTGTATTTTAGATAGTATTTAATTTTTTATGTAATGTATATATTCTGTATGTATTTAATTTTCAAGTGTGTCATTTTTTTTTATTTTCTGTAGGGAGGATTGTAATGTAGGTTTTGTTATTTTCTGTAATGTTGATGTTTTTTGTTACTTTTTTCTTTGCTGTAATGTAGATTTTTTATTTTCTGTTACTTAGGTTTTATTATTTTTTGTGAGTTAGGTTTTATTATTTTCTGTAATTAGTGGGATGGAGGGTTTATTAGGGGGTTGGTATGTAGTGTAGGTAAGTAGTGTAGGTGTGAATAGATTAGTGTAGAGGAGGGTTCGTTTCTTCATTGACCTAATAAAGGGCTGTATTGACCCCCATGAGTGACAGGGTTAATGAAGGGCTTATGGAGGTATGTATTGACCCCCATGAGTTACAGGGTTAATGAAGGGATTATGGGGTTTGTATTGTACCCATGAGTGACAGGGTTATTTAGGGGCTGATGGAGCTCTGTATAGAGCCCATGAGTGATAGGGTCCTTTAAGGACCTTTACGGAAATTTATAGACCCACAAGGTGGGAAATTAGAATTTTGATTGCAGCGGGTGTCGCGATACAGGAACCCCCACTGCAAGGGTTAACGTGGGGAGCTCCAGCATTAGGGGGTTCATTTTAGGGGCCGGTGGGGGTACTTAAAGTACCACCGCTGCCAGCCTTAACCATTTGTGTGCAGGGACTTAACACCTTTTAAATGCAGTGGGGGACACAATCGTGACCCCCACTGCAAGGGTTAATGTTGGGACAATGCCGGGGGTCCCCCATGGGGACCCGCAGCATGGGCTTAATGTGGGCACACATCGGGGGTCCGATCAGACCCCTGTAGCAAGGGGTTAATGCAGGGTTCCGAGCTTATCTCGGATCTCTGCAAGGGGTTAATGTGGGTTTCCGAGCTTACATGGGATCTCTTGGCTAAGTTGTATGTGGCTGGCAGTGTTTTGCGTGGTCCGGTGTCGTGGACACTCGTTTTGATATTTTTCGGTCACCGTTTTTTTTCTCGCTTAGCCGATTTTCGATTCCGAAACTGGGGAATTTGGGGTTAAATTTGTGTGTAACCTCACTTCCAGATGGCCTGGCTGTCCCCCTGTGCTGTGAGTGAGTGTTTTTTTATTATTATTGTGTTTATTATTGTGTTTTTGTGTTTGCGCGGCTCGGGGGGTTAGTTAGTTGTTTTGCGACCTGGGGTATTTTTTTCTAAGTCCCGCAGCTCGTAATGTTGTCTCGCAGGCAATGAGGGAGAGGAGTAGGGGAAGAGAGACACAGGGGAGGGAGCGAAGGAGGAGGGGAAGAGAGACACAGGGTAAGGAGAGGAGGAGGGGAAGAGAGACACAGGGTAAGGAGAGGAGAGGGGAAGAGAGACACAGGGTAAGGAGAGAAGGAGTGGAAGAGAGACACAGGAGAAGGGGAGAGAGACACAGGAGAAGCAGGAGGGGAAGAGAGACACAGCGAAAGGAGAGGACTAAGTGCTGCGAGTTAACGGTTTTGTGGGGTGTTTTGCTACATAGGTGAGGCGCCTTAGGACTAAGTGCTGCAAGTTAACGATGTTGTGGGATTTGCGTGTGAAACACAGAACTTCAAAAGACTTCATGTAGCAATATTTACTGATGTTGTTTACATTTTATTTAGAGTTAGGAAAGACTAATAACTAAAACTCATGCAGTAATGTTTGTTATCAAATGAAACATATACAACATTGAAATTTACAAAGTAAAGCAGATAAAATAAATTTTAAGTTTTAAAGTAGCCTTTCTACATAGTTCACTTCATTACTTCAAAATAGAAATACATCTCACATTAAATAAATCATATGTTTTTAAATCTAGGTATGAAAGATACATTTATTAGCCCCATATCGTTCACTCAAGTCTAGGGTTAAAATAACTCTTAGGCTTGATTGCCACCAATAAATTGGAGTTTGTGTCAACGCAACTCAAAACACTGTGAACATGGAAGTTACATAGTTACATAGTAATTAAGGTTGAAAAAAGACTTTCAGTCCATCAAGTTCAACCTTATAAGATCTCCTATGCAGATTAAATATTAATTAATTGTTAATTAATCATTAATCAATTATTTTTTTATTTTTTATTTTGTATTATTAATTAATTCAGAGGAAGGCAAACAGAAAAAAAAAAAAGTGAGACTTAGCCATTCGTCTCAAAGGGAAAAAAGAAATAAATTCCTTCCTGACCCCAGATATAGGCGATTGGATTTCTCCCTGGATCAATACGGTCTCTCTAATTATCCATGATAACCCTGAATTCCCTTTTTAATTAGAAATAAATCCAGTCACCTTTTAAAGTTATCTATCGAATCCGCTGTCGCCACCTCCTCTGGTAGAGAATTCCACAGATTAACCACCCTTACTGTGAAGAACCATTTTCTTTCTTTAAGGTGGAATCTTTTTACTTCTAACCTCAAGGGATGTATTCTTGTCAGTTGAAAACCTCTTGGCACAAATCTTTATACTGACCCTGGATGTATTTATATAAGGTAATCATATCTCCTCTTAGATGCCTTGTTTCAAGAGAAAATAAGTTTAATTTGGTTAGTCTTTCTTCATAACTTAGCCCCTCCATTATTAGTTTTGTTGCCCTCCTCTGTACCTTTTCCAGCTCTAAAATGTCCTTTTTTCAAATGAGGGCGTACTAGAAATTTGTATAGTGGCAGAATTATATTTACTTCCCTTGCTTCTATACCCTTCTTAATACATACTAAAAATGTATATGCCTTTGCAGCTGCTGCTTGGCTTTGAGCACTGTTACCTAGGTGGTTGTCTACAAGCACTCCCAAATCCCTTTTAATATCTGATACACCTAGATTTTCTCCATTAAGATTATAAATTGCATGGCTATTTTTCCTTCCCAGATGTATAACTTTACATTTATTCATATTAAATCTCATCTGCCATTTAGATGCCCATTCCTCAATTTTATGTAAACCCCTTTGGAGGGAAAGCACATCATTATCTGATTTAATTACCTTGCACAACTTTGTGTCATCAGAGAAAATGGAGACACCACACTCCAATCCCACTTCTAAGTCATTAATAAACATGTTTAAAAGGAGAGGATCTAATACTGAACCCTCAGGAACCCCACTTACCACATTAGTCCACTCAGAGTATGTTCCATTTACAACAACCATTGCTTCCTGTCTTTTAGCCAGCTCTCAATCCATGAGCAGATATTTACTGCAATTCCTGTATCTCTTAGTTTGCACAATAGTCCTCCATACATTTTGGGAGTTGCCCACATGCCTTTTCGGAAACTCAAAATGTGCCATTTTTGTTTTTGCTGAAAGTAATGGCCACTCTGCCATAAAGCCCAACTTTATGAAGCGTACGGCTTATTGTCGTCCTATGTACAGATACTCCAGTCTCTGCTGTGGAACTCTGCAGCAACTCCATGGTTACCTTAGGTCTCTGTGCTACCTCTCTGATTAATGACCTCATTGCCTGGTCCATAAGTTTTTATTGGGCGGCTGTCTCTTGGCAGGTTTGCTGTTGTGCCATGTTCTATCCATTTGGTTATGATAGTGCTCCTGGGGATCATCAAAGATTTGGATATTTTCTTTTATAAATTAACCCTGACTTGTACTTCTCAACAACATTGTCCCTTACTTGTTTGGAGAGTTCCTTGGTCTTCATGGCAGTGTTTGGTTAGTGGTGCCTCTTGTTTAGGTGTATAATTAGATTGCACACAGGTGGACATCGTTTCCCTAATTATGTGAATTGTTATCACCAGAGCTTTTTATAAGCTACATAACAAAGGGGGTGAATACATACGCACATGCCAATTTTCTGTTTTCTATTTCTAAAAAATAGTTTTATGTATATATTTTTCTCATTTCACTTCACCAACTTAGCCTATTGTGTTCTGATCCATCACATAAAATTCAGATTAACAAAACATTGAACTTAAGGCTATAATGTAACAAAATAGATAAAAAGTCAAAGGGGGTGAATACTTTTGCAAGGCACTGTATATGTCTATTCTGTGGCCCACATGTTACTGGCACGGTAACATCTAATAAATGAACACAATACAAATCATTGATAAGAATTGGTTAGTAAATCTGATCACACCTTGAGCAAATATCACTTCCCAAGCTATTACTTGAGGTTGAATCCAAGTTGAGCTTTGCAGAATGAAAGACGTTGTACAGGATGATGAAACAGTAGCATGTGCTTGCTCTCAACACAAGAAACACTTAAATATTTTTCCAAAATGTACATTGTAATGAACACCAATCTTAAACTTACTGTTCCAGTACAGGAAATTATAGCAGTAACACAGCGCCCCTATTTGTAGTGTTTGGTAGATTTCAAAGATAAACTTGAGATTCATTTACAGAGATCTCTTGCAGAGTCCATTGATGGGCAAAGTGTCCTGAGCCCTTCCATTTATTAATTTATTTTTGACTTTTTCCCTCCTCTAACACGCCACTATGGCCATACTTTAAAATGTACAATTCTGAAGAACTTTACAGTACTTGAAAATATGCAGCACCTGTTTAGAACTCACAAGAAGTTTGCCTGCAAAATGAGAAAGTGGCAGACTACTGCCTATTTATGGATTATTGCTGATATATATATTGTGATAACTCTGCTGTCACACTCAGGGTTCGTGCCCTTGTATCCCGCACCACAATGGAGTACTCAGTAGTCCTTTTTAAAATATCAAAAGTTGTATTTATTTTGGTACAACAAAATAACATAAACGGTGCAAAACAAAAGCCTAGCTTCAAATAGAAGCACTGACTAACTCTTTGCTGCAGTTCCCTCACTGTCCAAGATAAAGTCCAATCAAAATCAAGTCTTTGCCACTTGCTGGATTTGAAGTCTCCCTTGTAGCAGGGGATTTTCACAGCGGTGTATTTTTACAGTTAAACCATAGATTGGCCCTTTTATGGATCCAATCCATGGTTCCTCAAATCCCCACCTGGTGGTGGGGAGGGGTATGTCCAAGAAGTAATTTTCTCCTTATCCATAAACTGTAACTAAAAACAAAATCAAATTAGGAGGGTTAGACTAAAGGAAAAAGATCAGGGGACAATGAGCAGAGTACACCATCTACAGCCCACTGAGAGACAAATCATCCATTCCCCCAGTGGACAAAGCCAGGTGGTACTCTGCCTGGATACGGGAGCGCACCAGTGCCCGGAACATGGCCTCAGGTGACAGTGGAACCCCCTCTATCAAACACTGCTTCCTGGACTTATATATATCCAGCTTGGCTAATGCCAGGAGCAGGTTAACAAGGGGGTCTCTGGCCCTATTGCCCCGGGACACTGGGCGCCCAAAAATAAATAAGTGTGGGGAGAAATGCAGCCAGAACTGCAGGAGGAAGCCGCTCAAGAATGACAAGAGGGGCTGTAGTCTGGCGCAACTAAAATAAATATGATACATGGACCCTCCCTTGCCACAAAATGGACAAGTGGAGGGAGAGTCTGTGAAATTAGTTAAGTACTCTCTCATGCTCAGTGCACCATGGAACACTCTCCAATTCAAGTCTTGCCCTCGTCAGCTGCTAGGACCCGTTTCCACATGGTATCGGGACGGGTCACGAGGGCAAGGAAGTGCACTGTATAGAGCACAAGAGAATACAAGCTCTTCCTCAGCATGCCACGAAAGCACGCCGAGGCTTTGTCCCTCAAACTCGAGAGTCCAATGCAAACAGCCGGAGCAGGGGTGTTGGAAGGTGCATGTGGCAATCCGGCTTGCAAAGCCTCATGAAGGAAGGTGCAAGAGTCGGGGGAGATGTCATTCTTAATCTCCCGGAGCAAGCACCCTGGGACTTTGTGCGTCACATATCCCAAATGGAGCGCAAGCTCCTGGGGTGACACCCAATCAGAACGCTCGTAGTCCAGGCGATCCATGACGCGTGTCAACCGTGCCTGACTAAGACGGCGGATGATACTGGGGGACTGTAAAATATTTCATCCCCCAAAGGCACGCCTTGCCTGGTCATGGAGACCATGCTCCAGGCCTTGCGGGTTTCCTGGTAGTATGCCGGCAACACCGAAAGGTCTCTCCCAAACCCTTAGGGCCTGATAAGAAATAATTGCCAGTCATACCAACTGGAAATAAAAGGTGGACACCAGTGCGCACAACTGCGGAGAGGGATCTGCATATAGGTATCTCTGCAGGTACTGAAGGCGGATGGTGGACAACTGGAAGCGCACACATACCACTCCCTGCCCACCCTCCACCAAAGGCAGACTTGCCACACCCGCAGAGACCCAATGCTTTCCAATCCAGAGGAAATCTGACAAGCTCCTCTTCATATTGCTGACAAACTCGGGGGTCGGACTCAAACAGATCAGCCGGTGCCAGATCTGAATAGCCACCAGCTGATTTATCGCTAGAGTCCGCCCCCTAAGAGAAAGCTTCTTCGCCCGACCCCTCCATCGTCCCAGACGAGAGAGGACACTGTCCTCTAGCTACCTCCAGTTGTTTGGGACGGAAGCGTCCGCAGCGGACAGGTAGACCCCCAGATATTTCATGACATCTGCCTCCCACGAGATGTTACGGAATGTGGGAGGCAAAGAGTCCACCTGTATAGAACCCTCTATAAGGCTTGTGCATTTGGACCAGTTGATCTGAGCAGAGGAGGCAGCTGAATCTCACTCTTTGCCAGCTTAAGATCAACTGGGTCCTAGACCACGAGGAGCACATCATCAGCATAGTAAAGTACTTTATCACATTTCCCCTACTGTGAGCCTTTTCCTCAACAGGCAGAGGAAAGGCTCGATGGCCAGCGCATATAACTGTCCAGACAAGGGACATCTTTGACGTACCCCTCGTCCAAATACCAAAGGTGCTGTTAGGGACCAATTGATTTTAAATAAACTCTCTGCAGTCCTCTGCCCAGCTCAGACTCAGCTCTCACAGCTGGGTGCTAATCAGACCTTTAAAGGTGGAGCCCAGCTGGGCTTGATTAGCCTGCTGTGTTAACCCTGTAATCCCCTAGTGGACACAGGGCTCTGCTCAGTCTGTCTCCCACGTATACTCCCTCTATGACTCTGTTACAATCACATATATAGTTGTGAGCATACGAGTTGTTGCTCACGCTTGCGGCCTCGCAAAGCGAGGGCCGCAGTTGCTGGCAAGGAGCGCCTTCGGCGCTCCTCGCAAAGCGCCGCATTTGCTGGCAAGGAACTCCGCGAAGCGAGGGCCTCAGTTGCTGGCAAGTATGTCGCCACGCAAACAACATACGAGACACGTTAACACCCATTACGGACTCGCAAAAATCGGCGAAGTTACACCTTCATTTAACTCAAAATAAAAGAGTTTAGACACAAAAAAATTCTCTAAGCGAGAGAAAAAATGGCCACCGGACAAAACGAAAATGAGGCTACAGCACTTTAAACACGCAAAACACCACAATAAAGATGCAAAACACCACAAAACACCTACGGATATTCCGCTACAGACGCATACCACACATTACCCGCCATTTTAGAACAATGCGGAAGTACACAACTACGCTAACGGTTTGGTCTCGCCAACACGCACACTATTACACTGCACACATTCATCACGCTTACACAGCAGCTCCACACCACTAATGTTGCAGCAACATCAAAACAAATTGCCAGCTCTTCAACACAATGCTTCCTGCATATATTAATTCAAAATAGGTAAAGTATATTACTTTATTAATCTATTAGTTATTTTATTATTATACACCAAATAGCATTAGCTCACTTACAATTTCATTGCCGTCATTTTTTCACGGGCAATTCGCTAGTCACATATATAGTTCTCAGCAATACGGGTTGTTGCTAACGCTTGCGGGCTCACATAGTGAGCCCACCGCAGTTGTAGGCAAGGAGCACCGAAGGCGCTCCTTGCGCTGGTAAAGATGAGCGCCATAGGCTTTCGGACATACCACACACAAAATAGCGACCATTTTACATTCAACAAGTAACTACTTTGCACAAAATGGCGCCTAGAACACAAATTGACGGCTGGAACACAAACAGTGCATGCGTATTGCGTTATAATGGTTTCTAATTCAGCTCACAGTCTATAAATACTGCACACTTTCCAGAAATTTCTACATTTCTCCTCAGGTGGTGAACAGTGTGACTGGACATTTAACTGGTGGCGTTACTTCTGAAGCAACTTCGTGATCACTTTAGATCACTTTAGAAGTTTCAAATCTGCAAATTACACCAAAGGTAAGCTATAATACATTTAATTAATTAATAAATTCATAATAAAATAAAAAATATATGCTTTAAAATATTGCCAACAACAACCGTATTCATGTATAGTAACATTTCAAACACAGATCCATGTGTAATTTCAATAAGAACATACCGTACTCAAGTATAAGCCGAGTTTTCAGCCATTTTTTAAGGCTGATACTCGAGTCACCCTGTGTCTCTCCCCCCCCTGTGTCTCTCCACCCCCGTGTCTCTTCCCCCCTCTCCCTCTCCTGTGTCTCTTCCCCTTCTCCCTTGTGTCTCTTTCCCTCCCTTATCATCCTCCTCATCCTCCCTCCTCAACCCTCCTCCTCATCCTCAACCGCCCTCCTCAACCCCCCTCCTCATCCTCAACCCTCCTCCTCAACTCCCCTCCTCATCCTCAACCCCCCTCCTCAACCTCAACACCCCTCCTCATCCTCCCTCCTCAACCCCACTCCTCACTTTACCCTTCTCTAATTACCTCCCCCTCTCTCTTTCCCCTCACTTACCTTCCATCAGCAGCTGCTCCTCCTTTCCTCTGTGCGTCTTCCGGCTACGTCGGGACCCGGCATATGCTAATGACGTGACGCACATGTGCATCACGTCATTAGCATTGGCCGGGTCCAGAAGCAGGCGGAAGATGCGCAGTGGTTTGAGGATGAGGAGGGGTTTGAGGTTGAGGAGGGGGGTTGAGGATGAGGAGGGGGGTTGAGGATGAGGAGGGGGGTTGAGGAGGGAGTAAGAGGAGGGGAATTGAGGATGAGGAGGGGTTTGAGGAGGGAGGATGAGGAGGGGGTTGAGGATGAGGAGGGGAGTTGAGTATGAGTAGGGGGGTTGAGGATGAGGAGGGGGGTTGAGGAGGGAGTATGAGGAGGGGAATTGAGGATGAGGAGGGGTTTGAGGAGGGAGGATGAGGAGGGGTTGAGGATGAGGAGGGGGGTTGAGGAGGAAAAATGAGGAGGGGGGCTGAGGAGTCAGGTTGAGGAGGGTGGTTGAGGATGAGGGTTGAGGAGGGGGGTTGAGAATGAGGAGGGGGGTTGAGGGGGTTGAGGAGGGGGGTTGAAGATGAGGAGGGGGATTGAGGAGGGAGGATGAGGAGGGGGTTGAGGAGGAGGTTGAGGAGGGAGGATGAGGAGGGGGGTTGAGGATGAGAAGGGAGGATGAGGAGGGCTGTAGAGGAGGGGGGTTGAGGGGGGGTTGAGGAGAGAGGATGAGGAGGGGGGTTGAGGATGAGGAGGGCTGTTGAGAAGGGGGTGAGGAGGGGGTTGAGGAGGGAGGATGAGTAAGGGGGATTTAGGAGGGGGGTTCAGGAGAGAGGATGAGGAGGGAGGATGAGGAGGGGTTTTGAGGATGAGGAGGGGGGTTGAGGATGAGAAGGGAGGATGAGGAGGGCTGTTGATGAGGGGGGTTGAGGAGGGAGGATTATAAGGGAGAGGGAGGGAAAGAGACACGAGGGAGATGGGGGAAAGAGACACAGGGAAGGGAGAGGGGGAAAGAAACACAGGGAAGTGAGAGGGGGGATGAGACACAGGGGAGGGAGGGGGAAGAGACACAGGGGAGGGAGAGGGGGGAAGAGATGGAAGAATGAATCCTGTTTTGTCTGCACCAACCTCTAAGCCTAACCCATAACCTAAACCTCTAATGACAACAGTGGCGTACACAAAACAGGATAGTACAACAAATATTGTTAACACATACAAAATGCAAGAATAAATCCTGTTTGGTGTGCCCTAACCTATAAGCCTAACCCCAGAACCTAAACTTCTAATAACAACCGTGGTGTAAACAAAACAGGATAGTACAACAAATATTGTTAACACATACAAAATGTAATTACAAATCAGGTTTGGTGTGCCCTAACCTATAAGCCTAACACCAGAACCCAAACATATCATGTCAACACTGGCTTACACCAAAAAGGATAGTGAAAAAAAAAGATTGTTAACACATACAAAATGGAAGAATGAATCCTGTTTTTTCTGCACCAACCTCTAAGCCTAACTGATAACCTATACCTCTAATGACAACAGTGGCGTACACAAAACAGGATAGTACAACAAATATTGTTAACACATACAAAATTGAAGAATAAATCCTGTTTTGTGTGCCCTAAACTATAAGCCTAACCACATAACCTAAACCTCTAATGCCAATAGTGCTGCACTCAAAATAGGATACTACAACAAATATTCTTAAAACATAACACATGCAACCATCTATCCTGTTAAATATGCACCACTCTTTAAGCCTAAACCTTGCTGAATACATACAAAATCAAAGTATATATCCTGTTTTACATAATCTTAGTACAAAAAAAAATAGATTTATATTTTACTTCAACATTTGCATCTCTCTCTTTCATTCTCAACAGACACTGCCTGAAGACTCTTTGCATTGCTACAGCAATTTCCAACCAACAGATTTCAAGAAAAGAGGTATAGTATTACAAGTTAAAGAAAAAATAAAACACTGCTATTTACACATATAAAATAGAAGGACCTATCCTGTTTTTTGTCTGACTTTGTGGAAACGTAGTGCAACCTAACTAACACTATAAACGTAACCCCATAACCAGAAACCCCTAATAGCAACATTGCCACATGCAAAACAGGATAACAACAACAAAAAACCCTACCCTAACCCCTAATGCCAACAGTGTTGCACACAAAATACAAAACCCCAATGATGTTAACATATACACCATTTAAAGATATATACTCTTTTTCCTGCACAAACGTTTAAGCCCAACTCCATACCCTAAACCGTAAACACGTAATGACAATAGTAGCGCACAAAAATTCCTATAAAACACATACAAAATAGAAGGAACTATCATCTTTCATGTGCCACTTTCACAAAAATACACTGCAACCTAACTAAGGGTCTCATTCAATTGCAATTCGGCCAATTGAATAGAGCTTTATATAAGCACATAGCATATTTATTTTACAGTTACTGAACTTCTATCCAAAAGTAAGGTCTTCACTAGCTAAAAACTTCTGTAAAAAATATATGCTCGGTGCTTATATAGAGCCTTATTCAATTGGCAAAATTGCAATTGAATGAGGCCCTACGTTGCTAACTCCAACCCCATAAAGCTAACCTCATAATGCAAACAGTGCTGCACACAAAACAGGATAGTAGGGAAAAAAATGCAGTTCAAGCAAATAAATAAACAATGGAGAAAAAATACTACTATCATAATTTTATTTACAGATTAATATGGCAGATACTGACAAGAAACAGGAAAATAAAAGACGTCAAACTAGAGAACTTCAAAAAACATGGGCAGATCATCAGACGCCTGACAAGAAGGAAATTCAATGACAAAAAGAACGGGAAAGACTCGCAAGCAAAAGACTACCAGCTGACAAACTAACATCAAACCCCAAGAAGGCAACTAAAAAACAAAAGCATTTAGAAAATGTTCCTGAACAATCAGATATGAATTTGAATGATGATTTACACAGTCACATTGATATATCTTCTCACAATTGTCCTTTACTTAAATCATTATCTATAGAGGTTCATAATTGTGGTAATTTGAATACTGTCTTTCAGTATTGTGGGGCTTATCATTTCAAACAGGAAAGACCCAGAGATGGAGAGTTTGATCGTTGCTGTCAAAAAGGCAAGGTAAGACTTCCACAAAGACAACAATTCCCAACATATTTACAAAGCATTATGACTGAGCCTACATAATATCCTATAATAGTGCCATATCCTTTGCATCTACGGGTGCAACATTAGCTGCTAATGTGCCAGGACATGGCCCTTACTGCTTTAAAGTACACCGTCAAATTTACCATTGTACTTCTCATTTACATCCAGAGGAAGGGGAACAAAGAAAATTTGCTCAACTATATGTCCAAGATACAATGGAAGCTGTTGAACAACGTATGCAGCTTCCAGAAAGAAAAAAAATGCTTACCATCACATATATAGTTGTGAGCAGGCGAGCCTGCTCAAGCCGTTGCTAACGCTTGCGGGCTCGCATAGCAAAGCGAGGGCCAAAGGCGCTCCATGCCAGCAACTGAGGCCCTCGCGCTCCATGCCCGCAACTGAGGCCGGATCGCGCTCAAACGCATGCGCAATATATTATATATGTATATATTATATATATATTATATATATATATAGATACATTATTATGTTGCCAATATGTATATCACATATATAGTTGTGAGCAGGCAAGCCTGCTCGAGTCATTGCTCACGCTTGCGGGCTCGCATAGCCCTCGCTAAGCGAGGGCCTCAGTTGCTGGCATGGAGCACCACAGGCGCTCCTTGCCAGCAAATGCGGCCCTCGCAAAGCGCCGCATTTGCTGGCAAGGAGCGCCGCGAAGCGAGGGCCTCAGTTGCTGGCAAGGAGCGCCACAGGTGCTCCTTGCCAGCAACTGTGACCCTCGCAAACTTTACACGAAGCGAGGGCCTCACTTGCTGGCATGGAGCGCCGCAGGCGCTCCTTGCCAGCAAATGCGGCCCTCGCGAAGCGCCGCATTTGCTGGCATGGAGCGCCGCGAAGCGAGGGCCTTATTTGCTGGCAAGGAGCGCCACAGGTGCTCCTTGCCAGCAACTGTGACCCTCGCAAACTTTACGCGAAGCGAGGGCCTCACTTGCTGGCATGGAGCGCCGCAGGCGCTCCTTGCCAGCAAATGCGGCCCTCGCGAAGCGCCGCATTTGCTGGCAAGGAGCGCCGCAAAGCGAGGGCCTCAGTTGCTGGCAGGGAGTGCCAGCAACTGCGACCCTCGCAAACTTTAGGCGAAGCGAGGGCCTCAGTTGCTGGCATGGAGCGCCGCATTTGCTGGCAAGGAGCGCCGCGAAGCGAGGGCCTCAGTTGCTGGCAAGTATGTCGCTACGCAAACAACATACGAGACACGTTAACACCCATTACAGACTCGCAAAAATCGCCCGCAACCCGCGGACAGGAAAAAATGAAAAATACAATAAATACACACAACACATACATAGAAAGCGAGAGAAAAAATGTCCGCCGAACAAAACGAAAACGAGGCTACAGCACTCTAAACACGCAAAACACCACAAAACAGATTGTCAGCACTAAAAACAGAATGCTTTCTGCATATATTACTTCAAAATAGGTAAAGTATATTAATTTATTAATGTATTATTTATTTCATTATTATACACCAAACAGCATTAGCTCACTTACAATTTAATTGCCGTAATTTTTTGACGGGCAATTCGCTAGTTGTTTTATAAAGCTTGATAAAATTATGTCCGGAACCCATACTCTCAAGCAAATAAAATATTGGCAGAAGTAGAAAAGGAACAACAAATTCATGCAGAAATACATCAATTGCCAATCTCAAAAGTCAATGTGGTGCTTAAAAGAGATCGCCATACTGATAAACTCCGTTATAACTTGCCAACAGCAAATGAGGTTGCAATGGTCTTTCAAAATGACGAAGGAGAACCACCATTTCAGAGAATATTTTCCAGAAATGATGAGCAACCATTCATTAATATAAGTATCTTAAGTACGAATTTGGATCCAGTGACATATTCCATACTTTTTCCACATAGGGAAGCAGGTTGGCAACCCAAATTAACACTTGACAGTTGGAAGAAAACTGATACAACAATGGATCATTGATTCATATTTGCAAGTTGAGGCAAATAATTTAAACTCAATAAATATCAACAAGATAAACTATGTGTAGAATAGTATTGTGGATTGATGGATTATGGTGCTGAGGTTGCTACAACCAGAGAGATGACTGCTGGCAAAGCCATAATTTTACCATCTTCTTTCCAAGGATCTCCTCGCAATATGCGAGAAGGATACAATGATGCCATGGCTATTGTAACTAAATTTGGAAAACCAGATTTATTTATTACATTTACATGTAATCCACCATGGCCAGAGATTACAGACAATCTGCTAATTGGACAAACTTCTTCCGATAGACCAGATTTAGTGGCAAGAGTCTTTAAAATCAAATTAACTGAATGAATACATGACATAACCATAACAGTTATTTGGCAAATGTCTGGCTTATGTTTATACCATAGAATTTCAAAAAAGAGACCTTCCACATGCTTCCACCATGGATACTGGTGACAAAGTGGATTCAGTAATTATTGCTGAACTACCAGATCCAGAAATACATGGAAGACTATATGAGATTGTAACTCATCGTATGATTCATGGACCGTGTGGAGATATAATTTGAAATCCACGGTCGCTCAGGTTGTCATTTGCCACAAAGACATTTAGTTTTATTTCCATGTTGGAAATTAAACAAATGCTTTGGCACAAAGTGAGCATCGGCAAACTACACTGAATGCATGGTTTCAATTAAATTGTACTGACTTGAAGCAAGGAAATTGTTATATATTGCCATTCCGTACCATTAAGTTTTTGTTAATGGATTATGGCAAAAAAGAAAAAGTCGTGGAAATAAAATAATCCCAAGAATTTACACTGCAAGTCCAAGAGACCTTGAACGTTTCTGCTTACGATTAGTACTTCTAAATGTTCCTGGTTCACAAAGTTTTGAACAGTTAAGAACTGTTAATGACATAGTTTATGAATCATTTCATTTAGCTGTGCGACACAGAAACTTCCTAGCTGATCATACAGAATGGGAAAGATGTCTAGAAGAAGCAGCACTATGTCAAATGCCATGGCAGATGAGGGAACAATTTGCATTCATTTTTATCTTCTCAGATGCTCCAAATGCATTAGCTTTGTGGGACAAATTTAAAACAAACATGTCTGAAGACTTTTTGCAACGATACAATGAGCCTATTGCACATTTAAAAGCATTAATTGAAATTCAAGAGGTCTTTTTAACTCATGGATTACGTTTTGCAAGTTTTAATCTGCCAGATCCAGGTTGCATAGACGACATAAACTTTGAAGACTATGACACTCAGCTTCAAAGAAAGAGAACAGAAGAAAGACTTGCAACTTTAAATACATTACAATTGCATGCATTTAATGCAATAAAAAATGCCGTAGATGATGACATGCTCAAAGATCATTATTTCTATCTAGATGGACCTGGCGGATCAGGAAAAACGTATCTCTATCATTTATTGATGAGTTTTGTTCTAGCACAAGGTCAAATAGCACTGCCATTTGCAACCAATAGAATTGCCGCACTTTTGTTAGAAGGTGGAAGAACTGTGCATAGTGGATTTAAACTGCCAGTTCCCATTCTGGAAACATCAGTGTCGGATATTCGAATGACATCATTGCAAGCAAAAAAAAAAAAAAAATGTAATTATAATTGATGAAGCAACAATGATGTCATGCCGTGCCCTACAATGTATTGACCGTTTGCTACGTGAAATCATGGATAATAATTTGCCATTTGGTGCAAAGGTAATGTTGTTAGGTGGAGATTTTAGACAAACATTGCCTGTCGTTGTACATGGAAATCGAACCAACATTGTCGAAACATATATAAAGTCAAGTACACTATGGAAACTATTTACTCATCTTCAATTACAAAAAAATATGAGATCAGAAGGAGAAAATGAGTTCAATGATTGGCTCATTAAAATTGGAGAAGGAAAAACAGAGCGAATACAAAATTTACCCGATGATACCATGCACATCCCAGCTCATATGATTTGCAAACAGGATCTCATATCAGCTATATTCCAAAATGCAATAAATAATGAGGACTATGCAGAGCTTGCCAACAAAGTAATACTAACACAAAAATAAGGATGCATTACTCCTCAGTGATGAAATAATAAAAAAAAGAAATGCACCACAAAAAAATGATCACAGTGGTGATTCTGTACTTGGCGATGACAAAGAAAGTCAGACAAACTTTTCAACTGAATTCATTAACTCATTAACTCCCTCTGAAATGCCACCACACATTTTGCAGCTAAAGAAAGGTGCAATTGTCATGTTACTGCGAAATAAGAACCACAAAAAAGGCAGAGATAATGGGACCAGATTAATTGTTCAAGAATTAAAGGACCATTTCATACATGCTGAAATTCTAACTGGGTACCATAAAGGAGAGAGAGTTTTTATACCAAGAATAGATATGGCACCAGGTGAAAGTAGCCTCCCTTTTGTACTTCAAAGGAGACAATTTCCCATCTTCATGACATTTGCCATGACCATTAATAAATCACAAGGACAAACTTTCAAATCCGTGGGTATCTTTTTAGAAGAACCAGTATTTGCTCATGGCCAGCTGTATGTTGCATTCTCAAGATGCAAGGATCCAGAGGCTATTAAAGTTTACATTGAAAACAACCAAAGTCAAGGTGATTTATTAGAGGATGGCCACATTTTGATAAAAAACATTGACTATGAGGTACTATAACTTTAATTCAACAAAATATAACAATACAAGACATGGCACAGAACAAAACAAAAAATATTCACCATAACGACAATTTCACATGAAAAAAAAAAAAATAGAGCACAGTGGTTTGATTTCGAGGATGAACTTTTATGCCACTCGGGGAAACTCTATAAAATGGCAAAAAACATAGAGAACAGTGGTTTTAGATATTAGATATCTCTGGGACTCTTTTACGAGGACCACTATTTCACATAGGAAACTCTATGTGCCATTTTCACAAATTACAACAATAACAACAAAATGTCAACCATCAAAAATCAACAACGACAAAATAAGATATTCTAATTGAATGGAAGTAGCCTTTTAGCATGGTTAGCCCCACGAAACACTTTGCTTGCATTTTAGAACAATTACAGTTTAAATGTTACTTCATTAAGTTACTATTTATAATGTTAATATTTTTGGAAAAAAGTGTGCAAAGTTGTTTCATTGCATATATTTCAAAGTTCATGTTTAAGAGGAGGAGGAGCTTTTGTTGTACAACTTAAATTTATAATTCACTGGAAAATACTAATCCAGGGAGTAATCCGATCGCCAGTTATTGGGGTCAGGAATTTATTTTTTTCCCCCTTTGATACAATTGGCTAAGTTTTAATGGGGTTTTTTACTGTTTGCCTTCCTCTGGATTCAATACATATTTAGTTCACCAGTTGTTAATCTACAGGTTGCATGTTACAAAACATTATGTCATGTTTACAATACTCATTAATACAATGTTGACCTGTTCTTACATTAAAATGTTACTACTCTTAAAAAACATGATTTACCAGTTACAAGTGTCAATATTACCTGCAAAACAGAATTCAAAACATAAACATTTCATTGCCGTAATTTTTTGACTGGCAAGTCGCTAGTATATATATATACAGTTGTGCTCAAAAGTTTGCTTACACTGACAGAAATTGTGAAATTTTGGCATTTATTTTGAAAATATATACATTGATACTTTTTTTTTTTTGAAGGATAGTGATCATATGAAGCTATTTATTATCACATAGTTTTTGGTTCCTTTTTAAATCATAATGATAACAGAAATCCCCCAAATGGCCCTGATCAAAAGTTTACATACCCATTATTTCCTGTCATGGGAGTAGAGTTTATTTGGGCTCCGACGCCCATGCCTACATGATTACCTGTACATATTATTATATTGATACATCAAGCGTCGTCATGTTCCATCATAGATATAATCATGCCTGGAAGAGAATAAATCAGCCCTTAATACTCAATTTTTTAAGAAACTTAAAATCCTACATTTTAATCCTATCATATTGCTCCAAAATCATCTTTTTTAAAGAAGTATTCTTCAAAGTTGTTATAGTGGGAACCTTCTTATTTATCCAGTCCATCATTGTTTTTTTATTCAAACATGCACCTTTCTTCAAAATGAAAAGAGTCTACCGCACTGCCAAAAATGTTCATGTAATCAGGAGTTCACATTTTATCCCTAGTTTATACCAATTTACATAATAATGTAGGCAAACCATAATCTTGATGTATTATTTTTAACTGTTGTTCATAATAATCTACAGATACTTTGGAATGCTCTTCCAAAGGCGGTGGTGACAGCGGATTCGATAGATAACTTTAAAAATGGATTGGATATATTTTTGAATAAATAGGGCATTCAGGTTTATCCTGGATAACTAGAGAGGGAGTATTGATCCAGGGAGGAATCCGATTGCCAGTATCTGGGGTCAGGAAGACATTTTTTGTTTTGAGACAATTGGCTACGTTTCACTCATGTTTTTTCTGTTTGCCTTCCTCTTGATCAATTAACAATTAACAATTAATCTGCATATTGACGATCAGAGGACATCTAAAAAGATGGAACTAGATGAACTAAAAGTATTTTTTTCAACTTCAATTACTATGTAACTATGTAATAGAGTTAATATTTGTTTGTTTCAGATACACTTTTTAAATTAACTTGCCTATCCTCCAAATCCAGAAATATCTTTGTCCACTTTAGTAGAATTGAAAGTTCAATACATTACATAAAACATTGCAGTTTTGCCTTTATAATTTCTCAAAACTCAGCAGTTCTATTTTTAAGTTGTCCCTTTAAGAAATCTGGATTGTGACAAAGATGTATTTCAAATATTATTACTTCAGATTGTAAAATGCTTTTATGAATATTCCTCCAGACAATTATCACTGGATAGTTGAATTTGTTTTAAGCTGTACAGGAATGTTGTTGTTGTTTAGTTATTCATTCATGCCCAACTCTTTGTGATCTTATGGAACGCAACATGTCAGGCACATCAGACAGTTACTGCCCCACTGAGCTCCATCAAGGTCATGTCCCCCTTCTCCATGTGCCTTCAATCTTTCCCAGCATCAGTGTCTTCTCTAGGGAATCCTGTCTTTTCATGATATGGTCAAAATGTTTGAGCTTCAGCCTCATGATCACACCTTCCAGTGAACATTTTGTCTTGAGTTCCTGAAGTACTGATTTATTGGATCTTCTTGCATCAATTCTAAAGCTCTCAGCCTTCTTTATGATCCATCTCTCACATCTGTATGTTGCTACTAGGAATACTTTAGTTCTAACTATGCAGAGCTTTTTTGATAATGTAATATCTTTACGTGTTACTAGCTTATCCAAGCTTGCCAAAGCTTTCATCCCCAGATGCAAATGCATTTAAATTTAATGGCTATAGTCACCATCTGAAGAGATCTTGGATCCCCTTGCAACCCACAAGTAACTCTGCTATTTGGAATGCTGGCACACTGGGTGTTAATGTCAATAACTATTACAACTGACCTGAAACTTGTTGGGGACTGAACTACAATAATTCATTTGGTGGTTACTAGATCATGTTATATGCACTGTAATAATGCATCTGTGATAGAAGTAGGCCCTAGGATGCTAGAATTATCTGAAAAATACTGTAGTCACTTATGTGACAAAAGGTAATCTATAGAATATTTATGGCCCTGCAAACGGCCACGTGTGAAGGCTCTGGCTTTATTCATGAAAGGGGGAACTAGTTTTATGGCTCTGTAAGAGGAGGAACAAGAGGTGTAATTAGAACAAAGCCAGATGCCTCTATACATCTGGAAATCATGTGGGTGAGGGGGATAGCAAGCTATTTGGCTAGGAGGATGGGCTAGAACTGGGGGAATGTCTGGTGTTTTGTGTAATCTTTCTGTGTTTATATATATCTCTGAATCAATAAAGAAGTGGCCAGTCTGACCTTGGACACACTAAACACAGGTGGTGTCAGAGTCTGCATGTACTAATCCAAGGTACATGGTGTGTGATTCTTAGATCCTAAGAATAGGGGTCTGAGGTGCATGTCTCTGCAGTAATGATGTTGTCATCTGAAGTGTCTGCTGGTGTTGAGATCTGAACAAAAAGTTGAGACCGTAGAGAGAGAAAGATTTGGGGGTGATCGTGGTCCCCCAAATTTGCCGGTCGTGACAGCTGGTGGCAGCGGTGGGAGATCTCAAGCATTTTTACCAGCAGCAAGGATGGCTACTTACAAAGGCTGGGAGAAAGAGAGCCAGGTGACAGAGCCAAAGACTGCAGAGGAATGGCCCTTCTAAAGCAATGGATGGCGTTCCTGGGATTGTGGCAGGGCCATGAGCTGTCAGGCTGGCTGTAGAAACTGGTATGGAAAGAGATTGCCTTGGAGAAACAGTATCATGCCAGGATAGGGCCTTTTGGTGCCCTTTAAGAGGATCTCTATGTTCAATTGGAGCTAATAGATGGGCTCTGGGAGATCGTTTATGGTGATCCTGAGTATGGCATGGGGACTGTTAGGAGGAAAAATAACTTATTTCTTAAACGCTGTCATGGTCTGGGACTAGAACCATGGTCCTTGGAGGCTAATTTGCTGGAACCCCTGATTCAGCAAGAGCTGCAGCTGGAGGCTGAGTATGTTGAATTGCTGGATGAGGCATCCATGGAGGGGTTTTGGCCATCCAGTTGGGAGGAACCCTGTCAGGCGGAGAGGAAGGAAGAGGATTGGTTACCAGAGGTCTGGGGAGAGGATATTGTGGACTCTGACCAGGACAATACCAATGTGAAGGTACAACTTAACTTGCCTATCCTCCAAATCCAGAAATATCTTTGTCCACTTTAGTAGAATTGAAAGTTCAATACATTACATAAAACATTGCAGTTTTGCCTTTATAATTTCTCAAAACTCAGCAGTTCTATTTTTAAGTTGTCCCTTTAAGAAATCTGGATTGTGACAAAGATGTATTTCAAATATTATTACTTCAGATTGTAAAATGCTTTTATGAATATTCCTCCAGTCTATGCTCCCGGCCTAATAGCCAGGGATGAGTACTTGCCCTGGCCTGTTGAGGTTGTGCTGGCCAGGAATCCACAGGACTTTCCCCTGGCTTTTAATTCTTCCCTGGAGTTGGTAGAGGGGAATAATGATAAGAATCTGCCATGCACACCCAGGATCAGGCCCCGTGCTGGTGGAGGTCTGAAGAAATTATTTTCCACATTGGCCCAAATTGAGTTGGGTGATCCTCTTGTTTCAGCCGGACAGATGGGGTTACTGCTCAGGATTGGGGGGCTTGTACCAGTAGTTGACCTTTCAAGATGCCTGCTAGCCTGGATGTATCACATTCTATGGATTATAATAGGGGTTTACAGGATGCTATTTCCTGCCCACCCCACTACTTGTTACTTCCCGCAGCTGCAGGAAAGGGGGAAAACCACAGAATGCTTCTCCTGGGATGGTATCGCTAAGCCGCAGAAATGCCGGCATCCATCTGATTAAAGATGGACGCCGGGATTCTGCATTTTAAAATGGGGGCAAGCTGTCATGAACGACTTGGGGCCATGATGGGACCCCTTGCAACCCACAAGTAACTCTGCTATTTGGAATGCTGGCACATTGGGTGTTAATGTCAAGAACTATTACAACGGACCTGAAACTTGTTGGGGACTGAACTACAATAATTCATTTGGTGGTTACTAGATCATGTTATGTGTACTGTAATAATGCATCTGTGATAGAAGTAGGCCCTAGGATGCTAGAATTATCTAAAAAATACTGTAGTCACTTATGTGACAAAGGTTATCTATAGAATCTGTATGGCCCAGCAAACGGCCACGTGTGAAGGCTCTGGCTTTAATCATGAAAGGGTCAACTAGTTTTATGGCTCTGTAAGAGGAGAAACAAAAGGTGTAATTAGAAGAAAGCCAGATGCCTCTATACATCTGGAAATCATGTGGGTGAGGGGGATAGCAAGCTATTTGGCTAGGAGGATGGGCTAGAACTGGGGGAATGTCTGGTGTTTTGTGTAATCTTTCTGTGTTTATATATATATATATATATATCTGAAGCAATAAAGAAGTGGCCAGTCTGGCTTTGGACACACTAAACACAGGTGGTATCAGAGTCTGCTTGTACTAATCCAAGGTACATGGTGTGTGATTCTTAGATCCTAAGAGGTCTGAGGTGCATGTCTCTGCAGTAATGATGCTGTCATCTGAAGTGTCTGCTGGTGTTGAGATCTGAACAAAAAGTTGCGACCGTAGAGAGAGAAAGATTTAGGGGTGAGCGTGGTCCCCCAAATTAGCCGGTCGTGACATTTGTCAAGTGAACTTTTTATGCCAAGAGGTTTTCAACAAGAGGACATCCTTTGAGGTTAGCAGTAAAAAGCGTCCACCTTAAAGAAAGAGTAAGGGTGGTTAATCTGTGGAATTCTCTACCAGAGGAGGTGGTGACAGTGGATTCGATAAATAACTTTAAAAAGGGACTGATATAATTTTAATTAAAAAGGGCATTCATGGTTATCCTGGATAATTAGAGAGAGAGTATTGATCAAGGAAAATATCTGATTATCAGTATCTGGGGTCAGGAAGGAAATAATTTGTTTTCCCTTTTGAGACGATTGGCTACGTTTCACTTGGGGGTTTTATTCTGTTGCCTTCCTCTGGATCGATTAACAACTAATCCGCATATTGCAGGTCAGAGGAGATCTTAAAAGGTTGAATTTGATGGACTAAAAGTCTTTTTTCAACCTCAATTACTATGTAACACTTTCACAGCATCATCTTGTAGGATTCTGAATTGTTCAACTGGGATTCCATCAACTGCTGTAGCCTTGTTATCAGTAAGGCAATCTAGGGCCCATTTCACTTTGAATTCACCTTCAAATGATGTAATAAATAATTGACATTTTCATTTCCATTTATTTTCCCTTCAGTCATAATCCATAAATCTGATTCCTTGCTTCAGCTTTTCTCAAACAAATCTTGAAATTAGCCCAATTAGCCCATTCAACATTGGATAAATTAACTGCTCCTCATAAATGGTTGCCATGTTTTTTAATAATAATAATAATAATATGTGACTTTTTTGTTTCAAAATAATTCCTAAACATACTTTATATTTTTGGATGTCTTCTTTCCTTTTTAAAAAGGAAGGTTTTGAGAAAAAAAAATCATAGGGTATATCACCATTTTTATTACATTTATATATCACTCTACCCAACATGGAGAGAGAGAGAGATTCTTCCAGATTTTAAAGTCTCTTTCCATTTTTACTATAAGTGAATTATCATTCAACACATACATTTTCAATGAAGTAGAGGTCAGCTTTGTCCCCAAGTAATTCAAAGATTCTTTCCTCACATTAAATGAGTACTCTAATATTTCCTGGGTACTTCAGACTTCCCGTTATTAACCAAATAGCCCGAAAATTATAAAAATTTACATACGTTATGAACTGGATCTGAAATGAATAATAATAAGTCATCCATGTATACTGCCATTTTAATCTTATTGGTATTCATAGATATTCCTTCCATTTTCAGAGTTTATGAACAAGTGGCTCAATTGCTCTGTGAAATAGCAAAGGAGAACAGGCACACTCCCACCTCATACTTTTCTATAACATAATGCTAGTTGATATTATACCATTGATCAGTAATGAGACAGTAAGGTTGCAGTATATGGCTTTATTATGTTCAAAAATCTACCTTCAATGTCAAAATTAATAAGAAAAGTTAATAGATGGTCCAATCCAACCTTGTCAAATGACTTATCTGTGTCAATGCTTAATATTAAAGCAATGGTGCCTTCATGACTTTCTTTCAGCTCACATTTCTGGATGACCCATAAGATTTTCCTAATCTTGGAAGTTAGATCTGTTTTTTTTATATAAAAGAAACAGAAATCTGTATGGAACTTTCCCATTAGAGAATAGATTACATATGATAAAATGTGGGAAAAAGTTGTTACCTTAGGGAATATAGAACTAAAATAGGTGAAAAAGCATTAGCCTTGGTTAGTAATCAAATAATAGCTGGAAACATTTATGAAAACCTTGTGAAAATATCCCTATTAGCTCATGTGACATAATTTCTGAGCTTCTCAAGTTAAATTAACAGTGGACTTCTTAAACTTGGGTGTGTAAAAAAAAAAACATTCAGGAAAATAGCTGTTACAAATTAGAAAAAAATGTCTAATAGTATATATACAAGAATGACATAAGCGATAGTTTTGGTCATCCTGGATAACTCATGGACACACCTGTTTCTTTGTTTGCTAATATTGTTGAATTACATTACCTCAGTGTAGATATGGACTTACTGATAACAGACAAGCCTACAAGAAATATTCTAGCTTTATGACTCATACTATAGATTTGGTTCATTGTTGCATGTTGGTGAAGTCTGACTAATCTTTTTATTTATGTTATATTTGATATACGGTATCTCAGATTTTATGACTATTGGTATCAAATTTGGCAATGCTGTAATTTCTAAAAAGCGCGACGAGTTGTATTTTTCTAAACAAATTAATATGTTAATATTTTAAACTTCCTGTTCCTATGAACTGTGCTAGAAAATTCTTCCACATCTTTAATACTTATGCAATGAAACAGGAAGCTATCATCGAGCCTGATGCTGCAAATCTGATAAGCACTGCATAGAATAAAAAATATAAAAACTTTTATATTAAAATGTTATAAACTAGTTGGAATTGTTAAATATAAAGATATTTGGTTAAAAAAGTTAAAAAAAATTAAACAGTTCTGTGAAATAGAATAAAATATGGCACACATGCCTCTATTTAATTACAAGAAAAAATGCATTGCTCTAAATGTGTTAAACATGGTTATATTGAGATAAAGTAACATTATTTAAATTTACTAATATTATTTCTCACATTTGATAAGGGAACATTTTTTTTCTTTTTGGTCTAAAAATGTTTTTCAGGACATTCTGGATCCCAAATTGTCCTTAAATCCTCTTAAAACACTATAAAAGCTCTCAAATACCGAATAATTTCTCCCAAGGAACCTTGCTCAGAGACCACAACATCATCTGATACCTGCTGATCATTCATCAAGTACATTGAGAGTAGTACTTGTTAGAATTTACCATTCCCCATAAATTTTCTTGGTGTAAGCGGTAAAAGGTAAAGTGTAATCTTCAACCAGGCTCATGTCTGGACTATAATACAGGCCTACATGATGAATGAAAATAAGCATTAAAATAGCTGTGTAAACAAAACTTTGCAAAGCTGGGAATGTGTTGTTTTTTTTGTGATCACAGCACAGCTGAAGATAGCAGATAATAAAAAAATAATCACATTCAATTCCAATCCCGCAACTCGCTTGCCGAAAGCCACATGTCTGCGATTGAGTTGCAGGCTTCCGTTCCCCTCAGTTTTCCAATCAATTAGGTTCGGGGTTAATGCAATAGGACTCGCAAACACTCAAAGTAAAAAATAATAAAAATGAATGCCAATACTTTTCTAGTCCATATGGGTGGCCTGATATGTATTAACTCATTGATTCCTGAGATTGATATAACCCAGAAATTTCCCTTAAAAAAAATATATATTTATTGCCGATTTGCAAGCTTGAGACTGTTGTGCAATTAATACTAATGTCTTTCATCGCTTTCCCCGTTATTAACAGTGCAGTATTGATTTTTATTTGCATTTACAGTGCTGCGGACAGGGGTTACACCCCCTTGCGGTTCCTCTCTAGCACTCATAGGATTTTCTCCTACATTTGCCGCTTACGGGTATGAAAATATTTGTGGGCTTAGGGAATTGTAGCTATCGTAACTCTTGCAGACGGGAAAGATCGAAGCCTTCGGGAGGCTGTAAGTTCAGGGTTTTACAACTGAAAGGTTTTCAAGGCCGTAACCCGTAAACCGATTGGAGCCCGCAATAAGACACCACTTGAATAGCAAATTAACTTGCAGCCTCACTTACGGGCTTCAGTAACTTACGATTGCTCAATTAAATCAGGCTCCATTTTTGTGTGGTGTAAGGAATAAGGAACTGAATACGACCCTAAATAAATAAATAAATAAAAAAACTACCAGTTATGACTATACAGCCATAAACTATTAATGTATATGTAATTACGGTGGACATTAAGGGCTGGGTAAACAAAGGAAAGGGTTCGCTGGTGGTCCAAGTGGTTATGTGCTTTCACCGATGCAACCTGGGTTTGATTCCTGTCAGGTCACACCACCTTAAAGCCAAGCAGAGTTGGGCCTCGTCAGTATACTGAGCTGTATACTGTGGCCCACTGGAGAACAACTGGCACCCACACCAGTATCTCTGTCATGAAAACCAAGTGGATCAGCATGGTGTGTTGCTGTCATGGGGGGTTGGACACGACTGAACGACTCAAACAATACAGAGGATGAAGACTTTCTGCCATGTATGAATTAAAAACTGAATAACAGATTGGACAATATTGTTGGGTGCATAATGTTGGTAGACAAATGTCTACTAAGAAATATACATGTACAGTAGTATAGTTTTTACTAAGACAATTAGTAAAAAGTAAGTGCTGTTTACATAAACTGCAGTTGAAAATGTTTAGACATATAACTGGTTTGGTGCATACGTAGGAGAAATATGAGAAATATTACATTGTGTGTCAACAATTACATATAAATAATATTATTTAGCAAGCAATAATAAAGTTACTGATGACACCTAGTGGATTGTTATGTGGAATATATATTTCTACAACCTAAAAATTGTTCAGGATATTATCTCCGCTCCTTACTGGTTGCCATAATGATTAAAACATGTATTTTATCCAGTCTGTAGTAATATTTATACAAACACAAGCAAAACCAGTTATTCAGTACATTTGAATATGCCACATAACACATCTAGGTAATTTTGAATTATTATATAAATACACATACAAATATGATGGTTTGACTTGACTGTTGTTTTTTTTTTTTTTTGCCGTTTTAGATTAAATACCATTTAAATAAGACAAATTAAAAAAAATGCAACATACATTAATACTATTATTCGAGTGAGCAGCTTCTAGTCTTGATACCTAATGGATGGCCATATTTGTAAATGAAGACTTGATTTAAGGTAGACATAAAATATAAATATGGAATTAAAAAGTTAGTTTAATTTATCCAGTTTGCTTTAATATTTTCTGTAATTTGCCTATTGTACCCACTCTATTGTACTTTTGTCACTAAAACTAGAGAAAATGCTGGTGCTTTCTAAATAAAATTAGTAATAGTAGTATTCTGGACTTTCAACCTACAAGCAAAATCACAGAGCACAGAGATATAATGCATAGATACATCACAGAGGTTAACATATGAACACGTTCACAATGTATTTTATGCCCAGTAAAAATAAATATACTAACAACATATTTCAATCAATTTGTTGTTCAACCATGCTACTGAACGTTAACAAGCTTAAAAATGAGGAAATGTAATTTAGTTGAATACTACGTTTTAATAAGAAGTTGTGAAAGCACTTTTGTATAAACTCATTGTTCTGTGTGGTTTGAAATCTAGGTGGTTTAGATATATATAAATGTATCCCTGTTTAACAAGTTAATCAACCAAATGAAAGCTTTAATACAATCAATTGTTTACAGACATGAACAAGAAAACAAACCATCTAAGCAGATCTGGCAAGAAATTAACCGGATAAAGCATTACAATATTTCCTTATCTTTAGGTGGAAAGTGTTGGTAGGCCTAGGTGTATCTTTCGCTGTGGTTTAGCTATGTGGGTGCCATGGGAAAATTGTGTCAAGCATTTTGGGATCATTTTGTGAGATCACCCAGAATGCAGATCACACTCATTAATCTGTAGCAACATGCTTAACACTTTGCATGAGAGGAATGCTTGATTTTTCGTGATAACACTGGAGGCAACAAACTACATGATACTATCTAAAGTAAATTGGCATGTTTCTTTGGCTCGCAGCTGCTACTATTCAATGTTTTAGTGTACAATCTTTGAAAAGCACTGTAGACTGTTATTTATACTACTGCTGTTTCCTTCTACTGTCTTCAGTATACTTCTGCCAATTGGTTCCAGCCTACTGTCAAGGAGTCTGCTGCTGAAAACACTTTGTCTAACCTGTGTAATCTGTAACTCAGCATCAGCATCCACCCTTACTATTTTAGCATTTGTTAACATACATAATGTGTTATTTTTTTCTATCTGGGTTATTTTATTATCCTACATTGCTGGTTTTTGTATGTCTGAATATGAGCTAAAGACAAAAAGGAAGCACCATGGGTAAAAACGCATACAAATTATCTTCTGGATAAGGTAGAGGACCTTGAAAACAAAGGTAAGCACAATAATATGAATTAGTGAGAAGATAAAGAGAAAGACTTAGACTGACATGCTCACTGGATGGTTTCCTTAAGAACTTGGAATAACAGGAAGCGAGAAACATCTAGTTGTTGAGCATACATTGCATTGGCCCTTAAATAAATGCATATTTACCATACCTATTACAATGTGGTTAGTAAACTATGCTGATTATGGTCCATATATGATGGCGTAAATGAAAAGGAGAAGCCTACAACATAAGGGCCAGAGAGGAACAGAGGACAAGATTGGAAAACCAACCTAGAGACTCACCTTCTCCTACAATTGCCTAGACGGAGTAGGACTCAGATCATGGACAGGGGCTGAGGACTGATGATTAGTTAGTTAAAATTTCAGTTAGCTGAGATTCTCATATCCGCATACAGTGTTGTTGTTATTGTTGTTTATTTGTTTATTTGTTCATACGTGTCAGCCTCTGCTCATGTTCATTGCTTTAATAACATAATCTATCAATCTACGGCCCTGCTGTTGACAGCGCCATCTAATGTCCAACAGCACTTTTGCTGTTTTTAAGGCACTACGGCCTGGCTGAACAGAGGGCGTGGACCAGTCTTGGGCTGCGGCCCGGAGGTTGGGGGAGGCATGGGGTGAAGGAGAGAGGGGTTAGGGGGATGCGCTGGGGTAGAGTTTTTTGCATCGGGCCCTCCTTTCACTAGCTCCGCCACTGTATACATATATATATATATATATATATATATATATATACAGTATATTTATATATATATATATATATATATATATATATATACACACATTGGAGGAGCTAATGGAATATATATAATGAAATATATATTTATATATAGTAAACTCCCTGTTATCCGGCACTCACGGGGACACCCTATTGCCAGATAACTGTAGTTGCTGGTTAATTGTGAGTCCCTGAATTTAAGGGTCTAAATGACCCTTAAACCCATCAAATAGGCATTAGCACCTAAACTGGGTCATTTAGGGCCCCAAAAAACAATTAGAGAAAAAGTTTGCATTTTTTTTTTGCAGTCTCTAACTGCCGGATAGTGCCGGTTATGCCGCTTTAGCAGGAGTTTTTTGAAAATAGGGAATTGATGCCGGTGCCGGTGGCTTGAGAGTCCCAGTTAGTTAATCTCTGATTAATGCCCTCCTTGCCCGGTCCGTGAGTTTTGGTGGGTGGCCGCCTCTTGGCAGGTTTGCTGTTATGCCATGTTCTTTGCATTTGGTGGGGATCATCAAAGATTTGGATATATTTTTATAACCTAACCCTGACTTGTACTTCTCAACAACATTGTCCCTTACTTGTTTGGAGAGCTTCTTGGTCTTCATGGCAGTGTTTGGTTAGTGGTGCCTCTTGCAGCCTCTGTGGCCTTTCAAAAAAGGTGTGTATGTAATGACAGATCATGTGGCACACAGGTGGACATCATTTCACTAATTATGTGACTTCTGAAGGTAATTGCTTGCACCAGAGCTTTTTATGGGATTCATATACATACGCACATGCCAAATGTGTTTTCTATATATTTTTATCATTTCACTTCACCAACTTAGACTACTGTGTTCTGATCCATCACATGAAATTCAGATTAACAAAACATTGAACTCAAGGCTGTAATGTAACAAAATAGGTAAAATGTCAAGGGGGTGAATACTTTTGCAATATATATATATATATATATATATATATATATATATATATATATATATAGATGAATAATCAGAGTATTGCAGTATATAGTGATACCTTTTTTATTGGATAAACATATTCATAGGTTTCATGACGAGCTTTCGAGAGAGTTCCTCTGTCGAGTCAGAATCAATACCTCAACAAAGAGAGGAACGCTCTCGAAAGCTCGTCATGAAACCTATGAATATGTTTGTCCAATAAAAAAGGTATCACTATATACTGCAATACTCTGATTATTCATCTGGATTACTGGACATTCACGGCTACCTCACTCTTCATATATCTCTCTCTCTCTATATATATATATATATATATATATATATATAGAGAGAGAGAGAGAGAGAGATGAATAATTAGAGTAATGCAGTATATAGTGATACCTTTTTTTATTGGACAAACATATTCATAGTTTTTATGACTAGCTTTCGAGAGCGCACCTCTCTTTTTCATGTCGAAGCATCACTGATATACTGTATTCCTATTAAAACAAAAATAACAGAAAAAAATAAAAATAACAACTATTCTGTTCAGTGAGCTATACACAGGTCTATAATGGTCTTGGTCAAAAATAAACAGGGTTGTATATATTTATACATCTTGAAAGTTTGAGGTAAAACAAACAACAACAAAAACTAAAAAACACAATACAATTAGGCAAAACTGGAAAATAATTAACAATAGTCCTTTTATGGTTATAATTCCACAGTGTCCTATAAATATTTATATTGGTTTAAAGTTTGCTAATTAGAGTTTTATTGAGCAATAGCTGATGCTACTTTTAAAAAAATGTCTAGGCAGGGCTTGATTTATTAACATTGCCAGCTGCAAAATGATAGTATCTTGTATTGTAATTGTTATGTTCAATGTTATTATTTACTTTTATACATAGTCCATTGTAATTGAAGTGGAAAAAGATTATCTTCTTTGATGTGAATCATTAAAAGGACACTGCACAATGAAAAAACAATATGCGTTTGTAAACTTTGACGCTAAGAGCATAATTAAGCATACATTATACAGTGTATGTGAATGCAGTGGCTACATTTTTTGAGAGCTGTAGTTGCAGTCTTTGATTCCACATTCTATTTATGGGCCACTGTGGAGGAAGGAGTGTGGTGTCAATTTAATGTTTATTCTGCTATTAAAAAAGGCACTGGACTTCTGACGGTTCCCTTCTCCCCATCCCTTCCTCCAATACAAACTGCAAACACACACCCTATCAC
The DNA here is from genome assembly GCA_027410445.1 of Discoglossus pictus. Lineage (NCBI taxonomy): Eukaryota > Metazoa > Chordata > Amphibia > Anura > Alytidae > Discoglossus > Discoglossus pictus. The sequence continues at coordinate 51,529,857 of CM050163.1, forward strand.
CCAGCTCTCAGGATATGATGTAACAAACACAAAGATATCTACTGAATATGCTCAAACTCCTTTGGTAGAGAGTTTCACAGTCTGACTGCACTTACAGTGATGGAACAATTTTGCTCTTGAAAGTGACCATTTTCGTTCCTCTAACCACAGGGAATGTCCTCTTGTTAACTGAAAACCACTTGTCAGAAAAAGTCCACATGACAAAGCCTTATATTCACCCTGGATGTATTCTTATATGGGTTTCCTACACCTAATGCAGTATATAGTGATACCTTTTTTATTGGAAAACATATTCATAGTTTTCATGACTAGCTTTCGAGAGTGTGCCTCTCTTTTTCATGTCGAAGCATCTCTGATATACTGTATTCCTATTAAAACACAAATAACAGTTATAAAAAAAAAAAAAAATATTTTTTTCTGTTCAGTGAGCTGTACACAGGTCTGTAATGGTATAGGTCAAAAATAAATAAACAGGGTTGTAAATATTTGTAAATCTTGAGAGTTTGAGGTATCATAAAACTGGGGATAGATAAGAAATAAAACAGACAAAAAAACAGAGAAAACAAACAACTACAACAAAAAACTAAAAAACACAAAACATATCCGTAATGTAAAATTAAAGGAATTCTAGATAATGCGACAGGAATTCCATGTTAACATTACGACCTGTGTTTTTAGTATTAAAGTGTTTTATCATTTAAATTTCAAATGCCTCTCTTTCTTGTGTGTTTTTAAAATGACCTCTGAGTATTTTTATTTTCAGATTTTGTATGGAGTGGTTATTTTGTGAAAAGTGGTGTCCAACTGGAGTACAGTAACTGTCCTCGTGCTTTTTGATGGAGCTTCTGTGTAGATTCATTGGTGGATGTACTTTCTGGCTGGTTTCCCCAATATAGCATCCATTTTCACATATAGTACATTGTATCATGTAGACTACATTGGATGATGTGCATGAATATGTGCCTCTGATGTTATAGCTCTTGTTGCTATGGGTGGCTGTGTCCTCTTTGCAGATGTGCTGACATCATTTTCAGCAATTTGTATTGCAGGGTTTGGTGCCATTTTCTCTGTGGTGCTGTTCATTGGCCAATCTTCTGTTCACCAATGCTTGCCTCAGATTTGGTTGTTGTCTGAATGCAAGAATGGGAGGTTTGGGGAATATATGTTTTAATTCTGCGTCCTCTGTTAGTTGAGGTTGTAGATCCTTAAATATTTTGCGTATTCCTTCTAGAACCGGATGGTATGTTGTAACCAGCGGTGTACGCAAAGTCTTTAGTTTCGTTTTGTATTGCAACAGGTGTTCACGGGGTGTTTTAATGGCAGAGGTTATTTTCTGTGTAATGACATGAGGTTTGTAACCCTTTTGCCTGAAGAAGTCAGACAGCGCTTTTAAATGTTGTCGCTGTCCCCAGTGTTTGAACATATGCTTGCCATAAATTGTCCCTTTTTTAGTATGTGAGGGATGGACACAGATGAGTGAAGTTTGCCATTTGTGATGGATATGGTTGTATCAAGAAAGTTCACCTGATCTGCAGAGTAATGCATTTTAAGTTTAATACAAGGGTGGAAAGTGTTAAAGGAGTTGTGGAAGTCTCTGAGGTTTTTCTCTCCCTCGATCCATTTGATGAATAGATCATCTATATAATGGTAGTATTTATAGTTTGTGGATATATGTGAACAGGAATCTGTGTTCCATTTAGCCATAAATAGATTAGCATACTGTGGTGCCATTTTGGTGCCCATTGCTGTCCCCATAATTTCCAGGTACACATGTTAGTTGAAGGTGAAGTAATTGAGGATCAGGATGTATTCCAGTGGTTTAGTAATGGTGTCAGAGTTATATTTATGGTTCTGAGCATGAGTAGAGAGGAACTTAAGACATGCCTCAGTACCATCTTTCTGCAGGATTTTGCTATAAAGAGATTCAACATCCATGGTAAGGAGTAGTGTGTTAGCAGGTAGGTCCTCAATCTGACTGAGTTTGTTAAGAAAGTCTGTGGTGTGTTAGCAGGTAGCAAGGTATAAAGGTTATACCTTGTAGGCTGTATTATTTTAAAAACATTTTATCATGTTTTCAACTGAAATTCTAAGAAAAGTATTTAAACATATGACCACTGTAGACCTGCATTCCTGCCAAGTCAAAGACATTTAGAAACAAAGCCGTATGTGTGCAAAACTGGTCACACTGCATTTTTGATCTACCCAAATGATTGTGCTTGAGGCTTATTTAAAGCTGTCCTTCGACCTTTCCTGTTATCTGCATCATTTATGTTTTGTTGTTAGGGTCAGAGTTAGGGGTTAGGGTTAGGTGTTAGGGGTTTGGGTAATAGAGGACCGATAACAAGAAATGTCCCAGGTCCTTTTCCTGTTGACATATTTATTATTTATTTTGAAGTAGGATTGGAGAGTAAGCTAAAGCCATTTCCATAAACATCCAATTTTTTTATTGAACAAAACTTTCTGTAAACATTCTATAGGTATGGATGGATATAAACCCATTGTCAATAGTAATGTGCCATAAACGCAGATCAGACACATTTTGTGAGTGCTTCTCGGTAAGTTACCTTGCAAAAGTGCCAACTCACAACTCCTAATTAACTCTAACCTGCCCCACTCTCAGACTCAAGTATATATAGGTAGGTACACTCCTGTTTACGAATAGATATATAAAGAATAAAAAAAAACACAATTTAAAACTCAATGTTCGCTCTGGCAAACAAACCTAACCACAGTCTGATAATAAAATTGTGATTTCCAGTTATTTTGATTTTCAAATAGTACAATAGCTTACATAATGCAGTAATTCAAATGTGCACTCTAGTTTATTGAAATAGCCAAGACTTCCCACCTACCTATCCATTTTATGGTAAGGATGAGTGTAATATTTTCATTTTTGTTGCAACAGCTTTTAACCCCTCATATCACTCTTAGACGGCTTCCTGCTGCAGTTCTAGCTGCATTTATCCTCTGACCATTTTTGTTTGGTACCTAGTGTCCCGGGGAAACAAAGCTAGGGACCACCTCATCAACCTGTTCCTGGCATTTGCTAAGCTGTCTAGGAGGAAGCAGAGTTGTTCATTGGGAGGTTTTCTGCATTTACCTCCTAGTGGGCTGTAGGTGGTGCTCTCTGCTCAATATCCCCCCACCAGGTTTCATTTGTGCTTCATATAAAATGTTTTATTTTTTTCTTTGCTTTACAGTCTAAAAGCTATTTTTTACAATAGTATGTGTGGATATGGTCCATCTTGACTGAGCATCAAACCAGACTAATATACTGTGTCCAGTTCTAAAGAGTCTATCTAAATAAGCATATTATTATATTAGAAAAAAGGTTGGGTGACTAAACTGATACTTGATGATCTAAAAGGCAAAACTCAAAGACCGTAGGCACCTCATAATGCACTCAAATGCATTGGACCAATCCAGGAAGCTTTAATACCTATTCCTAAGCCTTGAGAGCCCAGGCCCTAAATAATATTTACATAGACGCTCCTTGCGCTGGTGGAGATGAGCGCCATAGGCGCTCATCCCTATGACCCCGTATGACTTAGGCATGGAGCGCCAAAGGTGCTCACTGCACCGGTGGAGATGAGCGCTGTAGGCGCTCATCCGTACGACCCACGGGACTACAGTTCAACATAAATCTACGAGCCGGGGGACTACAAAAAAAAAAATACAAGGTCCAAAAAATACAAAGTTAACGGCAGAACCGCACACATCCAAAGACACAAAAAAACACAAAATACAAAAAGAAAAACATAAAAAAATATAACACACACCACGGGGGGACAGGCAGCACGTCTGTCAGTGAGGTTGGTTGCGAAATTAACTTGCATTTCATCACTTTACAGATTGAAAAATCGCCTAAAAGAGAGAAAAAATAGTGTCCGAAAAAAATGAAAATGAGGCTAAGCACGTAAAATTAAAACACCTACTCGGAACACTTACCCAAACTCAATAACACTTCATACGGCACGTAACACACATCATGCGGTCCGTAACACATACAAAATCGCAGACATTTTCTTTGCTCGAACTAACTAACTTGCGCAAAATAGCAGCTGGAACGCAAATTGATAGCTGGAACGCAAATAGCACATGCGTATTGCGTTCTAACGGTTTCTACTTCATCTCAAAGTCTATAAATACTGCAAACTTTCCAGAAATTTCTACATTTCTCCTCAGGTGATGAACAGTGTGACTGAACATTTCATTGGAGGCATTACTTCTGAAGCAACTTCATTATCACTTTAGAAGTTTAAAATCTGCAAATTACAGAAAATAGGTAAGCTATAATTAATTAATACATTAACACAATTTAAAACAAAAAAAAACATATATACAGTAGTTTCAAATATTGCAATGTTATTCATGTATAGTAACATTTAAAGCATATCTAAAGTTTAAGCATTCATTAATATAAATTAATAATTTAGAAAAAAATTGACTTATAATTGACAAAAAACTTAATATTGACAAAAAAACAATATTAATGTACAGAAGCAATTAGTAGACATTATTCATGTATAGTAAGATTTCAAAGACACATAAATGTTTATGCGGGGTAAAATGCTATATATTTCAAAAGAAGAAAAAAGGAGACATTTCAACAAGAACATAGCTTTTATTAAGATATAGTTTACAACATAATTTATGCTTTCAGCAACAACAACAAAAAACATATTTACACTGCATTTCAACATTTCAATTTTTTTTCATTTTCAACAGACTCTGTCTGGACAGTGTCACTGAATAATTTGCAGCACTGCATGGTTTAACACGGACTGTAAAATCTGCAGCAATTTACAGCCAACAAATTAAAACCAACAGGTTAAAAAAAAATATTTCAACATTTGCATTTCTGTCTATCGTTTTCAACAGACACTGCCTGAAGAGTGTCACAGGAAGATTGGCAGCAGGGGACCCTCTGTCATTTATACACAACTAATAATTCAACACAACAGGTACAGTATAACAAGTAAAAAAAAAAATCTATCCTGTTTGGTGTGCGCTAATGTCAAAGTGCACTGCAACATAACTAACCCTCTAAGCCTAACCCCATAACCTACAACCCTAATGCTAACAGTGACGCACACAAAAGAGAATATCACAAAACAAAAAAAACAAAAAAATCAAAGTCCCTAATTCCAATAGTGGTGCACACAAAACAGGATACTACAACAAATATTGTTAACACATATAAAATGGAAGAATATATCCTGTTTTCTGTGCAACAAACTCAAAGCCTAACCCCATAACCTAAACCTCTAATGCCAACTGTGGTGAGCACAAAACAGTATACTACTACCACCAATATTGTTTACACATATAAAATCATAGAATAAATCCTGTTTTGTGTGCACCGACCTCTAAGCCTAACCCCATAAAGTAAACCTCTACTGCCAACTGCGGTGCACACAAAACAGGATACTAAAACAAATGTTGTTAACACATACTAAATCAAAGAATATATCCTCTTTTGTGTGCACCAAGCTCTAAGCCTAACCCTTATAACCTAAACCTATAATGACAACAGTGGTGCACACAAACCAGAAAAATACAACAAATGTTCTTAAAACATAATAAATGCAAGATATATCCTCTTTGATATGCACCACTCTCTAAGTCTAACCCCAGAAGCTCTCTGAATACATACAAAATGTAAGTATATATCCTGTTTTATATGCTCTTAGTGCAAAAAAACATTTATTTAAATGTTATTTTAATATTTCCATCTCTCTCTTTAATTCTCAACAGACACTGCCTGAAGACTCTTATCATCTCTACAGCAATTTCACACAACACATTTGAAGAAAAGAGGTACAGTATTACAAGTAAAACAAAAAAAACATCAAGTACTGCTGTTTACACATATAAAATGGAAGTACCTATCCTGTTTTGTGTCTGCCTTTGTGGAAACGTACTGCAAGCTAACTAACACTCTAAGCCTAACCCCGAAACCGTAAACCCTTAATGACAACATTGGCGCATGCAAAACAGGATAGCAAGAACAAAACAAAAAGGCGTACACTAACCCCTAATGCCAACAGTGGTGCACACAAAACAGAAAATGACAATGCTCTTAACATATACAAAATGGAAGGATATATACTATTTGTGGTGCACAACCTTCTAAGACCAACTCCATAGCCAAAGACATAATGACAACACTGCCACACAAAACAGTATAACACAAAAAATGCTGTTAACATATACAAAATAGAAGGACCTATCATGTTTGCTGTGCGCCTTTTGCAACATAGACTGTAACCTAACTATTCTGATAAGCCTAACCTCAGAAAGCTAACCTCATAATGCAAACAGTGCTGCACACAAAACAGGATATGAGAAAAAAATAAAAAATAAACAAAGGAGCAAAAGTATTAATCGACTACTTTTATTTACAGTTTAATATGGCAGATACTGACAAGAAACAGGAAAAGAAAAGCCGTCAAATTCGACGACAAAAAGAAATTTGAAATTCAACGACAAAAAGAAAGGGACTCGCAAGCAAAAGATTAGCGGCTGACAAACTAACATCCAAGCCCAAGAAGGCTACTAAAAAAACAAAAGCATTTAGAAAATGTTGCTGAACAATCAGATATGAATTCTAATGAGGATTTAGACAGTCACATTGATATATCTTCTCACAATTGTCCTTTACTTAAATATTTAGCAGTAGAGGTTCACAATTGTAGTAATATTAATATTGTCCGTCAGTTTTGTGGAGCTTATTATTTCAAACAGGTAAGACCAAGTGATGGCCAGTTCGTTAGTCGCTGTCAAAAAGGCAAGGTAAGACTTTCACAAAGACAACAATTCCCAACATATTTGAAAATTATTCTGACAGAGCCTTCTTTCCCTAACTACCAAAATTTCAAAACAAATATAAGATTGTATAATAGTGCCATATCCTTTGCATCTATGGGTGCAACATTAGCTGCTAATGTGCCAGGACATGGCCCTTAGTGCTTTAAAGTCCAAGGACAAAGTTATCATCGTACTTCACATTTACATCCAGAGCAAGGAGAGCAAAGAACATTTTCTCTACTATATGTCCTAGATACTATGGAAGCTGTTGAACAACGTATGCAGCTTCCAGAAAATAAAAAATGCTTACCCATTGAGATTGATAAAATTATGGCCTAAAACTCATACTCTCAAGCTCATAAAAAATTGTCAAGAAATAGAATAAGAACAAATAATTCATGCAGAATTACATCAGTTACCAATCCCAAAAGTCAATATGGTTCTTAAAAGAGATCGCCATACTGATAAACGCTGTTACAACTTACCAACATCAAATGAGGTTGCAATGGTCTTTCAAAATGATGAGGGAGAACCACCATTTCAAAGGGAGATTAGAATATATCCCAGAAATGAGGAGCAACCTTTTATCAACATAAGTATCTTAAGTACAAATTTAGATCCAATGACATATTCAATTTTTTTTCCAAATGGGGAAGCCGGATGGCAACCCAAATTAACACTTGACAGTTACCCAAATTCAAAAGTACGTGTCAGAAATAATATTTGCATGCTTGAATTTAAAGTGGCTCAAAATGCCATTCGAGATGGATTTAATCTTATTTTATGTGGTGGAAAACTGACACAACAATGGATCATTGATTCATATTTGCAAGTTGAGGCAAATAATTTACATTTCATAAAATATCAACAAGATAAACTACATGTAGAACAGTATTCTGGACTAATGGATTATGTCGCTGAGGGAGCTACAAACAGAGAGCTTGCAGCTGGCAAAGCCATCATTTTACCTTCTTCTTTCCAAGGATCTTCTCGCAATATGCAAGAAAGGTACAATGAGGCTATGGCTATTGTAACAAAATTTGGAAAACCAGATTTATTTATTACATTTACATGTAATCCACAATGGCCAGAGATTGTACAGAATCTGCTAATTGGACAAACTGCTTCCGATAGACCAGATTTGGTGGCAAGAGTCTTCAAAATCAAATTAACTGAATTAATATGTGACATAACCATACCTCAGTTATTTGGCAAATGTCTAACTTATGTTTATACCATAGAATTTAAAAAAGAGGCCTTCCACATGCACATATGCTTATAATCCCTCAAGAAAAATATAAATTGGATACAAGGTGACAAAGTGGATTCAGTCATCATTGCTGAACTACCAGATCCAGAAATACATGGTAGACTATATAAGATTGTAATTCATTGCATGATTCATGGACCATGTGGAGATATTAATCCACAATCACCATGTATGAAAAATAAAAAATGCACTAAAGAATTTCCAAAAGATTATAGAGACAAAACTTATGCCAATTGTGATGGCTATCCATTATATAGAAGATGAGAAGGCCAAAATGCCATTATTGGTGGGAAAAAAGTTGATAACAGATATGTGGTGCCATACAATCCACATTTGCTCATGAAGTATAATGCACACATTAATGTGAAAGCTTGCACTTCTATAAAATCCATTAAATATGTCTACAAATATATTTACACAGGCTATGATGCAGCTACTGTAGTGGTCAAAAGTGTGGAAAATCCAGAACAAACTGAGTTATTACATGATGAACTTGCATCTCATGAAATACAGGATCGCTCACATCCAGTATATTGATTAGCTGTCCCTTGCCTCTAAGTCAGTACAATTTAATTGAAACCACGTAGTTTGTCGATGCTCACTTTGTGCCAAAGCATTTCTTTAATTTACAACATTGAAATAAACTAACAGCCTTATTATATTGCGATTCGGTAAATTTAAAAGGGCTCTATTTAAGCACGCAGCATATATTTTTTAATCAGTGAACTTCTATCCAAAAGCAAGGTCTTCACTAACTATAAACTTCTGTAAAAAAATATGCTGTGTGCTTAAATAGAGCCCTTTTAAATTTACTGAATCACAATTTAATAAGGCTGTTAGTTTATTTCAATGTTGTAAATTAAAGAAATGCTTTGGCACAAAGTGAGCATTCGCAAACTTCGTGGTTTCAATTAAATTGTACTGACTTAGAGGCAAGGGAATTGTTGTATATTGACATTCCCTACCACTATGTTTTTGTTAATGGATTATGGCGAAAAAGAAAAAGCTGTGGAAATAAAATTATAACTAGAATATACACTGTAAGTCCAAGAGACCTTGACTGTTTCTGCTTATGTTTACTCCTTTTAAATGTTCATGGCGCACTAAGTTTTGAACAGTTGAGAACTGTTTATGACATAGTTTATGAAACATTTCATTAATAGATAGGTGATGATGAAATAGCTATTTTCGGTGTAAGTTTGTTTCACAAAAAGTCATTTTTTTAATTTAAATTATACTAAATAGAACAAATGTTTATGCTAATCTATATTATTTAAATGTTTTTGAGGCTGGACCAGTACTGTGGATAATGAAATCATTTAATTACATTCAGTTAATTTAATTTAAGTTCCAGATGCATAGTATGCTGGTTTGAAGACCTAAAACTAGTAACATGAAACATTTTAAAAAAGTTTATTAACTATTATATGTAGCACTGATGAGTTCTATAAATAAATGCTCTGTCGGTTTTAATTTTCAAGACTCACCGTTGCTTTATAAGACCTATAAACATGCAGGTAGTTAATTCAGACAATAAACATATGTCCATATAACACATTTTTGAAATTCATCAGAGTATGTTGTAAATGTGATGTTATCTTTTTATGCAGATTGATAATATTTAACAGGTTTTTCTAATAGCTGTAACAGATGAAATGGGAGATACCTTTAAATACCACATTATTGTGTTGATATTGAATAAAAATATATTATTATTAAAATGTAAAAGAGTGTAATGGCCATTGGCCAGAATAGAATCTTATGTATTGAAAAAATATTAATAATATTACAAAAAATTGCCTACATATTGAAATCACTAAAAACAAGGTAAAACAATTTTAATCTTAACAACTTTTTATGTAAAGAAGGTGGCTCAAGGAGTCTCTGTACTGGGTAATATCTTCAGAGGTGCTTCCACAACTATGTGGTATTACAAAAGAAAAGAACAAAGGAATCCCTTTCTTGTGGTGCACACCCTAGAACCTAATCTCCTTTTCAGAGAGTAACACTTTTATCTCAGTTAAAACAATAATCAAATCTTAAAAACTTGAAACACAGATGCCATTCTAGTAATATATGGATGCATTGGAGAGTAGATAGTATTTATTAGCCAAGGACACTTCTTCCACTTGTTTCTCACTGAATCTCAATTAATATCAGTGGAGTGGTTGGACAAAGTGCTAAGTGCTGATATTATCAAATAAAGTAGAAAGATAAATACATCCAATAAAGTGCAAAAAAATGTTTAAAGTGAGCTAGTGATAAGGTGCTGCCAAAAGAATATTAATTGAAAGCGTCTCTTATATTATTATATCTGTGTTAAAGTGCTATGTGCCTAAATACCATCAGTATTGATATTCAGAATTTAAATTCAAAGTCTAAATTTATATTGGTGGTCCCATATATGGGTGTGCTATGTATATACATTTTAAGATGTCAAAACATGGATGGATAGTATCTTGAAGGAGTAACCTAAGTGCTATACCATAGACTATTATAGGTATACTATTCCCCAAAAACTAAACTTCGTAAGCCTCCTCTGTGTTTGTTCTTCCTACATTTAGATTTGGTTAAAAAATGTACACATTTGAGGGTAGCACGATGATACTTGGGTCAGTTGTCTATAAGGTTAGTTTGTTTACTCCTAAATCGTGGCGCTGCCTAGATGCCGTCTAATGACGTCATCAGCATGCATCACGTAATGTAGCATGGCATCTAACCCGATGCACATTTCTTTTTTTTTCATCATGAGATTAAAAAGGAATTGCTCAAACCTACTAGACTTTAAAAGAGAAGCAAAAGAGCTTCAATCCCGCTTCCTTGAAAGGGGATATAAGAAAAAAAGTCTTGAAAAAAAGCATATCACAGAGCAAGAGATACTGAAAGAGAATCACTACTGGTAGATAAAACCAAAAATAATGAAGATAGAGTCAGATGTATTGGTACTTATAATCGCAAATGGCACGAGGGGAAAAAAAAATTTGACAAGTGTCATGAACATGACCAAGGGAGCATGACAATGTTGCATTGGGATTATGTATTATTGTGTGTGGTTATATGTTGCCTGTACATGGTCATTATGTATACTAGTTATTATACATTATAAGAGGAAAAATGTGTTATAGAATATATGTGGAATTGGTAAGAATGATCTGCATGGAAATTATCTGCCGGACATTGCATCTGTACAGATACAGGCCTTCAGTCCAGACAGCTGCCTACACTTCAAGTAGTCCTAAGCGAACACTTGAGCTTTACATCAAGGTTTTCTGCCCTAGCTAGCCATGGACACCTGGCCTATCGTTTTAGATATCTGATGAGGGTTATCTCAATTGTTATAGCAACCAGGGCTACAGGACAGATGTGTGACATCAGTCACATACACAAATGTACATAAGGGCGTGGTATTGGAGAGTATACATATGTTGTTTTGATCATTCAATAAAGGTTCAGTTATAGTTTTCACATATCCACAGTGTGAGACTATTTATGTGTTTTGCATCCTGACTAGGGAGTGGTCTTCCCTTAGTCCACTAGTAACCTGTATCCAGTCATATTTTGTGCCACAGAGAACAGGAACTACACGATTATGCTGGGGAAGGTTTGAACCAGGTTCATATCAAACACCCTTGAAGAAGCAGATCGTTGAAGGGTTAATAAAAACTCTATTTGTGTAGGGAAACTAGAAATAGTAACACACACATAAAATGTGACCTAGAAACAGTAACTGACACATATAGAATGTGACCTTCTGCCAGATAGGGGTAGCTTCATACTATGTAACCACCTTATGTTACGAGAACTTCTTGTTCTGTGACTGACAAGGCTAACCACATACTGTTTTTACTGAATTTGCAACATCCTCATGATATGCCTTGTTTGTTCTCAGGGGGTATATAAGCTTTGTTTCCTTGAAAATAAATCAAGCTGGTCTGGAAATCCCCTATTGTGTCTTTATTTCCTCACTGGCTCCCGGAGATCTCTGTAAAGGGTTAACTGTCCCAAGCCGTCAACACAATCAGAAAATGTCCTAACAATCGTGACAACAAACATTGGAATAATCTGTTGGAGGATGCCTTTCCTAAACAATAAAGCACAAATAACCAGTAGAAGATCAGTTAACCTAAGAGATAATGGAATTATGGTTATATCTTTTACTAATACTGGTATTCTAACACTGCGCTAACACCTACTTGCAATCACACCATCCTTTTATGTAAGTAAGGTTGCTACAGGTGTCTCTATACTGGGTAATATATTCAGAGGTGCTCCCACAACTATGTGGTATTACAAAAGAAAAGAACAAAGGAATCCCTTTCTTGAGGTGCACACCCTAGAACCTAATCTTCTTTCAGAGAGTAACACTTTAAAACTTAACCTTTAATTTTATCTCAGTTAAAACAATAATCAAATCTTAAAAACTTAAAACAAAGACGCCATGCTAGTAATTTCCTGCCAGTATGGAAAAAAGAACCTGTACTCTTCAAACTTGAAATATAAGTAGTCTGACAAAGCTTTACTAATGTCTTGAATGGCCCAACACACCCCTGCAACTTGATTGGTTGTAGTAATGCAGTGAGATGTGGGCAATATGTTACTCATGTAAACACAGATTTTATTTTATCTCTCCGTAAATAATGCATATATTTAAAACATTCAAAAAGGGTTTCAACATGCTTTTATGAGAACTTCACAGTGATGAAGTCCAAATTATGCTGAATTAAAATCCCCTTTAAGCCCAGGCTATAATTATATTCTATTTGTGTACTGACTGTGAAGGTTTACAGGGGTGTTTGGTGAATATACCATTTTGTATTGTGATTTTTTATATGATAGAAGGGTTATGCATTTGTGTTTCAGACATCCATCCTTACCATCCATTAGTTTGTTACAATAAATAGTAAACTGGTGAATTCTAAATATCTGTTGCCTGCAGTACATAGCTTCATATTTGATCCATTTATTACTTGGACTTATAAATGTGTTATCCTGCTAGAGCTAATAAAACTGTAATATTAACTTATTAACTTATATGCATCTGTTCTGTGATTTCTCCTGAACAGTAAGTGTGTTGTGTACTTGTACATTGATTAGTGGCAGCTAAGGGGGGGGGGGGCGATTGCCTGTGTAAAGGGATATCAGTGTGTGACTTTTTTGTGGTCTTGCATCTGTTCTGTGATTTTTGAACAGTAAGCGTGTTGTGTACTTGTGCAGTGAGTAATGGGTAGGTGAGTAGTAAGAACCTGATAAAAACAGATGAAGGTGCGAACACTTCTAGCATAAAGGCAGTTCTAGTATAAGTGTAGGAGTTTAAATATAAGTAGGGAGTGCAAAGGGGGAGAACATTGTAGTGCTTTATACATTTTTCTTTTTTACCCACTGTAATTATGAGTCAGTCCAGTAGAAACCTTACTCTGAGTATATCCTGTCATATGTATTCACTACTGGAACTGGAGAGGAGAATTGTAGTGTTATTGCTCCACTGGAAAGGGGGTTGGTGCTCACGAAGCACAGTTTAACTGGGCCCAGCATTAAGGATGGAGCTGGGGCTGTTGAGGATGTCCAGGGAGGTAGCTTGGTTACAGTTAGAAAGGGAATCTGCCCTCCCACTCCTCCAGTAGAACTGTTCTCCAGGCTGTTAGATGAAACAGCTCTATCTGGCATTGCCATTCCTGAATGGACATCCCCAACAGTTTCACTCACTCTGGCAAATATGTTGGTGTTTGCCAATTCAGAACTGGCCTGCCTCCTCCTGTTCCCCCTAACAGCCGGGAGAACAGTTCTACTGGAGGAGTGGGAGGGCATAATAGGCAGAGCAACAGACAGGTTTTGGTGGTAGGGGACTCTGTTATTAGGAAGGTAGACAGGGTTATTTGTCACCCAGATCCCAGCAATCGAACAGTTTGCTGTCTTCCAGGTGCTCAGATTCGGCATGTTGTGAATCGGTTAGACAAATTATTGGGAGGGCCTTGAAATGAACCAGCGGTCTTCGTACATAATGTTACCAATGATGTTACCAATGACAAAGTTAGTGGAAGATGGAGTGTCCTAAAGAATGATTTTAGAGAACAAAGTAATAAGCTGAAGGCAAGGACCTCCAAGGTAGAATTTTCTGAGATACTACCAGTGCCACGTGCTAGCCCAGGGAGGCAGAAGGAGCTTAGGGAGGTTAATGTGTGGCTAAAGATGTGGTGCACTAAGGATGGGTTTGGGTTTTTAGAGCACTGGGCTGAATTCTCACTTTGGTACAATCTCTACAGCAGCGATGGATTGCACCTTAATGATGAGGGAGCATTTGTGCTAGGGGATAGGATGGTAGAAAGACTGGAGGAGTTTTTAAACTAGTAGGTGTGGGGGAGGGACTAGATATAAGTAATGGGGTAGAAAGTGTAGAGGGTATAAGGGATGAATTAACAACTCATAGGGGAGGAGATGGGGGAGGGGTAGTATAGTCAATAGGGAGGTATTACTATAACTCAAGTTTAGTGGCAGGCACCACCAAACTACAAACTCATAACATAAGATGTATGATTGCTAATGCCAAAAGCTTGCCAGGAAAAATGTGAGAGTTAGAATTATTAGCAATTAATGAAAAATGGGTTTTAATAGGCATTACTGAGACATGGTGGGATGAATCTCATGACTGGACAGTTAATCTGGATGGTTATAACATATTTAGGAAACATAGGGGCTGCCCCCTCCATGAATGATATCCTGATACGTACTATTCCCACACCCACGGTTCTTACTCGCGCATTGATACCTTTTTGATAGCTTCGTCATTGTTTGATCGCTCAAGGAGGGTGGAAATAAGGGTATGCCCCTGGTCGGATCACGCGGTGGTGAGCATAGACATAGATCTAGGGGTGAACATGTCCACACCATACACATGGAAACTAAATGAGCTTTTACTTGCTAACCCAGAGCTGTCGACCCAAATTAAAAAAGATCTTCTCCTTTACTTTGAGTGCAACCGCTCGGGGGACTCGGGCATAGGCTGGGTTTGGATGGCCCATAAGGCCTTTATTAGGGGGTCATGCATTAAGCTAGCTTCTGCTTTTAAAAAACAATGTAAAATCAGAGAGCAGGAAATCACTACTAGGCTACAGGACCTGGAGGCTAGGAACCAGTCTCGCCCCTTCTCTAGACTTCGCCAGAAAATAGACCAGTGCAGGCTAGAGCTAGATGCGGTGCTCTCCCACAAAACGGAAAAAGCCATGCGACGAACCAAACATCTGTTCTACTCAAAGTTAATAAGCCGGACTCTATGTTGGCTATAAAGCTTCGGTCTAAGATAGCGGAGTCTAGGATCTTAAGTATAAAAACTGCAAAGGGACAGGTAACGGTCAGCCAAAATATCATCAAGCAAACGTTTGCTGACGTCTATAGCTCAATTTACTCCACGAAGCTGCAACCGACCACGACCCTTCTTCGGTCTTACTTGGATTCCTGCGATCTTCCTAAGGTATCAGATCAGAGCGTGGCTACACTCAATTCAGACATAACCGTAGAGGAGATACTTGAAGCTATCAATAGCTTAAAGATAGGGAAAGCCCCTGGCCCTGACGGCTTTACCAACTCCTACTACAAGTCCTTTGTGCATATTCTAGCACCTTATCTCTGCCAACTATTTAACTCCATTCTAAACGGGGAACCAATGCCCCCCAGAACTGAATAGGGCTGACTTGATTGTCTTTCCCAAAGAAGGCAGAGACCCACTAGACGAAAAATTATAGGCCCATATCCCTTATAAATGGAGATCTTAAACTGTTAGCCAAGATTATTGCAGATAGGATCTCGGGGTTCCTCTCGGATTTGATCCACAAGGATCAAACCGGTTTCGTCCGACACCGGCAGACAGCTGATAACATTCGAAGGACTATGAACATCATACACTTGGCCTCTCAGGACAGGACCCCCCTTTGTGTGCTGGCTCTTCACATGGAAAAGGCCTTTGACACACTGGAGTGGTCTTATTTATACGAGGTGCTGGCTAAGTTTGGCTTTAAAGGTCGATTCATACAGCTGATCATAACACTATACAAGAATCCGCAGGCTTGTTTAAAACTCCCAGGATCGGAAAACATTTCTATAGCTATCCAGAGGGGAACCCGGCAAGGCTGCCCCTGGTCTCCGTTACTATTTGCGTTGGTGGTCGAGCCTTTGTCCCAACAAATTAGATGTAACACAGAGCTAAAAGGGATGCAGGTGGGTCATCATCACTTGAAATGCTCGCTATTTGCAGATGACCTTCTCTGCACCCTAACTGAGCCAGCGAGGTAAATCCCCGCTTTGCTGTCAACCCTAGGCGAATTCGGTGCCTTATCGGGTCTGCAAATCAATGTGGAAAAGACCAAGGCCCTGGGAATAGACATTCCTCACACGGTCCTGGGGGCACTGAAAGCGGAATTTAAATTTCAATGGCCCAAAAACTCTATTAAATACCTGGGAGTTAGAATCGCCAAGAAGCTGTCGGACATGTACAAAACCAACTTTCCGCCCTTAATTAAACAATTAAACGAAGAAATGCGAAACTGGGCAAAAAATAATATCTCGTGGACAGGGTGGATTAACTCGGTGAAAATGACGGTTCTGCCAAGAATATTGTACTTATTCCGAACTCTCCCAATACCGCTGGATATGAAGGAGATAGATGAACTCCAAGCTTCTATTTTTTATTTTATATGGCGAGGAAGGTCACCGCGAATAGCGAAAAAGACTATGTTCCGGCAGAGGTCTCAGGGGGGACTCTCGTGCCCGAACCTGAAGCTCTACTTGAGAGCGGCGAAACTCATTCCACTAGTCCACTCGAGTAAGCTACAACCGCTGTGGACCTTTGTGGAAAACTGGCAAATGAAGCCCCACTCGTGGGACACTATAGTCTGGGACGTGCCCCCGACGGGTGCTAGGCAGCAATATCCCAATCCCATAATTTTATCAACCCTGATGGCTTGGGCTAGGTCCAGGCCGGTCGGTGGTTTGGCTCCCCTTCTATCACCATTGTTGTCAGTTAAATCTTTACCGAAATTCGGGATGGGGTTTAGTCCCACCTCCAGACAGTGGTGGCTGGGCAGTCCACTGGAAAGAGCAGGAACCTGGTTCTCAGATGATGCTCTACTATCCCATACCTCCCTTATTACCAAATACCACATACCAGAGAGTGAACTCTGGAATTACAGAAAAATAAGACACTGGTTATCCTCACTAGCCCGAGTATTTGGGACCCCGAAACTTTCCTGGTGGTCGACTATATGTGCAAAACTGCCCTCTATCAAAGGCCTCCTTGGGTCTTTATATTCATTTCTAAATAACTCTCAGAACATACAGAAACCAAAATATATGCTGCAATGGGAGAATGACCTAGGTAGGGAGCTAGTTAGAGCAACTTGGAGAGAAATCTGCACCATCCTAACAAAAGGATCATACACATATAGCCTATTGGAGACCTCAATCAAAGTGTTGCATAGGACCTACTATACTCCTTATCTGATGTCCAGACTTAATAATAGTCTTAGCGAGGACTGCTTTAGAGGATGCAAACTCAGGGGAGACTTTCAGCATATATGGTGGACGTGCCAGGTGGTACAAAAAGTATGGAGGGAGATGACTGACTTATTCTCGCAGGTGACAGGGACAAGGCTGAGGCCGGAGATGGTGATTTGTCTTCTTGGGGTTCATGGGCCCGGTCTCTCAAAAGAACAAAACAAACTGTGGCAATTTATGGCTCTTGCCACCAAAAGCTGCATAGCAAAAAACTGGAAAGTGGCAACACTGACCACCAAAGAGATCATTTTAAAAACAAATGATGTTATGGTAAATGAGAGACTGTCCCATGTCCTACAGAACATGTCCCCCCTATTCCAGAATATCTGGACTCCATGGCTGGCCTCAGCCCACAACATTAAGATGGGAACGTGACCGGGACAGAGGGGACCGAGGCTCTTGCTCGGGGATGGCGGTCGGGGGGAGCCCGGATGACCACTTATACCTATTGAATCCCAGCCATTGTGGGTTTGGAGGAGTACACCAGGTAATTACTACCCTTTTCCCTTCCCTGTTTTTTCCCTTTCCTTTATCCCTACTTCTCCCCACCCAATTAAGTTGACATTGTTGATGTTTATATTTTCCAGTTTATATATTCTTGTCTCTTTATAAGAAACAGACAATAGCATAAAAAAAATATTAAAAAATGCCATGCTTGAAGACATAGAGGGATAGACAGGGCATAGTATAATAATGTTACAACGTTTCAGTCAGAAAACTAGGAAAAATGCAGACAGTATCTTGGTTAAGATGTTTGGGAATCGTGTGACTGTACGATATAATTATCTTGTTGTTCTGTTGTCTACTCTTTTACTAAATGCAATGTGATATTGTTACCGTGTCTTCAACAATAAAAAAGAATGAATAAAAAAAATAAAATAATAATTTTAAGGGCCCAACAAAAACTCTTAATTTTAAAAGGGCAGATTGTAACGGTCTAAGGGCAGCAATACAAAGTATAGACTGGGACAGAGAACTGATAGGTAAAAATACTGAACATAAATGGACAACATTTCAATCCTTACTAAATATGCATACTTATCAACATATACCAAGTGGGAATAAATCACATCCAATGTGGCTTAACAATGATTTAAAGATCAAGATACTGAGTAAAAAACAGGCATTTAAATTATACAAATAAGAGGGGACAGAGATTGCTTTACGGTGGATACAGGAATTGCAGTAAATATATGCTCATGGATTGAGTGCTGGCTAAAAGACAGGAAGCAAAGGGTTGTTGTAAATGGAACATACTCCGATTGGACTCATGTGGTAAGTGGGGTTCCTCAGGGTTCAGTATTAGATCCTCTCCTTTTTAACATATTTATTAGTGACTGGAAAGTAGTGTCTCCATTTTCGCTGATGACACAAAGTTGTGCAAGGTAATTAAATCAGATATTGATGTGCTTTCCCTCCAAAGGGATTTACATAAAATTGAGGAATGGGCATCTAAATGGCAGAAGAGATATAATATGAATAAATGTAAAGTTATGCATCTGGGAAGGAAAAATAGCCATGCAATTTATAATCTTAATGGAGCAAATATAGGGGTCTCAGATATTGAAAGGGATTTGGGAGTGCTTGTGGACAACCACATAGGTATCAGTGCACAAAGACAAGCAGCAGCTGCAAAGGCAAACAAAATATTAGCATGTATTAAGAAGGGAATAGAAGCAAGGGAAGCAAATATAATTTTGCCACTATACAAATCTCTAGTATGCCCTCATTTGGAATATGGAGTACAATTTTGACCATCGCTTCATAAAAATGACATTTTAGAGCTGGAAAAGGTACAGAAGGGGGCAACAAAACTAATAAGGGTAATGGAGGGGCAAAGTTATGAAGAAAGACTAAACCAAATTAAGCTTATTTTCTCTAGAAAAAAGGCGTCTAAGAGGAGATATGATTACCTTATATAAATACATCCAGGGTCAGTATAAAGATTTGTTAAGGGAGTTTTCAACTGACAAGAGGACATCCCTTGAGGTTAGAAGTAAAAAAAAAATTCACCTTAAAGAAAGAAAAGCGTTCTTCACAGTAAGGGTGGTTAATCTCTCCCAGAGGAGGTGGTGACAGCGGATTCAATGGAGGGGGAGTGGGGAGACACAGAGGGGGGGAGAGACACAGGGGAGTGAGAGAAGGGGGAATATGAATATATTCTCCAAAACTCAGACTTAAATATGTTTATATTAAGACGTGATACCACTCCTTCTTTATTGCTTCGTCTACATGGATACCTTGTCATCGGCGCAGGCGCTGTAGAGTTGTAATACAGATGTCTATTCTGAAAACTGAAGATTAAACAACAGGATATGGTATTTTTTACCAAGGTGCACTCTCACCTCTATTTCTATCTATGATAAGTTCATGACCACTTTTTAAATTCCAGACTTCATTTGCTATCTTTCTTAACCTGTTCTTTTCTTAAAGGGCCATTTACCTCACTCTAAATGCTCTTCATGGGGCAAAATATTATATGTTAAAATTATTTTATGTTTTTAAATTACACTAATAACTACAGTTTTAAGCCCTGTCCTACCTACTGGCTCTTGCATGAGCATTAACAGATAGTCGTAGCGCATGGTGAAGACACTGATTGAAAGCAGTTAACTGGTCAATGGGTTAACTCATAAGTGACCTGTTTAGATGAGTCCATTATTTCATGTCTGCACAGATAAATGTGTTAAGAGTTACATTTTTGTTTGCTAGGATCACGGCAAGAAACTGAACTAACACCCACCGAGCAAGGATCATGGAGCTCTGACCGCCCCCCCAGAGTAGAAACCTGAATTTTCTAGGAAAAAATAGAACATGTTCCATTCAAACTTGAAATATAAGCAGTTTAACAAAGCCTTACCATTGTCTTGAATGACTGACTCTCCTGCAACTTGATTGGTTGTAGTAATGCAGTAGGGTGTGGGCAATCAGTTTCTCATGTGAACACATATTTTATTTTATTTTCAGTGAAAAATGCAAGTATTTTATTATGCTTTTATAAGATCTTCACATTGATGTGGTCCAAATTGTGCTGAATTAAGTGGCCCTTTAAGGTCAAGGTATAATTATGTTCTGTTTGTGTATTAACTGTGGACGTTTACAGGGGTGTTTGGTGAACATACCACTTTGTCTTATGTTTTTTATATGATAGGAAGGGGCATGCCTTTGATTTCCAGACTAACATCCTGTACCATACCTTAGTTTGCTGGTTTTCAGTGAAGCTTTGCTGTCACACATTATATGAATAAGCAGAATATCTGTCAAACCAGCTTCCTGTTGGAGGAAGTAAAAAAAAAAAATTTGGCAATGGAACTTTCAGGTCTAAGTGCTTCCTTTTTCATGGTGAAATCTTCTTTCCTGTGTCAAAGTATGCCATTTGCATCCATGTAGTAGAGGTAAAAAAAGTTGTCAATACTGGAATTATTCACACACCGGCAACGCTCAATTGAATGCTATCAATAAATGTTTGTGGTGATTGAAATTACACAGTGACACATTTAACATTAAATGCAGCCTGTTATTTATTATGTACTTATTTATCAGTAGTGGAAGGTGATTTAGACGGTGGTAGTTAGACATCTGTAAATATTTTTTTAGACAAATATATTTTCTTCCTTTCAAAATGTATGTGTTAACCAGTACACTTTTTTTACAATAAATAATACTCATAATTTGCAGATGTCTCCTGAGATAATATACCCGGAAAGCAAAAAAAAAAATATATATAAATAAATAAAAATATTTATCTTTTGAAATTTTGAGAATATTCAAAGAACTTTGTGTTTCTGGAGACAGTGGCTGCCATTTCTCAAATGCAAGCACCACATTTATTTTAAAACGTATACAGTCTTCAATACCCTTTTTCCCTGAAAAAGAATCTCAAGTTACCAGGGCTGGCTGTTGAAAATCACCCACTCTGGATTAAAGTACCTAAAATAAAACTAGATTTACAACCTACATGAACAAGTGGCATAATAAAAGATGCTGAGGCCTACTTGCAAAAACCTTTGAGGAATCTTCTACCTTATTATTCAACCGGGTCCACAGCTAACATTGATATAATATCTTCATCTGACCTGACTCTCTATTAACTTTGACCTATGGACCTGAACTTCATTGTTGACTCTCTATCACCTCTGATTTTCCCTTTCATCTATTCACCATGCCACATGACCCCTTTGCTCCCTCTTATCATCTTCTGTAATGACCAATGACTGCCCATCTCTCCTCTGATCCCCCTTCTATGTTTACTTTGATCCTCTAATTCCCTTCTATATTCCCTCTGATTCGTATCTCTCCTATTTTCTCTCCTATGGATCTAACTCCCTTCTCTCTCTCCACTGATCCACTCACCCACCCTTAATGCACTTCTCTTGCACCATATTCCCCATGCATAGTTAGTATATAGTATTTGTAATTACATAGATGTACTTTTCTTATTACTTATGCTGATACAGTGCCTTGCAAAAGTATCCCCCCCCCCCCCCCCCCCTTTACTTTGTACCTATTTTGTAACATTACAGCCTTAAGTTCAATGTATTGTTAATCTGAATTTTATGTGATGGATCAGAACACAATAGTCTAAGTTGGTGAAGTGAAATAAGAAAAAATATATACATAAAACTATTTTTTAGAAATAGAAAACAGAAAATTAGCATGTGCATATGTATTCACCCCCTTGGTTATGAAGCCCATAAAAAGCTCTGGTGAAACTAATTACCTCCAGAAGTCACATCATTAGTGAAATGATGTCCACCTGTGTGCAAACTAAATGTCACATGATCTGTCATTGCATACAGTATATACACACACCCTTTTTGAAAGGCCCCAGAGGCTGCAACACCTAAGCAAGAGGCACCACTAACCAAACACTGCCATGAAGACCAAGGAACTCTCCAAACAAGTAAGGGACAATGTTGTTGAGAAGTACAAGTCAGGGTTAGGTTATAAAAAAAAAAACAATTCGTTGATGATCGCAAAGATTCCCATCAAATCTATTATAACCAAGTGGAAAGAACATGGCACAACAGCAAACCTACCAAGAGACGGGTAGCTGGAGCAGTTTTGCAAGGAAGAATGGGCAAAAATTCCAATGGTAAGATATGGCAAGCTCATAGAGACCTATCCAAAGCGACTTGGAGCTGTGATTGCAGCAAAAGGTGGCTCTACAAAGTATTGACTTTAGGCTGGTGAATAGTTATGCACATTGACTTTTTCTGTTATTTTGTCCTATTTGTTGTTTGCTTCACAATAAAAAAAAACATCTTTAAAGTTGTGGGCATGTTCTGTAAATTAAATGCTGCAAATCCCCAAACAATCCATGTTAATTCCAGGTTGTGAAGCAACAAAACACGACAAATGCCAAGGGGTGAATACTTTTGTAAGGCACTGTATACAGAATATGCCCCTCTCCAACCGCCCCTGATTTGTCTTATTTTATATAGTCATACATATTACCTGCAACTGATCAACCAGCAACACTTAGTAACAAAAATATCTAGTTCATTGTTACCAATCCACTATTATGTACACCTGATAAACCTTACACCCCTTCTACCTCTACTGTGTTACTGCACCCAGACTATTATATAATTCTGGCCACAGCAACTCAGTAACTCATTTATTCTAACCTTCCCACCTTAACCCACCTGTACTACAACTAATTTTACTGTATTTTAATTTTGTACTGTGTTCAAATGATGTACTTTGTCTAATTGTACTCTTTTATGAATGTATTCTCTTCTATGCCACCTTCTATCACTCTGGACTTTTCTGGTCCATCTAAATCCGTATCTGTTATTCTTGCCTAGGTTTCTGCCTCTCTCATTCTCTTTAGATTGTAAATTTGCAAGTCTTCAATCTTGGAAGATGCTCTGGGAAAAAGCGCTATGTATGTAAGATTTTAAACTCAAAAACAGGGCCTTTTATTCTTTTGCCATTTGTTATTATTTAGCCGCTGAATAGGGCTACAGAATATGTTGGTGCATTACAATTACAGAATAATAATAATAGTAGATTTAGAGGCAGGGACTTGCTCTTTTTCTTCTTGACCCCCTTCTTCCTATTGACTTCTTTCCTGTTCTCACATCTTTCTTTAACCTAACATCTGACTTATCTGTCAATCTTCTGTCCTAACCACTCATGAATTTCTCATTCCACCTATATTATTTGCAATACACTTAATGTCCTTTGTTTTTTTATTGATGGTCATATGATTTGTTTTTGTTCTCCAGTATCCAAAGCTGGGCTTTTTTACAAAATGTCCTAGATGAAGCTACTACCTTGTTGTTGCATGCTTTGCATGCTTACAGTAAGACATGATACTCTACTAGTCTGTGATGGATGTGTTGACCAGTCAAATGACACCATAACATCCCAATCCAAGCACAGGCTGCAGTGCACACTCCCACCACTTGGATAGAATTAGAATAAGTTGCAGAAAAACTAAAGTTTCTCAAAGTCAAATGAGGGGTAAAGCTGGGGGTAGCATGGTATGAGAACTTTTTAAACAGATAATTGTGAGTAGGAGTACTTTTAAAACTCTACAATTTATTTAATATATTGGCTCTTGGTTGTGTAAATGTGTGTCTGAATTGCTGATGGATTCAAATCAGGAATTTCATAAATTTCCATTCTAATAGATATTACTGACAACATATTAAAATCCACGCTTGACACTCCCTTCCTGCTAATGCCAGAAATAGAAGACCATGACTCCAAGAACTGACAAAACACTGGCAACAAGGAAATTATTTTAAGTATTTAACTGAGAATAAGAAAAATAAAACACTGATGATATTACAAGATTTTTTGATAATACTAATATATATGATATAAACACAAAATATGATGTGGTGGCACATACTGTATGGGAACATCCATGGATGAAAACTATAAACCCTCTACAAGCTGCATGGCACAATATGATGATTTCCCCCACAAATCTCCACTGTGCTTAAAATAAAAAATAAAACAATTCTTAACAGCGTAGCATCATTAACTGAATTAATACAATTAGTATTTACTGTATTATTACATATTAAAACATAAAGACATTTTGGATCTAAAACTGAAAGCTATAAACATACTAAAATATAATAAAGTAAAACAACTTAAATGCTTGAAACACAAAAAATCATAAATAAAATAATAAAACTAAATGGAAAAAAGTATAAATATTAACCCTTATGCTGCTGAGCCCATTTGCAAAGGGTTGTATCCCAGTCATCCTCTTCATAGAAGGGTGAAAAGAAAACATCTGAACAAATATAAAAAGATAGATTCCATAGTACCAAAGTTATCTTATTGTTTAGTGGAAAAATCTCTAATAAACCCAGTTAAAGCACCATAGTGGCCATATTTTTAAAATGTAAGCAGTTCACTTTTCAAAAATGCCTCATATTTTTATATGCAGTTATGTTGCTATGAAATCTACCATTTTGTCTTCAGCAGATCAGCTTCCTAGGCTTGGAGGAGATAGAGGAGACAAAGTTTTGGAGTCCACAGTGGAAATCTGCCACTGGTAATGGGGGGGGGGGGGTCTAGGGGGGGGGTCTAGGGGAGGGGGGGTAGGGAAGAAATCTGGAAATCTGGCAGTAACAACTGCCAGTTTTCTCAGAAAAATTAAACACAATACAATTGAAAACAAAGAATAATTGTGTATGCCAGGGATGGGCAAGTTTGGTTTTGAGGGTATTCTTTTTTGTACAGGTGAGTCAATCAGGTTGCCTGAAGAAGCGATTGACTCACTTCTGCACAGTAGGGATATCCTCAAATCCTGGCATGTGTGATGCTCTCCAGAACCTAACTTGCCCACCCCTGGTATATGCCATGAAATGTAGCAAACAAAGATTCAATACAGTGTTAGCAACACATCTAAGAAAAGCAAAAACTAAGAACAATATAAGAGCAATGCATGATGCAAACAACCGACTACTTATAGTTGTTATATATATATATATATATATATATATATATATATATATATATATATATATATTGCAGATCATTTGAAAACTATTACTCAGACCTGTAGCATCATTTTCCAATAACCAAATATCAAAAATAAAATCCTGAAATCAACAACCCATACTAGGGCTCACAGATGATCCTGACATCACTTAAAACCTCAAAGATCCTCAGTGGGGATGGATGTGTTAATTCCTGCTGCAAAAACATTTGCCCAAATGCTTGGCCCATACATGCTAAGATTATTTACCTTACTCCTAATCAAGAAAAAGACTATCACAAGAAATGTTCCAAACAAAACTATCTCTCATACACATTGAAGATAGAGTTCCATTGAAATGCTCCAATTGTATGCCAATTTATCTTCTTAAGTGTGACATTAAAGTTTAGCTAAACTAATTTCCAGCCGTATAGACCAGTTATGGACCAACCTAATTCACCCAGACTAGGTGGGGTTTATACATATATATATATCAGACAGGCCCAAGACATCACAAGAAGAATTATCAACCTCAAATAGACTCTTCTGAAATCACAAAATAAAAATGTTTGTATATATAGAGTAACACTGTCACTTTTGAAAAAACATTACAATCTAGAGCAACCCTCACCTCTGACTACAATATAAGAGATATGTATTTATCCTATCACCCACTTAAATCCACAGAACACTTCTATATGTTAATAGATTGGAAAGAGATAGTGGAGAAAACCTGACAGAAGCTAAATGGGAAGAAATATAGGAAACACGTAAATCCATATTGATTTGCTCCAACTTTAAAGAGCCTCACTAATGAGGTGGTACTTAACCCCCCTCAAGGCTATACAACGTCGGAAATACAAATAAGGAGCAAAAGTACACCAGGGGAGAGGTTTGCGATGAGCACCAAAGGCGCTCAGTGCGGGGATTGCAATGAGCGCCAAAGGTGCTCAGATGACCAAAAACCTTACATTGTGTGCCAAACAGCATTTCCAAACAACTGATTTTATTAACTTTACACCTTGTAACCATTGTAAACTTTAAACATTAGAAATAAACAGTTAAAAAAAAAGAATAATTGCATATAAAAATTACAATATATAAAAGCAGTATATGCTAGAAATACTTGTATTTTGTTTTAAAGATGTATTACATCTGTCAGGTACGGAAGTTATTTTGTATCTATCACCTTATATAATACTAAAATATTGACCGCCTATTTATCTGGTCTTCATTTCCTTATTATCAAAAAAGTTCTCTCAAGTTCCTTCTAGTTTTTAAACAAGCAGAAAAGATACTGCATTCCATGTGATGGATGGACATACATGCAGTATTATAATACAATTCCTTATCAAGGTTCTGTTTATAAAGTGTAAGCTCTTGTTTTTGTTGAAGCAAATTAGAAAGCTAATCCAACATTTATGTTTCTTCGTTTTCATTTATAGGAGTTGTCACGTTTGGTACCTAGAGTAGGAAAGAAGATTATTAGAAATTATTACAGGCACGAACAAGGTGAAATGCAAAGACATTTTAAACATTCTCTAATTAGTATTTGCAGTACACAGTTTTAAAGAAATTAGATATTTTCTTTTGAGAATATATAATAACCAAGGGAGAGAATGAATCTTTCAGAAAAAGATTAATGCAAGAGATCATGATTTTCAGTTTAATGGTTAAAGATTTAGGCCCCTATTCAATTGAGCAATTATAAGTTACTGGATCCCGTAATGTAGCTCGTAAACTAATTTGCTATTCAATTGGCGTCTTTTAGCAAGCCGCAAACAATCTATGGGCAACTGAGGTTGTCAAAATCGTAACTCCAACCCATTTAAACCTTTGATCTTTCAAGCCTGCAAAAGTTACAATCGCTAAAATCGCAAATCGCTATTCAATTGCTACAGTTCATCAAGCCCGCAAATGTTTTCCCACCCGTAAATGGCAAATGAATCAGAAAATCCTATTGGTACCAGATAGGACTCGCAAAGGGGTTAAACACATGTTCGTAGCACTGTAAATGCCTACTAAAAATCAATACTGAACTTTTAAAAACAGTATCAAGATTGCAAATCTGCAATAATATATATTTTTTTTTATGTTCCATTTTGGTGTCATATCAATCTCAGGAATCAAGGAGTTAATAAATATCAGGCCACGTACATGGACTAAAACAGTATTGCCATTAATTTTCTATTATTTTGTACATTGTTGAATGGCGAGTCTGATCACATATGGGACCTCTAAACGCTAATTGATTGATGTGTAACCTCCATCTTATACTGCTGTAATGATGATGATCTCATTGACTATTGGCTGTTTCTAAATCAGTAGTTACGACCTTGCTTGATTGATCATGATAACGCTCTGAAATGCTACTTGCATAGTTTATGGTTTTGGCTTTCGGCCTGTAACTTGCGGGCTTGTGCAATTGAATCGCTCTGCATTTGTAGCAAATCCCAAGCCTGCAATTGAATAGGGGCTTTTGTGTTTAAAAGTACTACTTTATAGTAAAGGAATAGAACTTTCAGTGGAGGGCAGAGGGTTGGACACAATAAAATAATTCAAATATGTATGTTGTATGCTTAGTATTAACCTGAGGATTTTTAGGTAGATGTAATGTGCAGACTAGGTTGACCTTTTGATTCCTAACTGCGGTCAATTCTGTTTCTATGTTTCTATGTCTATTAAGACACTAGTGAAGAAGATGATGCTTGGATTTACTGGCAGAGAAATTAGCAGCATACAAAAAGAGATATTATTGCTGCTCTATAGATACCAGCTAAACTTCATTCCCTCAACGATCCAATTACGACTGATGAAATTAAAGAAGCGATAAAATCTACAAAATCACATAAAGTCCCAGAACCTGATGGATTTATAAATTATTACTATAAACTATTCTTTTAGTCCAACTCAAAATATTATTTAGTGATATCATGTTAAGAACACCAATACAAAGTGAATTATTAGAAGCTAAAATCATAGTTATACATAAAGTAGTAAAAGATCCGACAAATTGTCAAAGCTATGGACCGATCTCACTAATAAATAGTGACCTTAAATTTTGCTCAAAGATATTAGCTAACAGACTCGCATTGGTTCTTCCGAATATGATTCACCTTGATCAAGTAGGCTTTATACCAGGTAAAGAAGTCCCAGATAATACCTTAAAAACCTTTAACCTTATGGATATAGCATCTAGAGATTAAATTCCTTTCACACTCTTATCTTTAGACACTGAAAAAGCTTTGATAGGATAAATTGAATCTATATGTATGAAACTTTACAAAAATTTGGCCCCTGTGATAAGTTCTTAAAAATCATTATGACTTTTTATTCTTTCCCTAAAGCATACATATCTTATCAAGGCCGTTCAAAATAATTTAACATTAAAATAGGTACTAGACAAGGATGTCCACATTCCCCTTTCATTTTTGCATTATGTATTGAATCACTTACTATCGCAATAAGAAATGTCCAGATATTACAGGTATAAAAATTGATGATAAAGAATACAAACTAAGGGCCTCATTAAATTCCAGCCTCGTAAATAAGAGGCTTCTACTTAAGCCCTACGTACTGCAAAGTTTCTCTAACTTACAATGCTATTAAATTAGCCCTGCTGCGAGCAACGTATGAGCTACGCAGCAGGCCCGTACGTATCTACACTGCGTAAATGTACATGAGGAGTGACAGCCTGCGAGATGATATCGCAGGCTCCCACTCCTCATCAAGTGCTGCGGGGGTCCTAAAAGGGACCTCCGCGGCAGTCCCCCACATAAGCATTGCCGTGGGGGGTACTCCAAACCCCCCCCAGGCACCTAAAATGAACCCCCCCTCAATGCGGGGGTCCCTGTCGGGACCCCCGAAGTGTCCTCACATGAACACCTTGCTGCAGGGGTCCATAGGAACCCCCGCAGCCCCCACACATTAACCCCTTGCAGCGGGGGTCCCCGATCGGCACTGATCAGGCCCCCGCTGCATTTAAAACTTTTAAATTCCCCGCCGCGGCTCCTTAAAGGGGCCGCGGCACACTATTACCCAATCCCGGCCGCGGCACTTAAAATTAACCCCCCTCTATGCTGGGGGTCCCCATCGGGACCCCCGAAGTGTCCCCACATAAACCCATTGCAGGGGGGGGTCCCCGATCTGCATAGATCAGGCCCCCCGCAGCATTTAAAACTTTTAAATTCCCCGCCGCGGCTCCTTAAAGGGGCCGCGGCACACTATTAGCCAATCCCGGCCGCGGCACTTAAAATTAACCCCCCTCTATGCTGGGGGTCCCCATCGGGACCCCCGAAGTGTCCCCATATAAACCCCCTGCAGCGGGGGGCCCCGATCGGCACCGATCGTGACCCTGCTGCAATTCAATTTTAAATTTCCCGCCTCGCGGGTCCTCAAAGGACCGTAAAGGTCCTGAAAGGACTCGCACTAAAAATAATAACCCCAGGCAACTATAATTACCCCATTAACTCATGATGGTCAATCCAGACCACCATAAGGCCTAAATTAACCCATTAACTCATGGTGGTCAATCCAGACCACCATAAGGCCTAAATTAACCCATTAACTCATGGTGGTCAATCCAGACCACCATAAGACCTAAATTAACCCATTAACTCATGGTGGTCAATCCAGACCACCATAAGACCTAAATTAACCCATTAACTCATGATGGTCAATCCAGACCACCATAAGACCTAAATTAACCCATTAACTCATGATGGTCAATCCAGACCAGCATAAGGCTCTATTTAACCCCATCAGTCCCATAAGGGTATATTATTACCATTATGGGCCTGTTACAACCCAACATTAACCACATAAGTGCCATGATGGTCCTCAAGGACCATCATGACACTAACTACAAACACTACACTATAACCCCCAATAAACCATTTAATCTAAACTAACCCCCCTCTACACTAATCTATTAACACTTACACTACCTACCTACACTACCTACCCCCTAATAAACCTCCCCAACACTCTAATTACAAAAAACAAAAAACCTACAGTACAAAAAACAAAAAAACCTACAGTACAGAAAACAAAAAAAAATTACAACCCCACCCCCCACTACAGAAAACAAAAAAATACATTACAACCCCACCCCCCACTACAGAAAATAAAAAAATTACACACCTGAAAAGGAAAGACAGATAAACACAATACAATAATACATATAATACATTACATACATTACATACAATACATGACATTACATATAATATATTAAATATAATATATTAAATATAATATATTACATATAATACATTACATACATTACATACAATACATGACATTACATATAATATATTAAATATAATATATTAAATATAATATATTACATATAATACATTACATACATTACATACAATACATGACATTACATATAATATATTAAATATAATATATTAAATATAATATATTACATATAATACATTACATACATTACATACAATACATGACATTACATATAATATATTAAATATAATATATTACATATAATACATTACATACATTACATACAATACATGACATTACATATAATATATTAAATATAATATATTACATATAATACATTACATACATTACATACAATACATGACATTACATATAATATATTAAATATAATATATTAAATATAATATATTACATATAATATATTACATATAGTCCTAATCAAATACCCCCTATCTATCTAACATACAATCTATTTAATTTAAAATAAATCCTAACTATATCAAATACATCCCCCTATCTATCTAATATACAAAAAATCCTAACTACATACACAGACCCTTATTCTAAAATAAAATAAAATAATTACAGTCCTAACTACATACACAGACCCTAATTCTAAGCTAAAATCAATAAATTAAGACCACTTACCTTTAAGATGTTGCTTCAGATCACTAACCTATGGGTCAAACAAAGAAAAAAATTAGTACAAAACATTAACATCAAATAAATAAACATTATATACATTCTACATATTCAACTCACCTTTACAGCATGTCCAGTCACTGTTAAGCTCTTCCGGCGCGGCCCTGTTAAAAAAAAAAAACACAATACATGAATACATGAATACAATATATAAACAATAAATAAAATACACAAATAAACATCTAAATATACATTTAACTTACCTCCCCGCGATGTCCCCGGCCTTCTCTCCTTCAGCCCCGGCTGGGCCGCGGAACCATCCGCGCTCTAAAAAAAAATAAAAAAAAAACTAACGGAGGTCTGCACTGGCAGACCTCCCCGACGCTACTGAACCTCCCGGAGTCGTTTCCGGGAGGAAATTGGCATTGTCGGCTTGTGATTGGCTGAAAAAGCTGTCAGCCAATCAAAAGTCGTCAATGTAGGAGCCAATCAGGATGCGCAGATGTCTTCTACCAATCACTCCGTGGGGGTGTATCCCATAGTGATTGGCTGAAGGCATCTGAGCGTTGTGATTGGTTCCCATAAAGATAGACAAGTGTTTTAGCCAATCAGGGTGGGATATTGGGGTGTATCCCATCCTGATTGGCTCACACATTGACGACTTTTGATTGGCTGAAATTGATAGACAGCTTTTTCAGCCAATCACAAGCCGCCAATGCCAATTTCCTCCCGGAAACGACTCCGGGAGGTTCAGTAGCGTCGGGGGGGTGTGCCAGTGCCGACCTCCGGTAGGTTTTTTTTTTTTTTTTTTTTTAGAGCGCGGATGGTTCCGCGGCCCAGCCGGGGCTGAAGGAGAGAAGGCCGGGGACATCGCGGGGAGGTAAGTTAAATGTATATTTAGATGTTTATTTGTGTATTTTATTTATTGTTTATATATTGTATTCATGTATTCATGTATTGTGTTTTTTTTTTTTAACAGGGCCGCGCCGGAAGAGCTTAACAGTGACTGGACATGCTGTAAAGGTGAGTTGAATATGTAGAATGTATATAATGTTTATTTATTTGATGTTAATGTTTTGTACTAATTTTTTTCTTTGTTTGACCCATAGGTTAGTGATCTGAAGCAACATCTTAAAGGTAAGTGGTCTTAATTTATTGATTTTAGCTTAGAATTAGGGTCTGTGTATGTAGTTAGGACTGTAATTATTTTATTTTATTTTAGAATAAGGGTCTGTGTATGTAGTTAGGATTTTTTGTATATTAGATAGATAGGGGGATGTATTTGATATAGTTAGGATTTATTTTAAATTAAATAGATTGTATGTTAGATAGATAGGGGGTATTTGATTAGGACTATATGTAATATATTATATGTAATATATTATATTTAATATATTATATTTAATATATTATATGTAATGTCATGTATTGTATGTAATGTATGTAATGTATTATATGTAATATATTATATTTAATATATTATATGTAATGTCATGTATTGTATGTAATGTATGTAATGTATTATATGTAATATATTATATTTAATATATTATATTTAATATATTATATGTAATGTCATGTATTGTATGTAATGTATGTAATGTATTATATGTAATATATTATATTTAATATATTATATTTAATATATTATATGTAATGTCATGTATTGTATGTAATGTATGTAATGTATTATATGTAATATATTATATTTAATATATTATATTTAATATATTATATGTAATGTCATGTATTGTATGTAATGTATGTAATGTATTATATGTAATATATTATATTTAATATATTATATTTAATATATTATATGTAATGTCATGTATTGTATGTAATGTATGTAATGTATTATATGTATTATTGTATTGTGTTTATCTGTCTTTCCTTTTCAGGTGTGTAATTTTTTTATTTTCTGTAGTGGGGGGTGGGGTTGTAATGTATTTTTTTGTTTTCTGTAGTGGGGGGTGGGGTTGTAATTTTTTTTTTGTTTTCTGTACTGTAGGTTTTTTTGTTTTTTGTACTGTAGGTTTTTTGTTTTTTGTAATTAGAGTGTTGGGGAGGTTTATTAGGGGGTAGGTAGTGTAGGTAGGTAGTGTAAGTGTTAATAGATTAGTGTAGAGGGGGGTTAGTTTAGATTAAATGGTTTATTGGGGGTTATAGTGTAGTGTTTGTAGTTAGTGTCATGATGGTCCTTGAGGACCATCATGGCACTTATGTGGTTAATGTTGGGTTGTAACAGGCCCATAATGGTAATAATATACCCTTATGGGACTGATGGGGTTAAATAGAGCCTTATGCTGGTCTGGATTGACCATCATGAGTTAATGGGTTAATTTAGGTCTTATGGTGGTCTGGATTGACCATCATGAGTTAATGGGTTAATTTAGGCCTTATGGTGGTCTGGATTGACCATCATGAGTTAATGGGTTAATTTAGGTCTTATGGTGGTCTGGATTGACCACCATGAGTTAATGGGTTAATTTAGGCCTTATGGTGGTCTGGATTGACCACCATGAGTTAATGGGTTAATTTAGGCCTTATGGTGGTCTGGATTGACCATCATGAGTTAATGGGGTAATTATAGTTGCCTGGGGTTATTATTTTTAGTGCGAGTCCTTTCAGGACCTTTACGGTCCTTTGAGGACCCGCGAGGCGGGAAATTTAAAATTGAATTGCAGCAGGGTCACGATCGGTGCCGATCGGGGCCCCCGCTGCAGGGGGTTTATATGGGGACACTTCGGGGGTCCCGATGGGGACCCCCAGCATAGAGGGGGGTTAATTTTAAGTGCCGCGGCCGGGATTGGCTAATAGTGTGCCGCGGTCCCTTTAAGGAGCCGCGGCGGGGAATTTAAAAGTTTTAAATGCAGCGGGGGGCCTGATCTATGCAGATCGGGGACCCCCCCTGCAATGGGTTTATGTGGGGACACTTCGGGGGTCCCGATGGGGACCCCAGCATAGAGGGGGGTTAATTTTAAGTGCCGCGGCCGGGATTGGCTAATAGTGTGCCGCGGTCCCTTTAAGGAGCCGCGGCGGGGAATTTAAAAGTTTTAAATGCAGCGGGGGGCCTGATCTATGCAGATCGGGGACCCCCGCTGCAAGGGGTTAATGTGGGGGTGCTGCAGGGGTCCTGATAGAGACCCCTGCAGCATGGGGATGTGTATAGGGTGCAGGGGAGAGCCTCACACTGCTGTCTCGGGCTGTTCCGAGGCAGCACGTAGAGGCTTTCGGATCCCTTGCGTGGACTTTTTGTCCACGTAGGGATTCTTACGATATGCGAGACTCGTGCATAGATTTAAGGCTACGTAGCTCTCTCGGAGCCTATTCTCGGCCATTTTCTCGCAGTCATATCGTAAAGCAGGCTGCGAGAGATTCGGTTCTCGCAAACAGCAGGAAAACTGCCTTTTGCGAGCACCGAGAGAACTACGAGGGAGAATTTAATAGGGCCCTTAGTCTCTTTGCGGATGATATATTAGTAACAGTTAGAAAACCATTAATATTTCTTATGGTAAATTATATAAAAGAACAAAGAAATGTCTGTATTTATCTATATCTACAATATAATTGTTAATTATTTGTATTTTGAATTAATTACAAAAAAAACATATTTGAAACAAAAAGACAGTATTACTTTACAGAAAGAGTAGAAGAGAAAGAGTAGTAGAAGGTAAAAACAGAAGACCATATGGGCCTTTTTGGTTCAAATTTATTGCCAAATATTTGTTTCCATGATGACCAAGACTGCAAGTAACATAATTAAATAGGTAACAAAAATTAAAGGTTTTATTGTTGTTCAACATTCTTCTATATTCTTTAATTGAATAACTAAATATGATAATGGGCAAATGTTTTTAGAAAGTAAAAAAAATAAAAAAATAACCACAATCTTTACATTTTGCAAGTTTTATATGCAATTATTCTTTATAGCATGACTCAATAGTGCTTTCTTCATGATGCTGTCTGTTAATTTCTCAGGTGGTTGTATCCTTTCAAATGAAATCATGTTTAGTCCTGCTGATAAAACTAGCAAATGCAACTGCTACAATTCCATTGTGGAGAGTTGATCTCCTGCATGCAAAATGGCAGATTCCACAGCAACATAATTGCATACCTGTACTAAAAACATGTTATGTAATTTTAATTATGGTTATTCAAACAAGGAGATTTGAAAATATGATCACAATGGTCATTTAATCATTTTTTTAAATGTATATTTAGTATTTGTATGTGTGTTAGTACTTATGCCTCCTAAATTGAGCAGTGCCATGGAATACATTGCCCTTTTGAAAATTATAACCAAATGCTGTAAATGCTGTATGTATTATTTTTTTCTACATTGGTTTTCATTATTTATAACATGCAAAATTTGGCAAACAGATATACACTTTTCAGACCACTGTCATTAAAACAAACAAACAAAAAACATGATATGTTTGTGAAGTTTTTAACAAACTAACAGCATTAAAATCTATATACGTCAAGAGCATAACAGCATTTTTAGAAGAAAATCATAATTTTAGCTGAATCTGTTAGTATCTAAGGGAGCCCATGTCATATTTTTTCAGCACTGCTTGTTCTTTAGTAGGAAGACTTATATAGAATGTCATCTTTTTCATAGTACTTATAAATGTGATTATATTGCTCTTGACGAATTCAAGGTGGCTGATATCGTTTAGTACTAACAATAGAATTTTGATAAAAAAACAGAGACAGGACAATTTCATAGATGTTGATAAAATGTCATTCAGACTATGCCACATATTCTATTGGGTTTTGTTTAGTTATTCAGTCATTTCCGACTATCCGTGACCCTATGGACCACAGAACGCCAGGCTCATCTTGTGTCTGGTTGTGCTAATCCATAAGTTTTTCATGGCAAAGATACTAGAATTGGTTTCCAGTTCCTTCTCCTTTGGACCGTGATTTGTCTAAGCTCTCTACTATGACCTGCTCATTTTTGATGACCCTTCATGGTTTAGCTCACAGCTTCATTAAAGTACACAAGACCCTTCACCATGACAAGGAAATGATCCAGAAGGGGCAGATTCTATTACATTATGCCAATAATGAGGCAAGTTGGCACACTGATAGAAGCTAATATACTGAGAGGAATAAAAGCGGATAAGAAATATGCATATAACATGCAAATATGTCTCAGAAAAAGTATCCTAGGTCATTAAAAAAAGTATATTGCAGTATTGTTTATCTTTTTTTGTATTATCAGCATACTATAGACATACTACATATACAGCCCCATTAAAATTCCCCTAACATGTAAAACCGTAGCGCGTATCTTAGGCCGCAAGACTTGAGGCTATTAAATTAAGCCTGTAATGTAACCCGCGGGACGAGAAAAAGTCAAGTGCGAGCCCCCAAACCCTTTGTTCTGTCAAACTCGTAACTGCTATGTTTTAGGTACTAAATTGCAAAGATTTTGCAAAGACAACATGCATTAAAGCCCGTAACCCACAAATGGAGACCAGAACATTATGGGCTCCAAATAGGACCCGCAAAGTGTTTACAGACAACTTTTAAACACTGTTTAAATATAAACAACACCAGTGCCCTTTAAAACATGGGTAAAGCATGGAAAGACATTATAATTGCACAATAATCCCCCAATAAAATAAATGCGTTAAAAAAATATGACATTTTTATCATATGTTGCAATGTTCATTCAGATGCCAATATGAAACATCATGCTGCATAATGCACAAAGCAATTAAAGACACACTCCCTAACTAAATTGCAATGCCAAAACATCAAACCCATGCCATATGAACCCTCTCTCACTCCCAGGGGCTCTATTGTGGAGCCTAAAATATCAATATAATTGCATATACATCTCACCCATTACATCTACATTTGAGAACACAAATAGTGGCCATATTTCACTGCCACATCACATAGATTAAGTACCCGGGGAACATTTTAGTATTTGTTGTTCAGTCCTTCAGTCTTGTCCGACTCTCTCTGACCCTATGGACTGCAGCACATTTAGCTAGGTCTCTGCGTGTGCTGTTCCACAAGGTTTGCATGACAAAGATACTGGAGTGGGTTGCCAGTTCCTTCTCTTGTGGACTGGGATTTGTCTGCCCTCTCCTAACACCTGCCCACTTACACTGGCCCTACATAGTATAGCTCACAGCTTCATTCAGCTACACAAGCCCCTTCAACACCACCACTTAGAAATCCACATTAATGTCAATTGATGAATAGCAGAACACAATGGGAGCTCACAAAATGGAAATGGCTAGACATCTTGGCACATGGCCACCGGCAATGGCATGGGACTTTCCAGGATGGGCAAACGGAGATTACCCCTGATGGAGATTAATTGGCTGTTGATCCACCTGCCTCTGCAAAGCCTCCATGTAATTTTGCAGCCCCTCCTGATGTTTTAGAGTAGATTAGTGTGGTGTATGTTCCTCTGGTCCCCTTCCAGGGGGCTTGTGTACTGCAATGATGCTGTGAGCTATACTGCAATGATGCTGTGAGCTATACCATGTAGGGTCACCCTTGGTGGGCACGTCATAGCAGAGAGGTCAGACGAATCACACTCCACTAGAGGAGGAACTGGCAACCCACTCCAGTATCACCTGTCATATTTATTTTAGGCCCTCAGGGGAATGTTCATACACCACAGTATCACTAATAGGACTTAGCCTGTGTATTAACCCTTTGCCATTATTGAATGTGATATTCAGTATTATATGATATCTAATGCTATTATGACTATAATCCTTTTTACATGTATTGATCTTAACTATGGCTCATTAGTTTACATCAGGAATGTGACACAAATGTGATGTATGTGGATGTCCTAGAACCCCAACCATTGAAAACACACTGACACGATTAGAACGGTATAACAAAGCTTTATTTTTTACACAGACCACAATCAGCAGTGGTCAATACTGTGCATTAATATCATGGGTGTGGTGTGAGCGGATCCCGTGAGAGCAAGAGGCTATGATTGGAAAAAGGTGGATACATAGCACCTACCAGGGTCACATGTGGTCACTACACCGCTGCAACCTGACTCTGATGAAGGATCATCACAAATCACTCCATTTAAATGAAGAAACCATTTATGTGCATAGCACTTACAACTTGTCTAGATCTGCTTAATGAAACAGATGATTCAACCTCTGGACTGTGTTTTCCAATCCAGTTTCGCACATACAGTGATGGAGCTGACACCCCTGCGTCTGGCTCGCCACCGGACCCAGACCTCCTCCGAGATGCTAAAAGATAGAAGAGAACGATATATGTCATTACTATGATGAATAATACATTGTTGTGTGTTCATTCCTAACTATCTGTCATCTAGGCTTGAACCTGGATGATTCTCCTAATTGCAACTCAGATTGGCTATCATATGCAAAATTTGATCTATTCTTTGGTTTATGGTCTAGATCGTTCTTGGCTCCTAACCCTATCTTGATTTTGGCTGCGTTCTGTAACTGCATAGGCTGCAGGGGGCACACCAATAAATGTAGTCTCTGTTGCTTGATTACTGTTGTTGTGCACAGGAATGACAGTAATTCGTTAG
Organism: Discoglossus pictus; assembly: GCA_027410445.1. Taxonomy (NCBI): domain Eukaryota; kingdom Metazoa; phylum Chordata; class Amphibia; order Anura; family Alytidae; genus Discoglossus; species Discoglossus pictus. Next base: position 51,568,875 of record CM050163.1, read on the forward strand.
CTTCATGGATGTAATGAGGCATTAATTTATCATTTGTTAATTCCATGGTCATCATGTACATGTGTAGTGGTGGTGGTACATTGGTGCATGTCATATTCACCTGACATGGAGGCTGGGTCCTGCTGGGCCACCGGGCCTGAGGCTCATGCAGTGGGCAAAGGTCTCCGTAGGTCCCTGGTGACCTTCTCCCACTCATTATTGGTCACTTGGCATCCTTGATCCTCTTGACATCATCCTCCTCACCTTGGCCCTGACGTTGTCAAAGTGGTGCTTTATGGACCTCACATCCCTTGGCTTTGTGCCCACCGCAGTAACCTCATCCGTTTATCACGTGCCAAGCTTGAACCCTAGGCCCAGGATTACCTTCCCTACCCCTGCAAGAATGACGTGGCAGCCACGGATAGCACTGAGGAGGACCACATTCTCCTGGTGCATATAGTTGTGGGCCATGTGCCTCTTGCCCTCTTGATTGTGGACGGAGACCCTTGCCTCCCTGAGCTGTCCCTGGGGCTTGTCTCTTCCTTGAACTACCACCTCCCTGTGTGCCTGATACTCGGGTCCCCGTTCCACCACCCACCTCTGCTCTATCCTCCTCCTCCTCTCCTCGCTCCTCCTGCCCCACCTCTACTCCCCGGGACCTCCTGCCGCTCCTCTCTCTCCTCCTCCATTCTCCTCCCAAACTCCACCGCCTCTCCCCTCCTATCTCCTCCCTCCTCCATCATCAACAAATAATAAAATAAGGATAAATCAAAAAAAAGTTTTACTGTTGGGTGTTGTAAAAAAAAATGTATGTGCTATGTGTGATTAATACGTTTTGGGGGGTTGGGTGTGGGGGATGGGGGGATGGACCTAACTCTATATATTTCTCTATGTGTGTTCTTTAACCTACAGTCAGGTCCATAAATATTGGGACATCGACATAATTTTAATCTTTTGGGCTCTATACACCACCACAATGGATTTGAAATGAAACGAACAAGATGTGCTTTAACTGCCGTCTTTCAGCTTTAATTTGAGGGTATTTACATCCAAATCAGGTGAACGGTGTACGAATTACAACAGTTTGTATATATGCCTCCCACTTTTTAAGGGACCAAAATTAATAGGACAGATTAACAGTCATAAATAAATTTTCACTTTGTAATACTTGGTTGCAAATCCTTTGCAGTCAATTACAGCCTGAAGTCTGGAACGCATAGACATCACCAGGCGCTGGGTTTCATCCCTGGTGATGCTCTGCCAAACCTCTATTGCAACTGTCTTCAGTTCCTGCTTATTCTTGGGGCATTTTCCCTTCAATTTTGTCTTCAGCAAGTGAAATGCATGCTCAATCGGATTCAGGTCAGGAGATTGACTTGGCTGATGCCTAACATTCCACTTCTTTCCCTTAAAAAGCTATTTGGTTGCTTTTGCAGTATGCTTCGGGTCATTGTCCATCTGCACTGTGAAGCACCGTCCAGTGAGTACTGAAGCATTTGGCTGAATATGAGCAGATAATATTGCCCGAAACACTTCAGAATTCATCCTGCTGCTATTGTCAGCAGTCACATCATCAATAAATACAAGAGAACCAGTTCCATTGGCAGCCATACATGCCGACGCCATGACACTACCACCACCATGCTTCACTGATGAGGTGGTATGCTTTGGATCATGAGCAGTTCCTTTCCTTCTCCATACTCTTTTCTTCCCATCACTCTGGTACAAGTTGATCTTAGTCTCATCTGTCCATAGGACGTTGTTCCAGAACTGTGAAGGCTTTTTTAGATGTTGTTTGGCAAACTCTAATCTTGCCTTCCTATTTTTGAGGCTCACCAATGGTTTACATCTTGTGGTCAACCCTCTGTATTCACTCTGGTGAAGTCTTCTCTTGATTGTTGACTTTGACACACATGCACCTACCTCCTGGAGAGTGTTCTTGATCTGGCCAACTGTTGTGAAGGGTGTTTTCTTCACCAGGGAAAGAATTCTTCGGTCATCCACCACAGTTGTTTTCAAGTGGTCTTCCGGGTCTTTTGGTGTTGCTGAGCTCACTGGTTCGTTCTTTCTTTTTAAGGATGTTCCAAACAGTTGATTTGGCCACACCTAATGTTTTTGCTATCTCTCTGATGGGTTTGTTTTGTTTTTTCAGCCTAATGATGGCTTGCTTCACTGATAGTGACAGCTCTTTGGATCTCATATTGAGAGTTAACAGCAACAAATGCAAATAGCACACTTGAAATTAACTCTGGACCTTTTATCTGCTCTTTGTAAGTAGGATAATGAGGGAATATCAAACACCTGACCATTGAACAGCTGAGCAGCCAATTGTCCCATTACTTTTGGTCCCTTAAAAAGTGGGAGGCACATATACAAACTGTTGTAATTCCTACACCGTTCACCTGATTTGGATGTAAATACCCTCAAATTAAAACTGAAAGTCTGCAGTTAAAGCACATCTTGTTCGTTTCATTTCAAATCCATTGTGGTGGTGTATAGAGCCAAAATGATTAGTTTTGTGTCGATGTCCCAATATTTATGGACCTGACTGTATGTGTATTGCAAATATGTGTCATCTGTAAATATGTGTAAGTCTTAAGTGTAAATCCAGATGTGATAGAATATAAATCAACAAAAAAATGCAATCTACCTCTTCTCTTGCTCCTACTCTCACAACCAAACCTCCTACTCCTGGACATGCGTGCTACTTCCCATGAAATTTACAAAACAGTCAATGCATGGACGTGTAGAAATCATATTTATAAGCTCCCACTGTCAATCGTTCCCACTGTCAATCATATTCGTCTAGACCACTTCCGATTGGCTGAGAGGACTGTGTTGCATTGCGTTATTCCACAATTGGATGGTTACGGATCAGCGCGACTCGTCCGACCCCTTAACATCTTGCGTGCACGCACAGGATGTACAGGCTTGCGTCTCAAGCCTGTAACTTGTGCCCTGCTCTAATTTAATAGCTCTGTAACTCGGCCAGATTTTAAGCCTGCAGCCGTTGTGGGCCGCACGTTGCACTTAGGGGCCCAGAATTTAATGTGTTTGATAGTGCCACAGGGAAGGGCTTCACACTACCAGCTGAAAATCATGAGACACTGAACTGGAAAAAATGGGAGGTTACAAATGATTAATTTGCAATCCTGAATGTAAAGGATGTGTACATTTTATATGACAATTACATTGAAGATACAATTATTTATGTCACTTAGTTAAACATTAAAAAATATTTTGCCTTAAGTGTCTCTTTAAAAAGTTATAAATAAAAGTGAAGAACATATAGAAAATCTTAATTTTAAATAAGAGATGCCAACATTGCAGCCTCCTCGATGCGAACAGAGGGAAGTTAAAATTCCACAATTAAAGCTTTATTTAATGATTTCTCAAACATTTTCAAAAACAGACAATTAAAATACTTTTCAGATGTGTTGCTCAATCAATGGCGTTTAGAGATGGTTTAAAGGAAAGGATGTGGTGGTTTGGGTCAACTTATATGTAATGAGTCAGAAAAACAGACAGTTTGCCCTATATTACTCATTGGTTCTGAGGTTAGCATGCAGATGTCCCTGCACACAGTGGCAGAGCTACCGCTGGTACGGGCGGTGCAATACACTGGGGCCCTTGTCTGTGTGTATGATGTGTAAAAATGTGTAGGGTGTGTGTGTGTGTAGGATGTGCATGTGTGTATGGTGTGTATATAATGTGTATGGTGTGTACGATGTGTATGTGTGCATATAATGTGTAGGGTATGTATATATGTGTATGATGTGTATATAATGTGTAGGGAGTGTATGATGTGTATATAATGTGTAGGGTATATAATGTGTAGGGTTAGGGTGTGTACAGTATGTAGAACATGCACACACACACGCAGTGGAGGAAATCTAGGTGCCTGCAAGCATTTTGTGGCATGACAACTTGCAATTCTTGAGCCCTGGACATTTTAATTGTTATTTAAAGTTTAGTATTCTTTTTTTTTTTGGCTGCTTGAGAGTTCTGGTTGCATGAGTTCCAGTTAACTGAGAGTATACTCAATATATATATATATATATATACTGTATAGTATCTCACAAAAGTGAGTACACCCTGTAAATATTTTATATCTTTACATTGTAGCAAAGTGTATAGCCTGTATAACAGTGTACATTTGCTGTCCACTCAAAATATCTCCACACACAGCCATTAATGTATAAACCATTGGCAACAAAAGTGAGTACACCCCTAAGTGGAAATGTCCATATTGGGCCAAAGTGTCAATATTTTGTGTGGCCACCATTATTTTCCAGCACTGCCTTGACCCTCATGGGCATAAGTTCACCAGAGCTTCACAGGTTGCCACTGGAGTCCTCTTCCACTCCTCTATAATGACATCACAGAGCTGGTGGATGTTAGAGACCCTGCACTCCCCCACCTTTTATTTGAGGATGCTACAGAGATGCTCAATAGGGTTTAGGTCTGGTGACATGCTTGGCCAGTCCATCACCTGTACCTCCAGCTTCTTTAGCAAGGCAGTGGTCGTCTTGGAGGTGTGTTTGGGGTCGTTATGATGGAATACTGCCCTGTGGCCCAGTCTCCGAAAGGAAGGGGATCATGCTCTGCTTCAGTATGTGAAAGTATATGTTGGCATTCATGGTTCCCTCAATGAACTGTAGCTCTCCAGTGCCGGCAGCAGGCATATAGGCCCAGACCAAACATACATACACATATGTCTGTATGAGTATATATGTTTTCTATAATATGTTGTGTTGATTCCCCCTAAATGCATTTACCTGATGATGTCAGATGCTGCCTCCACTCTCTCCGTACCGCTGTTTAAGTTCAAACTGAGGGTTTCATCTTATATCAGTGTTTTGGGGTTCTTTTTGCCTTATCCGTATCTGTCATTTAGAGATTATTTCAACTACCTTTCCTTAGTATAGATGTATACTTTTGGTGGTGGGAGTGTCATAGTCTGGGCCTGAATGAGTGCTGCCAGCACTGGGGAGCCACAGTTCATTGAGGGAATCATGAATGCCAACATGTACTGTGACACACTGAAGTAGAGAATGATCCCGTCCCTTCAGGGAGTGGACCACAGGGCAGTATTCCAACATGAAAACGACCCCAAGCACACCTCCAAGACGACCACTGCCTTGCTTAAGAAGCTGAAGGTAAAGGTGATGGACTGGCCAAGCATGTCACCAGACCTAAACCCTATTGAGCACTGGTGAGAAATCCTCTCAAATGGAAGGTGGGGGAGTGCAAGGTCTCTAACATCCACCAGCTCCATGATGTCATCATGGAGGAGTGGAAGAGGACTCCAGTGGCAACCTGTGAAGCTCTAGTGAACTCCATGCCCATGAGGGTTAAGGCAGTGCTGGAAAATCATGGTGGCCACATAAAATATTAACACTTTGACTCCAATTTGGACATTTCCACTTAGGGGTGTACTCACTTTTGTTGCCAATGGTTTAGACATTAATGGCTGTGTGTTGAGTCATTTTGATGGGACAGCAAATTTACACTGTTTTACAGGCTGTACACTTACTATTTTTACATTGTAGCAGAGTGTTATTTCTTCAGTTGTCACTTGAAAAGATATAATAAAATATTTACAAAAATGTGAGGGGTGTACTCACTTTTGTGAGATATGGTATATATATATATATATATACTAGCGACTTTCCCGTCAAAAATGACAGGGCAATAAAAAAGTGTTGAAATGCTGTTTGTCACACAATGTGAGTGTACTGGGTGCCTCAACTATATAGACCCCTATAGCACTCTAATTAACCCATGTAATAACACTATAAGTGCCATGAGGGTCATCCAGGACCCTCATGACACAAAGTGTAAGCACTACACTATTTTAACCCAGTCTCTTATGGAGGCCTCTACAGACCCTCATAAGCCTCTATTTAACACCATCAGTCCAATAAGGGTATATAAAGACCCTCATGGGACAGTTAGAAGCCTAACATTAACCCCATAAGTGCCACGAGGGTCCGAGATTTTCCGAGGTGCGAGATTCACCTCATAGATTTATGGCTGTGTGTTACTACGTAGCTCTCTCGGAGCCTATTCTCGGCTATTTTTCGGTGTCATATCGCAAACCAGTGTCTTTTGCGAGAACCGAGGGAACTACGAGGGCTAAATTAATAAGGCCCCTAAGTCTTTTTATTTTGAATTGATGACAGTTATTGATTAATTAACGTATATGAATATTTTTTTTAATTAATCATTAGTAATCATTACAAAAAAAAAAAAAAATGTATACTGCAATAAAAAGTAATAATGATTTTAACCTGCACTTATATATCTGCCTTACTGCTCAATCATGTACAATGCTTTTGGAACTATTAATTAATAATAATTAAAAAAAAAAAACATTTCTAATAGATCCAAAAATATGTACATTTTACAAAGCACTTATATATGTGGAGTGCTTATAATTGCCTGACCTGGATAGGACCTTCAAAGCACTTAAATATTTAAAGCACTTTATTAGATTCTGACATGTGCTACATTTCAAATTTTATAATGATTTTTTTTTATGAATATATTGATGATTATGCGTTTATGTTTTGCATCTATGCCAATTAAATATCATAGTTTCAATGACTCACAAATTAATTGAATACAAACATTAAAAATGATTTTCATGTCATTTCACAGATTACTCATCTCTGCACCTGACTGAAGACAGAGAGTGAATTCTGCAGGATTTTTTCTGAAATAACATCAATTTCACAGGTATAGGATTTCATGATGCCCTTATTGTTTTCCTTTGTTGACAGTTAATGATTAATTAATTAACCTATATTTATTTAGGGCCTCGTTAAATTGTAATTTTCACAATTGAATAGGGCTCTGTATAACGACATAGCATATTATTTTTACATACATTTTTAGGTAATGAACATCTATCCATAACTAAGGTTTTCACCAAATAAAAAAATTACAAAAAATATATGCTATCTGCTTATATAGTGCCCTATTGCAGTGCACAACTTTCAAATGAATGAGGCCCTTAGTATTTACTTATTCATTCATAATAACCACACAAAAAAAATGATGCATACATATATGCTTACCTAATTAACTTTTAAAGAACGTATATTACACCTCATAAGTCAATTTATTTCATCATTAATAAAATTACAAAATCCTACATTATTTTAAAGCCCGATCTACACTTTGCTCATAGGTCTTTCTATTTGCCCTTCTTTAGGAAAACATAATTACCTCTTTAGGTGTACCACTGATGTCAGTTATTGATTAATTCATTAATGTATATTCATTTATTAATGACTTAATAATTAATTATTACAAAAAAAATGAGTTATCAATATATATACATACTGTATGTGCAGTGCTTTCTTCTTAATGTATGCCAATAAAAAAAAAACTTGATGGATTCATTTATTCAAGGAACAATTCAAATGCTTTGGCGAAATCATTGCATTATTTAATTAATGCTATTTAGGTTTGCATTGAGAGCAGCTACAAACAATATGTACAATACAAAAAAAACATTACATCTTAAACCAGTATTTACAATTACAGATTACAATGGCGGACAATGGAGAAGACAATGGAGAAGACAGGATTTAACGCAAAAGAAGAGCAACAAGTGAAAGCAATCAAAGGAGGAGAGATGCACAGTCCCCCGAGACTTCCCAACGCTTAAGAGAAGAAGACCGAGACTTTTTTAAATAAAGAAGAAAAATGAGTAAGTAATGAGTGTTGCTGGAGCTTCAAAGAAAAGAAAAAGTAAACATAAACATGTCTGGTAAACATTGCCTAATGGTCCAATATCGCCTATTGACACCAATGCAGATATATAAAGTTGTAGTGATATCTATGTTGAGGAAGCTCGGGATACTGCTTTCATTACAGCACTAACAGTAGACACTCATTATTGTGGATTACTCATGTTGTTTGTCAGTTTTGTGGGGCCTATCATTTTCTCAAGGAAAGACCAACTGACGGAGACTTCATTAGTTGCTGTGAGAAAGGAAAGGTAAGACTTCCACAAAGACACACATTTCCAGATTACTTACAAAGTATCATGAGCGATCCAACATTTCCAAATTATACCAATAAAAAAAAAAAAAACATAAGGTCTTATAACAGTGCAATTTCATGTGCTTCAATGGGTGCTACATTAGCAGAAAATGTCCCAGGACATGGTCCTTACTGTTTTAGAGTACAAGAACAAATTTACCACCGCACTTCACATTTGCACCCACAAGAAGGAGAGCAAATTTGCACAGTTATATGTCTTAGATACAATGGAAGCTGTTGAACGGATGACGCTTCCAGAAAATAAAGTGTTTGTGCATAGTCTTTGAACAGCTGGATAAAATTATGGCCAACAACCCATACAGTCAAGCATACAAACAATTGGCACAGCAACATGCTCAAATACATCAATTGACAATGCCAAGAGTAAATATGGTTTACATGGCCATGGCTATTGTCACAAAATTTGGAAAACCAGATTTATTCATTACATTCACATGTAATCCACAATGGCCAGAGATCAAGGAAAATTTGAATCTGGGACAAACTACTTCTGACCGACCAGATTTAGTGGCAAGAGTATTTAAAATCAAACTCAATTCATTATTACATGATATAACTAAAGCACAGTTATTTGGAAAATGTGTGGCTTTTGTTTATAAAAAAATAGGCCTGCCACATGCACACATACTTTTAATCCTGCAGGAAAAGGATAAATTGAATACTGCAGGGAGAGTGGACTCAGTAATTACTGCTGAATTGCCACATCCAGAAAAATATTCCAAACTTTATGAGATTGTAATACACAGAATGATTCATGGGCCATGTGGAGATATCAATCCAAATTCACCATTTATGGAAAATAAAAAATGTACAAAAGAATTTCCAAAACAATTTGAAATGCAAACTTATGCTAATTGTGATGGATACCCTTTGTATAAAAGAAGAGAAGGACAAACAGCTATTATCCGTGGACAAAAGGTTGATAATAGATATATTGTTCCATACAATCCACATTTGCTGATGAAGTACAATGCACACATAAATGTGGAAGCTTGCACTTCTATTAAATCCATCAAATATGTTTATAAATATGTATACAAAGGATATGATGCAGCAACTGTTGTTGTGCAAGGTGCACAAAACAAAAATAAAATCCAATTTTACATGACGAACTTTCTAATTATTTAGATACTCGCTATGTCAGTGCTCCTGAAGCAATGTAGCATCTTCTGTAATTTGAGATGCATGATCGGTCGGTCACATGCTGTGTATCGATTAGCTGTCCATTTGCCACACAGTCAGTTTGTTTGCTTTACTGCAGGCAATGAAAGAACTGCCTTAGCCCAAAGAGAACATGGAGAAACAACACTTACTGCTTGGTTTCAATTAAACTGCCAGGACACTCAGGCCAGACAATTTTTATACATTAAGATTCCATATCATCACTATGTATTTGGTCAATGGCGACAATGAAAAAGAGATAGTCACAAAATGATACCACAAATGTATACCGTCAGTCCAAAAGACATTGAACGTTTCAGTTTAAGATTCCTTCTTTTACGTGTTCCCGTTGCACAAAGTTATGAACATTTACACACAGTGAATGACATAGTTTATGATACTTTCCTATTAGCTGCAAGGCATGAAAACTTCATAGCAGATGATACAGAATGGGAGAGGTGTCTGGAAGAAACAGCACTATATCAAATGACAAAGCAAATGAGAGAACAATTTGCATTCATTTGCATCTTTTGCAATGTACCTGATGCATTTACTTTGTGGGAGACATTTAAATTAAATATGTCTGAAAACTTCTTGAAACGTTACAATGAGCCCATTGCACTCTTAAAAGCATTAATGGGAATTCAATAAATATTTCTTGCTTATGGATTAAAGTGTGCACATTTTAATTTGCCTGATCCAGGACTTATAGATGACATCAACCTTGATGATTATGACACTGAGCTTAAACAACAAAAAAGCACAAGAAAAACTGGCAACTTTAAATACTTTACAATTGCAAGCATTTAATGCCATCATAAATGCTACAGATGATGAAATGGATAAAGACCGTTATTTCTATCTAGATGTCCCTGGTGAATCAGGAAAAACTTACCTTTGCACTGGGTCCTCCAAATCACTAGATCCGATAAAAATATTTTTATAATGTCAAGAAAGTTCACTTCTTAGAGAAAACAAATACAAGTTTTACTTACTCTTATCTTTAACGTGATGATTTTTTAAACTTCCTTTCACATTTGGAGGTTTTGATCTGCTAACATTTAAGTAAATGTTGTCAAGGTGAAGTTCTAAAAACAAGCAAATATGTTTTAATATTATATTATATTTATATCTTGGATAATAAAAGGAAAATAAGATGAAATATTAATGTGCATTCATGACAGCATTATACAGTAGTTTCTGAATTTGTATCACTTATGATTGTAGCTTGTATCACACCAAAATGCCTTTCTTTACATTTCAGAAATGCCTTGGTCCTCCAATGCCACATACAGGTCAAAATTTGGTGATATCCCAATTAAAATGCAAATCCTTGGTTCATTTATTCTATTTTAGTTGATTTAATTGCAGCTGAATTACTTGCTGATTTATGACTGGATTACATGACTCCCAAAGGATATTTTACAATTCAAAAACTAACGTAGCTATTACAAACTCTTACATGCAAACTTTTAAGGTTCGGTATGTATGAACTCTACATATGATTTTACCTAATATGCGATTACATGGCTCCTGTAAGACATTATGGATAATACTATGTGTTCTCAGAAAACTTACTAGTGTCCATAAAAACCCAGTATCAGGAAAATAAAACAGCCTTTTGGCAGAAAGCTAAAAAAGTAAAATAAAGTATTAGGCCTACATATCCTAAAGCACAAAATAAGCCAACAATAAATATTAAAGAACAATCAATTAAATCACAATGTAAATTACAAAAACCTGCTCACACAATTAAATACTGTTAAGTCACAACAGGTTAATGCAGAGTCCCAGGGGTTAGCACATACCAAACTGTCCTACAAATACAGTTACAACCCAACTCAACAAGCAGCTTACTTACACCAAGAAGGTCCCGCAAGGCTCTTACTTACAAATCGGAGCACCAATTAAGCACATAAAAAGCCATCCTGTACTTTGATGAGACGTGAAAGTGATTGTAGGTGTTAGAATTCATAGCACAACATTCCTCAACACACAAATCGGAAAATAATTTTTATTGTAATTCATGTTCAATTTCCGTGTCCAGAGTTCCACGGGCTTGGAGCACATCAGACCCGCAGCGGCTGCGGGATTAGCCTCCGTCAAGTCCGTAAATGGGTTAAATAGACCCACAGGTCGCAAAGGGCTTACTTACAAATCATAGCACTAATTAAGCAAATAGAAAAGCTATGCTGTACTTTTATTAAAAGTGAAAGTGATGTTTGGTCTTAGAATTAATAGCTCAACATTCCCCTACTCTCAAATCTGCAAATGAAGAAATGTAATTTCATGTTTAATCTTCGTGTTCTATCTATCATCCAAGCCCATACGGGCTTGAATAATGAGCTACGGGATTGGTCATTGAAGCCCGTGGGACTTGGACGGATTTTAAACCTAAAATCAAAGATTATAATTTGGCGATGTGCAAGCTTGAGAATGTTTTGCTATTAATCCTCATGTCCCCCATTGTGTTCCCCATGATTTACAGTGCTTTGCAGTGCTGGATTTAATATATATTGGCTTCTACAATGCTTTGAGTTTGCGGCCTTCAACCTCCGAACCCGTACGGGTTCTAACAACGACGAGCCCGCTGGACTTGGGACGGAAAATAAACCGGAAATTAAATATTGCATTTGGGGGTGTTGCTATTAATCCTCGTGTCCCCCCATTATGATGCCTATTATTTACAGCGCTTTACAGTGCTATCTTGAATTTATATTTGCATATACAGTTTTCCGACTTTGAGGCCTTGAAACACGATTTACGGGTGGGCGAGAAATGATTGCGGCCGATTGCATGATTTTTTGGCCCACCGTAAGGGGGACCTCCTTGTGGCGCTGTCCATTTGAATAGCAGGGTAGCAGTAGCGCTACACAGGGCCATAAGAAGGCCACAAGGAATCGCAGCATTGCAGCCATTTTACGGCCCTAGCAGTATTATTATTATTATCATTATTATTATCCAAACCAATCCATTGTTGATTTTATTCATGTATGTTCAAAACACCCAAGTTTCAAGATCAATTATCTGACATCTCCACTTAAAACCAATTGTAAAGTATGTGTATTTTTGATGATTCTGTGTTAAGTTCTTGGTTTAGTCACTTATGATACAAAAAATACCTTTTCTCTTTTTCCTCTTGTGATAGTATTTGCAGCCTGCTATAATGAATACAGGGATAATGATGAGGGAAATCCAACTTAGGTAGATTTTTGGAAAAGTAAATAGGTCTCCTGAAAGAAAAACATAAATAGTAAAATATTCAACAAGGAGAAAGTAATAAACATAACTTGTATGAGATAAGTGAAATTATTCCATTAAAGGAAATATATTTGTTTTTCTGTGATGCATGACATCACAGATTTAGTTCCTCATTCTAATGCGATTTGGCCGATTGAATAGGGCTCTATATAAGCACATAGCATATTTTTTTTACAGAAGTTTTTAGTTAGTGAACTTATATTCAAAAGCAAGGTCTTCACTAACTAAAAACTTCTGTAAAAAATATGCTATGTGCTTATATAGAGCCCTATTCAGTTAGCCAAATCACATTTGAATGAGGCTAGTGAGGTTATAATTCACATAAAGTATTTATTTAACATAAATGTAAACCAATGGGAAAACAAAGTTTTTTCTTTAACTAAACTGAGAATTTTACATCTTACTTAATGACGGGTATTATTAAAGAATTAAAAATAATATTTAGGAATTAATTATCTTGACTGTACCATGGTCTAAAAGTGTACTTTCTTGGGGAACCTCTGTCTTAACAACTTTTGACATTTCATTGTTTTTATTAAACAATGTAAAATGTCACTACAAGGATGTGGTCAGTGACAAAGACTAGAAGCACTACAGAAAATCTATATTCTCTTGAAAATATCACCCTATTAAGGTTTTTTGTTCAAAACTGTGCATGTTAACAAATAAGTTATTAGTCAACAACTTTTCAAAAGTATTATGTAGCTCACTTTGTCCTAGACCATTTTGTTAGCGGCATGGGTCAAGATAAATAACATTAGTAGGCAGCTAATTGTATTCCAATATGTTTCACACAATAAATATATGTTTTTTCTCAAATATTTTTTATTGTAATTAAACAAAATACAAATAATTAAAAATTATGTTGTAGATATACATACAGTAAGTACAAAAAAGTGTTTGTTCTTTCATAACATTGACACTGATAAATAAATTAAAAAAACTGGGAAGGATGAAGAAGAATAGTGGGGCAATTTAAGAAATGATTTGCTTTCTCTTCTCTTTTTTTTCTTCTTAATTATTTAGGTTGTTATGTTATTAATTTTTGTCTATTTTCAGTGTCCAAATGTTCCAACAGGATATCCATTTTTTTAAATTTTCATCTATAACTGCTGATATCATGTACATTGTGTGTATATGTTGAATTTTTTTATCTCTTCTATTGTGGGTTTATCTGATTTCCAGATTTTAGTTATGATAATTCTAGTAGCTAAAAAAATTGATTTATTAGGAGTTGTATGTGTTTTGATATATTTGGTATAGGTAATCATAATAATGCCTCTTCTGTTTTCTTTAGGAATAGGGAATCCTGTGAGTGTTTTTAATATTGAATATGTTTCTTACCATAGTTATGAGATTTTAGGACATTCCCATAGAGTATGTTTTAAAGTTTCATTTTCATCACAGCCTCTGAAGCATTAATCACTAAATTATTTGTTTATTTTTGTAATCTTACTGGAGTAAGATACCATTTCATCAAAGTCTTAAAGGCGTCTTCTCTTAAATTTATATTAGGTGAAGAATTATTTAAATGTATAATTATTTTGTCCTATTGATTTTCATTGAGATATATTACATTCCTTTTCCCATTATGTCTTATATGGTAATTTAGTAACTGTATTTCGGTTGATCAAATAATTTAAAATAGTAGAGATTTTTTTATACCATTCGAATTATGTATACTGCAATTTTCAAATGGTGTTTTAATGGCAATTTAAAAAAAAAATGTGATCTATAGTTTTATTTATTGTATCTAACTTAAACCACTATATTTGTTTCCTTTGAATAGATCTAGAGACCATGTAGACATTTCTGTAAGGATGTCTGCTACTGGATCCAACAATTTGTTTGTCAAAATGTATTTCTTCTAGATTCCTTATGGAGTAACCACAATGGAGTAAGCCAAGAACTTGCATCAATAAATATGTTCTTTTATGAATGTGTTTCCATAAAGTTACGGAGTTTTGAATTTCAAAATGTTCCACAACACTTGTATCAAAACTTTTTGTTATTTAAGAATATTTTTTTCAATTTCTTTTCAACATGGTGGTGAATTTTTGATAAACCATTTGGTCAACTGTGCAAATCTAGTTGCTTTATAATATGTTAGAACATCAGGGATTGATAATCTCTATTTTTTCTTTGAAGCTATCATTGTAGCTCTGTTTACTCTTGGCTTTTAATTATTACAAATAAAACAAATACATACGTTTGGGTAGTGTATTAATCTTTACTGTGTAAATTCTGCCTAGCCAAGACATTTTATATGTATTCCAAGTATTTAAATCATTGAACATATTTTTAAGTATATTTGGATAGTTCACGTATAATAGGCCAATCTAGTTAAGATTGAGGGATATAAATGTTCTAGGTATTTTATGTAATGTTGGTGACCGCTTAAAAAGGAAAAAAATTGGTTCTATTAATTTTCTACGTTTCCTTTGGGAGCAAGGAGTATTTAGTGCCAGTCAGTTTTTTTTCTATTTACTTTAGATAGTGAAATGTTTCAGAATTTCTTCAATAAATACTAAAAAGGTTAGGGAGGCTAATAAATGGTTTTGTAATTGTTATTAGATATATCAGCCACAAAGAGTTTTATTTGTATTATTTATCATCAATTTTTACATCTAGCTAATATTTGGACATTTTCTTATTTGCCATAGCAGGTGGGTTCAATACATAATGCAAAGATTAAAGGGGAAAGTATACATCCCTTGTTTAGGTCCATCTCGTATGTAATGTTAAAATATTTGAACGTTAGCCTTGATATTATATGTATACTTTAGTGAAAGAATAAAGAGTCATAAATGATTTTTAAGCATTAACAGAAAAAAATATTGGAAAGTTTCATACATATAGATCCAATTCTATTCTATCAAAAGCTTTTTCCAGGTATCTAAGAATGTTAAAGGGAATTTTATCTCTAGATGCTAAAGAGTCCGTAAGGTCAAACGTTTTTCTGGTATACATCTGGGCATCGCTACCCTGGTATAACAGCCTACTTGATCAAGGTGAATCAGATTCAGTAAGAAGTGATGCTAGATCTGTTAGTCGTAATATATTTGTGTAGAAATGTAATGTCACCTATTTATTAGTGGGAGATCAGTTCTATTAGCTTTGACAATTGGTTGTATCTCTTCCTTATTTATATACAATTATGTATTTTTAGCTTTGAGTATTCAGTTTTTTATTGTTGTTCCTAACACAATATATAATTAAAGAATATTTTGGGGTAACTGATTATCTAAGAATTGTTGCAATAATGTTATAAATCAGATGCAGGTCTCCTGTGGCTTTAGTGTGATTTAGTATATTTTATTGTTTCTTTGTTTTTCAAATCATTTTGTGAGTAGAGATCATTTGAGAGGCATCTAAAGATTCTTTTTTTATGTTTGAAAAGTTTGTCTGAGAGAAATTAATTTATTTTTTGAGTGATGATTGGTTGAACCAGAATGGGATTACCTGTGTGTAATACCGGATTTTTTTTTTCAGAGGTATAAGTAATTTCTGTTGGTTGATCCTTCTTTAGTTTTTATTTTAGAAATAAAATCATCTGCTTTTTGTTGTCTAAGTTTATGGGCTAGCATTAAATCATGTTTATTAGAGAAAGTGAAAAATGTGGATTGAGTATGTTTTAATATTGTTATAGCTTTTTTTGGTAATATCCATTTTAATTTGAATTTAAGATTAAGAATTTCTTTGTGTATTTTTTCACATATTTTGTTCTGAAATTATTTTTGTAAATTTTAGATTTTTCATTAAGTGCATTAATTTGTTTAATTTCTAATTTTGTTGTTGCTGTTGATCCCAATTGGATGCATATTCCTCTTATAACTGCTTCATCGGCTGTGCAGACTCCTGTTTAGTTTATCTCTCCTCCACCATTCAATGTAAGTAGTTTTCTAAGGAATTTTTTAAAGTTTGGAGTATTTTACCTAAAGACTCACTAACTAGTAGGCATCATAAATTAGAGGTTGCATTTGAATACGTAGCACGCAAATGTGCTCTTAGCGAGATTTGCGTTCTAATGAATTGTCTTTACGTTCATCGCGTCCGACTTTGTGTAATGAGGCCGAAAATAGCCTACGTGGAGAGCTACGTTGAACTTCACACACCGTAATTCCTTTTATCTTTAATCAAAATGCAAGCGTGTCCACTCGCGAGCAAGCAAGGTAACACGCAAATGACCAATGTGTGCTCGAGAGCATGTGCAAAGGGGGTGTACGTACAATAGTGTAGCAGTTGTACTGTAAAAGAACATCACCACTACTGTACTTTTATTAACAGGGAAAGTGATGTTAGGTTTTAGAATAGTAACAACATTCTTGAGGGGGGGAGGAGCTAAAATTTTAAGGAGAGAAAATGTGTGTCATATCAAGATCATATCATATATAATGTGACTTATAATATCAGCCAAATTGATATATATAACCCAGGATTGTGGCACAGGAGGTCCACAGTTGGTTTAAATATTAAGTCTTTGTCAACTTTTTTTTCACTGAGATTTGCTGCTGAAACTGAATAAAGGACTCTGTAACACTGACAATTAACATCATACTTAAGGTTGGTGAAACTTAAGGTTGTTGAAAACAGATCTTGACTTGGATCAAAACCTATACAGTTCTAATCTAGAGGTCTTAAACTACTGGAGATCTTTTCTATGTAACACATTGAATACTATCTGGATTGTTATATACACAATAAACTGTATTATTGCTGATTTTTTTTAAAGATCCAGCAGCTCATCTCGCAAATAATAAGGATATAACATGCATTTATTGTGAGAGGGCTGTGAAAAATTAATACAGCATACTTCTGCATTGGTGAGAATTGCTTTAAATGTTTATAAATACACAATTACTTATGAAACAGAAACTATTTTATCACAGTCCTTGTTTACTTCTCTGTGTACTCTCTACTGCCAGTCAAGCTTCCAACTGCAGGTATTTAAGGAAATACCTAATTAAAAACTACTTAACGCAAATGAAAAAAACAAGGGGCGGGTGCCTTTAAGAGACGTTTCTTCCCACACCTCGGCTATTCAGATAAACAATCACAAAAGAAAGTGTAAGCAGAGATCTTGACAACCTGTAGTTAAAAGCAGATATGCAAGATTTGAAGATGAATAATCTCCTCTTTCAGATTACAATTATAGCTGAGAATACAAAGGAATCCCTGTGTGAACTAAAAGCAGAAATAAAAGCATTAGTAGTGCTAAAGTTTTCGAATTAGAGGTCAAATATGACAACCTTCTTAAGTCACACATAGAAATGGAACATGAGTCTGCTTATACTTAAACATGAACAAAACAAGGTGAAAATCATTCAAGAGGATCAGGAGAATAGATCTTGGATGCTGAATATATGAATTCGTAATTTATAAGAGTCAGTACAAGATACTACCTCTATACATGAAAGATGTATGTGCCAAAAAAAGTAACTTAGAATGGACAGGATTCATGAGTCCTAGATAGCTCCACTAATCCTCCAAGGAGAGACCAAGAGATGTGTCGTCAGAGTTCCATTATTTTTCTACATGAAAGCAGCTGATATGGTGTTCCTGGAATTAAGGGAGGTCAAGACGCAGCTAATCTCTCTGACTTGTCACCCACTACCTTATACAAAGAGGAAACTCCTGAAACCATTTTAGGAGGTGGTTACAAAGCATGGATTCAAGTATACTTTGAGTTTTACTTTTAGGACTGATTATATCAAAGAAGGGAGACATCACATATTTCATACTCCAACTTCGATAATGCCATATTGTGGAACTAACCAATTCCAAACACCCTGGGACAAAATCTAATTCCCTAATACAAAGCGGAGTCAAAAGACCATCCATACTCAAAAAACACAAGGGAACAACCATATCAGAAGTAAATGAAGAAGGAAAATCCCACACAATCATTGGAAATAGGATGTCAGAACACCTCTTGAACTCTTATAAAGGCGATAGAGGAGGAGTTAAACCATGTACCTCCCTTTTGTAAAAGGTGTTTGAAAATATTCTTCATACCATTTCTCTTAAAAATTTTGTTTCATTTTTACCTCCCTCAGGAGTATTTTCTAAACGCTAATTGCTCCATACGCTAATTGGGTGAACTACCTCTGAATCCAATTTTAGGATACAATCCGGCTCACCACAAAAAAGTGATTGCTCTCCTCTGAACTGTTATTATTTCAATATTTTAGAAACTATGCTGAGTAAACTGGAGATACTAATAAAATATAAGTATTAGTAAGCTGTAAATCTGGTTATAAACAGAAGTAGTTAAGAAAAAAGAGAGATTAAAAAAGGTTTATGAGTAATATGTTATTTACTTACTATATAAAATGTTTACAATATTAGACTTAATATTTGGATTTGCATGACATATAAAAAGCAGAAGAAAAAGATAACTATGGTATTGAGAGATATTATTCACTTACTATATAAAATGTTTATAACCATAGATTTGTTTTTGTTAGAATTAAGAAAAAGTGAAAAAAGAAACAAAGAGAAAAGAATTGCAGTAAAAGGATATAGTAATAGCAAAATGTTATGATATTATAAAAAACGTAATTTTTTTTTTTTTACTGTTATCATTTATACTATGCATTTACAACACTGGTGTTGTTTATTTGTATTCTCTTTTTTCACAATAAAAACTATAAAAAATAAATAAAAAATGAATTAATAGCATAACATTCTCAATCACGCAAATCGGCCCCGAAAAATACTTTATATCATGAATATTTCATGTGTCATATCGACCCCTGCAATCAATGTGTTACGACTCATACTGTAACTCGCATGTAATAGAATATCATATTTACTGCTTTATTAATATTGCATTATTTCTGTCCTTTGGGACCGATCGCAAGCTTGATTTGGATCACGTAGGACTTTGAAATTTACCCTCCCCTTTTTCAGTGACGTAATAATTAGGATCTCTTTTTCCATTGGCTCAATCTGAACCCGTCACTACGAATTGGATTAATTGTTTGTGTGCGAACATGCAAGTCGGACGTCAGCGAACTGGTTTACGAAATCGTGTCTCTAGCTCGCAGCTCGCAGCCCCTTCTGATTTAATTGCGTCGTAACTTTGTCAAATTTAAAGCACGCAGCCCTTACATTCAAACTTTGTATTTACGAGGCTATAAATCTTGATCTGACCATGTTATTGGATGAATTTGAATTTCAATTAAATTTGAAATTATATTTTGTTGGAGTAGAATATAATCCATATAAGAGTGTGTTTTTTTGTCTCGGGGATAACATTTATAATTTCTCTCTGATTGTTGTGCTCCATAAACCAATGCAATTTTATTTTTAAGGCAATATGTTCAAAGCTTTAGTTGCTGTTGGAAACAGAGGATAGACTATCATTAGATTCATCCATGTTAGGATCTATTACTGAATTCATATAAACATCCTATTATCCATTTAGATTGTTGCCATTAGTTCGTTACATCAGAGACATTACAGAAGAAAGTAGTATGTACTGTGTTTGGAGTGTATAAGTTAATAGTGCCTTGGTGTTTTTTCGTGTTGAAAATTAATTATCATGTATGATACTGAGAACACACCGGATTTTTTTTCTGTAGTGGTAGCATGATAGTACTGTGTTTTGGGGGGTAACATTTCCCGCCATTACTTGGGAAATCAAATTGTTTTTTCAAATGTGTTTCTTGTAAATATACAATATCAGCTTTGTAGGTGTATTGTATTGATAGAGAGCTAACCCTCATTTTACTGGTTCATTAATACCTTGATTGTTGTGTGGACTCATGACTTATTATTTTTTGTGTCTCCTTGTTGACACCTACTCTTCTTGAGATTTTTTTTATAAAGAATCAACACTGGATAAGTATTATTCTCTTCTTGGAAATAATAAATTGTTTATTATAAATTATAGAAAACATTTTTCTATTTAATAGGGATAGGGGGTGGGAAGGGGAGAGGGATAGATTTATATAAGAATCAAAATCAAGAACAGTTTACTGAATATAAGTTAAATAAAAACAATAATAAAATAGACAACAAAGAAAATAGTAAAAAATAAAACAAATATTTAAAAAAAAGTTGTTAATTAAGCTTATACGTTAATAGATTTTTCTAAATGTGTCAAATTTAATTCACTCCTTAAAAAATGTAATAAATATAATAAATAAATATAATATGTAATATAATATAATAATAAAGTAATATCAGTTAAGAGGAGTGAGATTGCTGTCCTCTTTCAATTATGGTGAACTGGATATCAAAATTGGATACAGAGGTGGTTCACCTAATTCAATAATTACAGTATAACTCCTTGGGGCAATTATATGAAGTGATATTCTTGTAAATAGTGACATAACAGAAAAAATTGTTTCAATATAAGACTTAAAGTTGTCTTAAAGGTATATCTAAGTTTCCTGGATAATAAGTGCATCTGATGCACTCCAGTTACTTATCCAACTCCCTATTGGATGCTTGTTTTACCACCCCTATATTTAATTCTTCCCTTTCAATAAATTCCAAATAATTTCATTAAGCCCCAAGTCCATTCTCCCATTTGACCATTAAATTTGTTAGCCCTTTGTTAACTTTTTTTTTATTTTTAATAATAATAATTTTATTGAAAAGCATATTTAAAATTCCAACATATTAAACAATATTTACATCATACATTATTTTTCTTCAACAGAAAAATACTGCATTTGCTAAGCTGGCTAAGCCTTTCCATTTTATATTTTCAATTATAATTAAACCATAACAATAACTGTGAAAAAAAAAAAATTAAAAAATAAATAAATAAACACGTACAACTGTGTATATATAAATAACAGATCCTCTTGTAAACTCGACAAGTAAGCAAGGTTAATTTCAAGAAAGAAAAATCTAATCTAAATCTAGAGATTTCTAACATAGCTCCCATATTCATTTTTTATAAAAGGTCTTTAGCTCGTCTATTAAAGGCTGGGTTTAAACGTTAAAAAATAGTTGTAGATTTATAAGCAAGCATATAAATATTTACCTTCTGTCAAACTACCCATGTTGTAGGGTATATCCAGAGTCCCAAGCCTTCTCCGCCCCGAGTCCTTCTCTTATGAAGTTGTGTTGATATTCTAGAATCAAGTCACGTCAATGAGGTGCTAAGAGGGGATTCTAACCAGTGCTCCTAAATCTTACAAAATTGAGACATCTAATCTAGTATAATGCAAGTGAGTTTCTCATTTATTAATATGTAGTTAATTTTCCTGATTACCTCTTGAAAGCTTATGGCCTTAGACATCCATTGGCTAGCAATATGTAGTTTAACAGCAACTGCCATTAATTGAAACAACATGTTTTGATTTGGGGACAAGTTTTGTATCGCAATTCCCAAAAGGCAGGATTCTATACTGACCGGGATCACCTTTTTAAATAGTGATGTGCCAAGTAATGTTAGGTCTCCCAATAAATTGTGAGCCACCGGACAAGACCACCAAGTGGATATGATCCCCTATCTGTTGGAACCCCCTAAAGCATTTGTTACTCTCTCGGGGGTTAATCTTCTGAAGCTTGTCAGGTGTACACTATACCCTCTGGAGGACTTTGATGGATGTTTCTATGTGGGCAGAATTAAAAGATCCTCTGCTTAAGTTTGAACATGATTCCACCAATTTCTTCCACTCCCATTCTACTCCTAAATCTTCTTCCCATCTACACATAAATGTAGGCTTCTCATCCAAGGTGGTATTTGTAAAAATATCATACAATGACCCTATCGTTCCTCTAGAGAGTGGGAGATTTTTTTTACAAATTAGTGAGATCCATGAATGTTTAGGGGGCCCAAAGCTTTTGAGAATGTCACTAATCCAGCTTTATATTTTTAGATAATTATAAAATTCCTTTTGGGGTAGATTAATTTTCTAGCAAAATTTATCGTATGTTATTAAGCGACCTTCAGCAAACCAGGAGCCAAACCTATCTAGGCCTCTAGAGGTTCACCAATGTTTGGATATTGCGCTAGAGTCTGCTAGTATTTGGGGAAAAGAAAAAAACGATAGCATAGGAGATATGCCTATGTCTAGTCTATTTTTAGTTCTAGCCCATTTCCAAGAGGTTAAGGTTAGGTGTATCATTGGATTTTGATGTGATTTAATAGGGCATAATCTTTCTGGAACATAGAGTATCGTCTCCCACCTGTGAGGGATCATTTGTTGGTTTTCTAAGTATACCCAGCTTGGTTGGTATTCAACAGAGTGCGCTAGGGGTAGCTGTGCTAGATGTGCCGCTTTATAATAGTTCCTTAGATTCGGGCACGAGAGCCGCCCCATACTTTTATGTCTATACATTATTCTTTTAGGGATACAGGAGTGTCTATTTTTCCAAATGAATCGGAACATGTTATTCTGAAATCTGTCCAATTCTTTCAAGGAAATCGGAATAGGAAGAGATCTAAAAAGATGTAAGACCTTGGGTAGTATATTCATCTTGTTGGATGCTATACGGACGGTCCACAAAAGTGGGTACTTCATCCATTTCAGCATGTCCTCGCTTAATTTTTTGTATATGGGAGATAATTTGCCTTATACAGATCTAAAAAATTGGATGTAATGTTGACTCCTAAGTAGTTTATATACCGACCAGGCCAGGTAAAGGTAGATTTAGATTTAGATTTCAGGAATTCAAGGTCGGGATGGGTCATGCCTCAGTCTTCTCTAGATTAAGTTTAAGTCCTGACAGTCTGCTAAATTTATCAATAACAGACATTAATGCTGGTATTGAAGATGATGGATTAGTTAGAGTGCATAAAATATCATCTGCAAAAAGAGAGCATTTATACTGTTGCAGTCCTACTTGGAGACCATGAATCTCCCTGTGCGATCGAATAGCCTGTGCCAAAGGTTCTATAACAAGGGCAAACAGCAGGGGCGAGAGTGGGCATCCCTGCCGGGTGCCTGTTTGGATCTGAATCTGAGCTCTATGTTCGCATGGTAGCTTCAAATTGGCTAGCGGGGAGTCATAATAAATTTTAAGTAAGGTAATAAAGAGTCCCTTCAATCCAAATTTTTCCAGCGTTTTATAAAGAAAAGGCCATTCAACAGTGTCGAAAGCCTTTTCAATATTTAAAGACAATAAACACATCAGGGATTTTGCTCTATTCACTAGATGTTGAATATTTAGAATTTGCCTGACATTGTCCCCTGCCTGCCTGTATTTTATAAATCCTGCCTGATCTTTATGTTTGATTTCAGGCAGAAATTCGAAAATTCGGAGCGCCATAATTTTAGCTAAAATTTTAACATCACCATTTAATAATGAGATGGGCCGATAATT
The DNA here is from genome assembly GCA_027410445.1 of Discoglossus pictus. Taxonomy (NCBI): domain Eukaryota; kingdom Metazoa; phylum Chordata; class Amphibia; order Anura; family Alytidae; genus Discoglossus; species Discoglossus pictus. The sequence goes on from CM050163.1 coordinate 51,592,641, forward strand.
CTTAACATCAAGATAGTACCTACCCTCTTTAGGGAACACTACCAAATCAGCTTGATTTAACTCTGGTGGCATACTTTCCCCTCTTAGAATTGCGTTGAATAAGGACTTGAGATGAGGTGTAAGCAAAGCTTCAAATTTCTTGTAATATAGATTTGTGAAACCATCCGGCCCCGGGGATTTACCCACTTTAAGGCTCTGGATGGCTGCTTTCACCTCTTCCGCAGAGACATCTGATTTCAAATTAGATAGCTGTTGTTCCGTTATTGAGGGTAGGTCAAGTGATCCAAGAAAATAATCAAGGTCTGAAGTTTCAGCTTGTGTTTGAGATGTATATATCTGCTGATAGAAAGATTGAAATGTTTTTTGAATGTCCTTTGGGCTAAAAGAAATCTGACCATTGGACATTCTGATTTTCCGTAACTCTAGATTGAATTTCTTTGGATTTTAATCTCTTAGCTAGCATCTTGTCCAGTTTGTTCGCCTTCAAATAGTATAGATGTCTTGTCTTCCTCATAGCTTTTTCAGTGTAATGAGAGAGTACCCCATCAAGTTCTCACCTAATCTTGTCTATTTGTTTGCGCAATTTAGTGGATGGGTTCTGTTGATTAGCTTTCTCCAGACTGCTAAGGATGGCCATCAACTCTGTCTCTTTTTGCTTAAGGGATTTTCTATATAGAGAGGCAAGTTTAATACAAGAACTCCTTATATAGGCCTTATCGGCCACCCAGAGCCAACCAGCCCCCGTCTCTGGAGAATCTTTACAGTCAAAATACATTTTGATATCCTCTGCCAACACTGCCAAACTATTAGGATCAGATAATAGATGTTCATTAAGTTTCCAACTATTATAAGGAGACTGGCTAGGACCGAGTGTTCATCTAATAGATACTATTGCGTGGTCAGACCAGGGGCAGGGGGCAATGTCAGAGTCCTGAGTACAGTCAAAAATGAGGGAATCTATTAGAAAGGTATCGATTCTCAAGTAAGTTGCATGAGTAGGGGAGTAAAAAGTATATTCTCTGCGATCTGGATGAAGACCCCTCCAAGCATCCACCAGGCTCATTCTATTTAATAACTGGTTGATTTGGCTCAGTTTTTTGGACAATTTATTTTCTAGAGTCTTCCCTGATCTGTCTATCGCTGAGTTAAAGGCGAGGTTAAAGTTCCCTCCAATTACCAATCTAGCTACATCTAATGATTCTAATTCCTTCAGTAGATTAATAAGAGTTCTGTGAGGTGAGTTTGTGGGGGAATACAAAGAGACTAGTGAAATTCTAATACGCGAAACTGACCCAGTTACTATTACATAATGACCATCTTTGTCTATAGTGCTTTGTTCTAATTTAAATGGGAAATTTTTATGCATGAGAACTGCTGCTCCAGCCTTTTTCGTGGGTTGCGTGGCAGCATAGACTATGGGGTATTCTTTATGCAGGCTTTTTTCTATGAGAGAAGTGGGTTTCCTGCATAAAAAAAAACTGAGGGCTTAAACTTTTGTAGTATTTAAAGGCCTTCCGCCTCTTAAAAAAGGAGAATTGAACCCTTTCACATTGTGCGTTATAAAAGTGGAGTCTGATGCAGTCATTCTAGGTTGGGGCCAATGTGTGTGATCTGTTGTCCGTTGCCTGTTCTTTCTCCTCTTTTGGATCTCGTGGAAGAGATTGAGGCGGAGAAAGGCTCGGGGGTCCTCTGAAAACTTTGTAGTGTCAGTTTATTATTGTCATAAACTAAGTATAGAGCAAAGATATAAAACATTAGTGTTACATTTTTAAGACATCTATTATATACATATACAGTTAGAGCAATGTCATTCCTAAACAGTAGCTCTGTAGCCTTCAAAGGGACTACCCTTAGGCGACCATCTAATAAGCAGACAATGAGAACAGTAACTTTCATGATCAGTAATTTTGCCTCTTCTAAAGAGACTATAATTGCCAAGCAACTACAGAGCTGTAACAAAAAAAAATGGCATTTCACTTTCTCTATAATCAGAGGGTAACATATTAAAAAACATTCTAACATTTTTAATTTCAACTGTAAGAACTTGTATCAGATTCCTTGGTAGTTAAAAGTGAGGGCAAAGGGAAAGTTCCATCGGTACTCTACTTTATGCTGCTGCAGAATAGCCAAAGAAGGTTTCATCTGTTTCCGTCTCTCCAACATGTTGGGAGATAAATCGGCATAGAATTGCAGATTGGAGTTATGCAAGCCCTTGATTATTTGCAGCTTTCTGGTCTCTGAAAGTAAGAGGTCCCTAGACTGTTTTCTTAGAAATCTCACAATGACATCTTTAGGAACCTCAGGATTTCTTGAGCTCTATGAGTCCACTCTATCTCTAGAGTAGTGTCTGTTTGATCAGGGAGAATGGCAGCAAAGGTCTATCTTAGATATGCTGTTAAGTCTTGAACAGCTCTTGGTATTCCACGTACCCTGATATTATGACGGCGAGACCGATTCTCTAGATCTTCAATCTTGTCTGTAAGCTCCATGATGTTGAAAGTATTCTGGTCAATAGATGTCCTGTCATGTTGTTGAGCTTCTCCAACCTGATCTACTATTTCTTCCAGCAATTGAGTTATTTGCCCCAACTCTTTTAAATCTTTCCTCAGCAGTTCAATCGCAATGGTTGCATGTGGCTATTGATCTAGCAGAGAGGTCAATATGTTGATTCGGTAGCTTAGGAATGTCCTCCTGGTCTGAAGAGTCTAAACAATCAGAGGCAGAATCCATCTGAGACGTGGGCTTGGCCGCCTTAGGTGGACGGACCTCTTTTGCCTTTCTTCATGTTTGAGATTTAGGACTATCGTGGTCAGAGAAGCTGTCAAGTCCTCCTTAGATTTCTCCTTTTTTTTTTTTTGAGGCAGGTGTAAATGATTTAAGAGCAGGATCTGTTTCTTGACTTGCATTTAAGTTCAGTAGTTATATTTGAAAGGAAGACTAGTGATGGTTTTGGTGCTAGTCAGAACCCCCTTTGGGCTTATAAACTTGCTATTGATATTATTATAATGCTTTATTTATAAAGCACCAACATATTCCATAGCACTAATGACTGGGGATACAGTGAGTACAGAAGTTACATAATGGTACAGATGGTGTAGAGGGCACTGCTCTCGTAAGAGGTTACAATCTAAGTGAGTTAAGGGTTTTAGACAAAAAAGGAAAGGGTAATACTTGTCTGTGTCGAGTGAGGCAGCAGAATCAATGCATCTGAGGTGGACAGTATCTGGTTTAAATGTGTGATGTTAGAGAACAAGTTAGTAGGCTTCTTTGATTAGATGGGTTTTAAGAGAGTGTTTGAAAGTGAGTGAATAGTAGGAGAGAGCCTAACAGAGTGTGGTAGAGATTTCCACAGTGTGGAGTCTGCACATAAAACAGTACTGGAGGAGGTGATCATAGATGACAAGAGACGTGTATCGCAGGAAGAGCGGAGTAAGCAGGTGGGGGAGTTATTGGAGATTAAAGTGAGTTGAGAGGTCAATGCTGCAAATAAATAGTGTATTAATTAGGAGATGTTTTGCAGATGCAATCAGCAGGTTATTAAGTAACTGGATGTGTGGTGAGAAAGAGAGTGTTGAGTTCAGAGTAGTCCCAAGGCAGCAGACTTATAGACAACATAATAGCTATTATAGTGCCAATGCTATAAATAACCCAAAATGCTACACTTTTACTTTAGGCACAGTTAAACTGATGATCCACCATAAATTTCTGGAAACTGAAGTAGAGGATTTTTTAATCCTTCAAACTCTTCACTTTAACTCTATTTTTTTTTTTTTTTTTAAAGGATGCGATTTTTATTTTCATTAAGAACATTTGTAAAGAAGAGATCAGAACGTTTGGCACATGGTCCAAGGGTCTTCTAAGACTTGATCCTTTTAAAAAAAAGAAAAAGAGAGTACCACCTGAGCTTGCTTTAAATTGATTTCTTAATTCTGACCACCTGAACCAAGCATGAGTTAAATCAAATCATATTTAGGATTTTGCAATATTTTATTATTTTGTTTACACTCCCATTACTCTCTGCATAGATCCTCTCTAGGCTTGATTGCTCCCTGCCTTAAACATATAATTGGATACTTGAGTTACACTGCCCTAACCTTCTTCATGTCTACCAACGTGTGCAACCTGCTATAATTCAGCTTATCTCTGGACCTAGATCTAATGCCTATAATTAGTTTTTATCTTACAATCAGTCTTTGCTGCAGTGTATGCTTGATTGTGCCTATATAAGGAAGAAAAATTGTCTTACCTTTAGTTCTTACTGATAATTGTGTACCATTTCCTTTTCCTTTGTTAAATACTGGTATCTCAAAGTTGACCTCACAGACGTACAATCCCTCATCTCTTTTGTTGACAGAGTCAATCTGTATCACTGCTTTGTCATTTGTTAAATTATAAAAACTGTTATTACAGCTACTCATTGTAACCTCATGGTAATATTTTGAAGACCATAAAATAGTTGCTAAAACTACTTTGCTGTAATTTCCAGTGGTTGACAAACTGTATAGTAACCATTCAACTCTGATCTTCTCAACACGATCACTGTTATTCCAGGTGCAAGTTATAATTGCAGTCTGTTCTTGCTCTAATTGTAATTGCTTAGGAGTCTGAGTGACGTTCAGGCGTGCAAAGGCAAAAACTGTTAAAGAAACAAATAGAAAAATTAAAATAGAAAAGATGAATGCAAAAAATGAACATACACAACATGTGGACTATTGACTTTGCACCATCTTTAAGAGCAACTTCCTATTTTGAAAATTGAATAAGAGAAAATGCCAAAGGGAATTTAGTCAGGATGGAAGCTTACAGCCTTATTAAATTGCAATTCAGCCATTTGAATAGGGCTCTATATAAGCAGAGAGCATATTTTTTTACAGAAGTTTTTAGTTAGTGAAGACCTTGCTTTTGGATAGAAGTTCACTAACTAAAAACTTCTGTAAAAAAATATGCTATGTGCTTAATTGGCCGAATTGCAATTTAATAAGGCTGTATGTCTGTTTGCCATATCACTTATAGTAATCTCTCCCTTGTGCATATCTCTGGGCAGCTGAACAACAGACTATACCTACAAGCTGGATTAAATATAAAAGAGATTGGTATAAATACCATGTATAGAAGTGGTTATCTATTGTTTGATTACATTATTCTGAATTGTAATCATCATGAATAGCAGGGTTCACAAGTAGTTTTATCTACTAATCAGCTTTCATTAAAAAAAAACATTTGCTATGGAGAGAATATATATCTAGTAAATGTCTATCATATGTCAAAATCTGCCAAAACAATTAAAAACACTTATTTATATAAAATACCCTCCCTTTATCTAATAAATGCTTAGCTTGGAAATACAGTGTAGAATCCACACCTGAAAGAATACAAGCAGCAATGTGGCCTCATATTGACTACCATAAACTTGTAGAGACTTTTATATACACTAATATCAGCCCTTGCTCTCACACCTATTCAGCTTTAAATTAACAGTGCAGTTCATGTATCAAACTAACAATATTAGAAGCAATATTAGTAATGGACATACAATGTTTTGGGGAAATTCAGAATTTTTCAAGACTCTTTATGAGTAAAAGAATCCATTTTGTATTTGTTAGATCACATCATGACAGCTGGATGATGGGAGTATGTGTTTGCAGTGAATGGAGCAATACGAAAGGAGGGAGCAGGAAGAAGTCTTTGTTCAATGATAGGCTTAATTGACACCATACACCTTCACCCTTACTGGCCAAGAAGCAGACACCTTACATCTTCAATGCAACCATAGCCCCCAAGAATGTAAATGCTCCTTTAAAACAAACAACTTCCACCAAACATGGTTTCCTCCGGGATACTGCAGTGACATAAACATGTATTTTGTTCTAATTAAATACTAGTGAATTAAATGAAAATAGCACAGTGGGAGCAGTGCAAAAAAAAAAAAAAATAGTTAAATACTTAATGATGCAATGTTAATAATTTCTTATTCTAATTAAATTATTCAACTATTTTGCTGAAATCACACCTCAAAAAATTGAAACTCAGACCTAGTTCTGAATTTATGGTTGAATATACCCGAGAAAGCAAGCTCTGATATAAATATATGAAGACATTCAGTCACAACAATGAGATAAAGCCCTAGACTATGACTCATGCGGTGCCTAACACCAAAATTCTAGAAAGACAAAATCTAATTCAAAGGTGCAGGGGTGCCATTAATAAATGCCTAAAACTAAGTGTATTAATATAAATTTAAACCTAAAACTTGAAAAATCGTCATTAGGAAAATAAATCTAATCCTATGATCAGTTGAAATCCAATGGGGTCATGTCATGTGCTATTGAACAATAAAGTCCTGAGTACATACAAAAAAATACCCCTCCTAGTCACTGCCTGAATCTAGCTTGCATATCTCTATAATAAGAATCGCAAATGGGAATGCAATTCAATATGAAAAAGTGAAGTGTGGTGTAAAGAGTATAAAGCTCGTATAAAGAGTATAATACTCAAGTAGGAAGTGAAAGCTCTACACAGTAAGGCTCAAGCTTGTATAGAGAGTAAGAAAATGAGTATAACGCTCATAGAGAGTATTAGACTAAAATTTCAAAAAGTGAAATAAAGTAACAAAATAAGAATAATATATAAATCTATATAACTCTATTTACATCAGTGCAATTGTATAAAAAAAAGTAAGGTTAAGTGATGAAGGCTGTGTGGCCCAATAGATAGATATAAAGTGTCAATATGGTGACAGGTACTATAATGTAACCTAATTACAATCACAAAGTGTCAATATTGTGTAAAAAGGATGCATAACCCGGCATACTATAGATAGCATACTACATACTTTATATTTTATGCTATCCTCATACAACTACAAAAATGTTTAAAATTGTATAAATTGTAATACAAATAACTTAAGAGTGTCAAGACAGCATTTACTCTGTGTGTTGCCTGGCTATTGCATAGGAGTGTAAAGGACGATATCTTTTTCCAGCGTTCACGGAGCCGTCGTAGGCCGCACTATCCACCAGACAGCGCCTGAAAATGCTCAGGTCCCTAGGGAGTACCCGACAAATCGGGAGCATCATGCCCACCGCATCACAGCATTAGAGGCAAGACAAAGTTTACAACCTCATTCTGCCACTCTACTATATACTTCAATTCTCAGCCAGGAAGCCACACTGTATTACCTATTACCGACTGACGCTTAGTTTCGCCCTATCTCAGGCTTTGTCAAGGCTTATGCTCTGTCTGCTGTAGTTCTAAATACTGATTTTGCGGGTCTTTTTAAACCCCACGAGCATACCACCTAGCTAGCATTGATGTGGAAGGCACCCCCAAATTATCTAATTGCCTGAGAATGTCAGTAGTACATTTTATGAATGATGGTAAGGTACATACCATTGAGTACAGATTTTAATCAACAAGTACACTGATCCTCTCAGTTAAATTATTGGTACCGGAGACTATAGGTCTCCCTGGCACAGGACTCTTCTTCTTGTGGATCTTTCGGAGGGCGTAGAAAGTTGCAGATAACGGATATCTTGGTAGTAAGTATTCATAGTTTCTCAAATGTTTTTTTAAGGATTTTATCCAGTTCTTCTATATATAGACTATCTGGATTGCATGGAAGTGTCTCATATGTATCAGTATTTCTTAAAATCCGTAAGCACATTTCTTGGTAGTCGGACTTCTCCATCAGCACTACATTCCCTCCCTTGTCCGCGGGTTTAATCTCTATGGCTCTCATTCAATTGCAATTTGGCCAATTGAATAGGGCCCTAAATAAGCACATAACATATATTTTTTAAAGAAGTTTTTAGTTAGCAAGCATCTATCCAAAGGAAAGGTTTTCACTAAGTAAAAACTTCTTTAAAAAAATATGTTATGTGCTTATTTAGACCCCTATTCAATTGGTCAAATTGCAATTGAATGAGGGCCCAAGTATGGTGGATAGTGCGGCCTACAAGGTCTCCGTGAACGCTGGAAAAAGATATCGTCCTTTACACTCCTATACAATAAATGACAGCCAGGCAACACTTATTAACTCTTTTGTTACAGAGTGAATGCTTTCTTAACACTCTCAGGTTATTTGTTTTACGATTTATACAATTTTAAACATTTTAGTATTTGTTCTTTGTATTTCACTTTCTATCCTATGTTTTGATGCCTAAAAATGAGTATAGCATAAAATATAAAGTATGTAGTTTGCTATCTATAGTATGCCGGGTTATGCATCCTTTTTACACAATATAGACACTTTATGATTGTAATTAGGTTACATTATAGTACATGTCACCATATTGACACTTTATATCTATCTATTGGACCACACAGCCTTCATCACTTAACCTTACTTTATTGATACAATTGAACTGATGCAAATAGATGTATATATTATTCTTATTTTGTTACTTTATTTCCCTTTTAATTATATTGACATTTCAGCTAATATTACTGTGTAGCGCTTTCACTTCCTATTTGAGTCTAATACTTTCTATATGAGCGTTATATTCCTGAATCCTTACACCAAACCTCACCTTTTCCTACTCTTTATACGAGCTTGAGCCTTACTGTGTAGAGCTTTCACTTCCTACTTGAATCTTATACTCCTTATACGAGCTTTATACTCTTTACACCACACCTCACTTTTTCATATTGAATTGCATGTCCATTTGGGATTCTTATTATAGAGTTATGCAAGCTAGATTCAGGCAGTGACTAGGAGGGGTATAATAATATAAATAATAATATAATATTAGATTTATTTTCCTAACAATGATTTTTCAAGGTTAAATTTATATTAATAAACTTGGTTTTAGTCATTTTTTAATGGCACCCCTGCACCTTTGAATTGGATTTTGCCTTTCTATTAATATATGAATACATTTTTTTTTTTACTAGAAGATTTGGTGAGAATCTATTAATATCTAGATGCTGCTCTCCTATATTTATAGCACCTATCTTGATGGAAAGGTTATTTATTTATTCACTGATAGTAGAGGACATATTTAACAACCAGGATAGATGTTAGTAAATTATAAGAAAGTGGATTCATAAATAAATATATAAGTAAAAAGAAACATTGTTATAAAAAGGTACATTTTAAAAATATTGGCAATTTATAAAAGCATATAATAATAATTCAATTTCTACATGTATGTCATGTAAAGCATGTTTTATTAATGTTGGTTTTAAATGACCACTGTATGAAAACTTTGTTTTTCTTTTCTTTTAAAAAAAGAAAAGGCTTATTATTGAAAATAGAAAAGTTAAGCTTACTTATTTTTAAAATATTTATTCCATGTGATTTAATTTGAGCTCTGATTAAGCACTACATGTCCTCCTTTGCCAATGTGTCCCACTAAGAGGCATATATATAATCAGTTTCCACTTATAATTTAATTATGTATATTTATTTCATATATGCGATTTGTGTATGAAAAACACAGCTTTTTCCCACCCACATACAATCACATACATGTACACAAAGCACCACATACAAAGTTAAATACTTAGGTAAGCACAGTCAGAGTATTGAAGTTCACATCAGTTAAAATGATGGACAGAGGGCCCCATTCTATTGGCGAGATCATAATATTACACATACTTACAGTTGTAAGTAAAGTTGCCACATATTCTATTATCTACACGTATCCTGATTACCCGACCACATTCACTACTGACAAGCCAAATACATAACTTAGGGCTAGCCTTTCCATTTATTCTTGGAAATCTCAAACATAATGAGTCCAACATACTTAGTTACACAAATTCCATATTTCCTTTTAGAACTTTATGTCTAGCTCGCAAATTAAGTTAAACCTGCAACTAAAAAAAGTATCACATTTCTGAAACAAATATTACGCGTAGTAGACATTAGAATTAATTGCACAACAGTCTCAATATTTTTTAATTGCATATGTACTGCAATTGCATATTTTTATCTGTTATTTATGTGTAACTATTGACTTGCTCGTCATAAATGATGGTATTATATGTTATGTTCTCTTACTGCGCTCTGTGTGCTGTCTCTCTTACTCCCTTTTCTCTCTCAACCTCCCCTCCAACCGCACTTTCTCTCTCTCTCCCGCTCTCTCTCTCCCCCTCCTCGCTCTACCACGTCTATCTCTCTGCCTTCTCTAACTCTCTTCCTTTCTCATTCCCTCCCTCCCAGTGACCCAGTGCCTCCCTCTCTACCACTATTTCTCTCTTTCCCTCCCCCTCCTTCTCTCTCACTCCGTCCCTAGTTCCCCAGTGCCGCGGCTCCGCCATGCATGCACAAATAGCAAGCAACTGCACAATTTTCCAGGATTTAAATATAGCAGCAGTCACAATCAGAACCTCACTCAGGTGGACACATTCACATACACCCATACTGGATATCACTAGAATATAACATGCCTATGTATCTCTTTACATTTTTGTTAAGAAGTGCTTAATAGTATATTAAAGTGAGGTAGGTTATGGATGCATTCTGTATAATGCATCATAGCCCACCTAGAAAAAGGTTTGCATAAAAACATGCAAACCATTTTTGCCAAAAAAAAGAAAAAGAAATGACATTTACATCCCCAGCAGCTTCTGTAATTGCTTCAGCAGCTACTGTAAGCTGCCATCATGGGTACTCAATCCCTCCTGTGTACCCTGTGTACCAGCCAATCAGCAACGAGTGGTGATGTCTGCGATGACATCACCGCTCGATCCAAATATCCTCCTGAGCAGAGCTCAGAGCTTTTGGGAGAGGGGGGAGCAGCGGAGGACGCAGCTCGCTGTTTGTGTGCAGTGCATGTCTGTGTGTGTGCATGTCTGTGTGTGCGCATGTCTGTGTGTGCGCATGTCTGTGTGTGCGCATGTCTGTGTGTGCGCATGTCTGTGAGTGAGTGTATGAGTGAGTGAGTGTGTGAGTGCATGTCAGTGAGTGAGTGAGTGTCTGTGTGAGTGCAAGTCTGTGAGTGTCTGTATGAGTGTGAATGCATATCTGTGTGAGTGAGTGAGTGTCTGTCAGTGTCTGTGAGTATGAGTGAGTGTGTGTATGAGTGTGAATGCATGTCTGTGAGTGAATGTGTGTATGAGTTTGAATGCATGTCTGTGAGTGAATGTGTGCATGAGTGTGAATGCATGTATGTGAATGAGTGTTTCTGTGTGTGTGAGTGTGTCTGTGTGAGTGGGTGCATGTCTGTGTGAGTGAGTGTATGTCTCTGAGGGAGTGTCTGTGTGAGTGTGAATGCATGTCTGTGAGTGAGTGTATGTGTGAGTGCATGTCTGTGAGTGGGTGTCTGAGTGAGTGCTAGTCTGTGAGTGGGTGTCAGTGTGAATGCATGTCTGAGTGTCTGTGGGAGTGAGTGCATGCCTGAGTGTGAGTGAGTGCATGTCTGAGTGTGAGTGAGTGCATGTCTGAGTGTGAGTGAGTGCATGTCTGAGTGTGAGTGAATGCATGTCTGAGTGTGAGTGTGTGCCTGAGTGAGTGTCTGTGTGAGTGTGTGTGAGTGAGTGAGTGTATGTATGTTTGGGTGTCTTTGTGTGTCAGTGCATGTCTGTGTGAGTGCATGTGTCTGTCTACCCCCTTACCCTAAACCCTAACACTGGGGCTGGGGGAGGTGATGGGGAAATTCACTGGGGCTGGGGGAGGTCACTGGGCAATTCACTGGGGCTGGGGGCAATTCTCTGGGGTTGTTGGAGGTCAGGGGACAATTCTCTGGGGCAATTCACTAGGGCTGGGGGAGGTGACGGGGCAATTATCTGGGGCCTTGGGGCAATTCTCTGGGGCCGTGGGGCAATTCTCTGGGACTGTGGGGCAATTATCTGGGGCTGAGGGAGGTAATAGGGCAATTCTATGGGGCTGTGGGGCAATTATCTGGGGTTGGGGAGGTCACTGGGCAATTCTCTGGGGCTATGGGGCAATTCTCTGGGGCTGTGGGGAAAATTATCTGTGGCTGGGGGAGGTCAATGGGCCATTCTATGGGGGTGAGTGAAAATTATCTGAGGTTGGGGGCAATTCTCTGGACTGTGGGGCAATTCTCTCGGGTTGGGGGGCAATTCTCTGGGGCTAGGGGGCAATTCACTATGGTTGGCGGTGGTAACAGGACAATTCTCTGGGGCTGTGGGGCAATTCTCTAAGGCTGGGGGGCAATTCTCTGGGGCTGGGTGGAAATTATATATATGTTACTAGCAAATTGCCCGTCAAAAAATTACGGCAATAAAATTGTAAGGCAGGTAATACACAAAGTAAGTATTTTGGTCGTATGAGTACCTTTGGCGCTCATTGCAAGCCTCTCGTTTAGTGTATTTTTGGTTATCAGAGCCCCTTCGGCGCTCATTGCAAAGTCGGTGCTGATCGCCTTTTGGCACTCATTGCGAGCCTCTCCCCTGGTCTACTTTTGCTCTTCTTAACATCTTTGGCGATCATTGTGAGCCGCGTGATGAACACCCTTGGCTTTTATTGCGATCCTGTCATTTGTTCCTTTTTTTTTTCTTTATATGTATTTTTTATGTTAATTAATAAATCATAAATGAATATACTTTACCTATTTGTAATTAATATATGCAGCAAGCAATATGCTGAAGAACTAATAATCTTTTTTGCACTGTTGGTGATCTGAGGTGTAAGTGTCACCAATGTGTGAATTGTGTAGTGTAAATAGGCAAACCGTTTGTTAAGATGTGCAATTCTGCTTTTTGGATTGGTAATGTTATTAGTTGCAAGTTAGTGTTGTAAAATGGCGGTGATTGTCTATGTGATGCGGTTGTGGAGCATGTCGCATCCTCCCTAATAGTGTATTTTATACCACGTATAGTTTTTATGTGTGTGGCGTGTTTATTGGTCGCGTAGCCTAGGTTTTCTTCTTTTCAGCCGACATTTTTTTTTGTCGCTTAGGCAATTTTCGTGTGTGTAAACTCGGTCAATTGTCGTGCAACCTGACTCCCAGATGTCGTGGCTGTCCCCCCGTCCTGCGAGTGATGTTTTGTTTGGTATTTTTGTTAATTTTGGTGGTGTTATTGTTGTTTTTGTAAGTGCCGCGGGTCGTATTTTTTTTTGTGTAAGTCTCGCTTTCCTTGTTGCAAGTGTTACGGGCCGTAATTATTTAATGCAATTTTCTTTAAACTGCTACGGGTGTCGCATTCTGAATTGTGTAATTGAGTTTTGTGTTGATGTGTAGTTCAGCAGGTCGTAGGGATGATCGCCTACGGCGCTCATCTCCATCAGCTCTGTGAGCGCCTTTAGCGCTCACTGCCTAAGTCGTGCGGAGTCGTAGGTATGAGTGCCTACGATGCTCATCTCCACCAGTGCAAGTATCAACAACCCATGTTGCCGAGAACTATATATGTGATTTACATTTGCAGATAAAACTATGGATTTTTTTAGCATATTTATAAATTTTATTATTTAATTTTCATTTTAATGGCACTTTTGGTAAGATTTTTGTTTCCAAGTACGTAATTATACTACCAGACATCTTCCTGATCCCTTATATAAAAATGTGTTAATGTATGTAATAAAATGAATTTTGTTAAAATTATTAGTGGCTGCAATAGGATGATAGGATGATATGAATGTGGAGACATTTTAGTTTTATTTTTTTACTATATTAGAACCAAATGATGAAAAATAAATAATATAGTTCAATATATTGTACTGTATAATTGTATTGCATATTTGTGCTTTAAAATAACCAGTTGTAATGCAGAGATAACATACATGAAATTAGACAAATGGTCAAAACTACATTTTACAACCTCTCATAGCATTAGGTTTAGTTTGTATATAACATTGTCATGATTTTGGGATACCCTTGAACCCCACAAGTAACTCTATTATTTGGGACTCTATCACATCTAATTGCTAATAACAAAGCCTATTAAAATAGACATGAAACTTGTTGGGACAGTGACATGATTTTTTTTGTGTTTAGTGTAGTGTGTGGGCCACAATAATTAATGCTGGGGGTACTATATAATGTTATATGCACTGTAATATTGTTATTTTACCTGTATCTAGCAGAGGTACACTTTCAGCCATGTATGTTAGTGTGTCAACAAATAGTTAACAATATGCACATAAACTGTGGAATTTTTGTTTGGCCAGAGAGGGCATCAAGGCGGAGATATGAGTTAATGCATTAAGCAGAAACTTCTGGTGCTGATGTGGTATTCCCAGATGCTAATCTAATCCCTAGTCTAGTATAGTCATAAAGTGATCAGCTTCACCTTACAACATTACCCCTGGTCTGGGATCTGAAGTCAGCTAACAAGACGAACATTTCCAAACCCTTATCTGGAAACTAGTGAAGGGTGTGGAGGTCACACTAAGAATTCAGAACCCCTCTAACAGGGAGGGATTTATATGGGAGAAGTCTTGAAATGAGATATATGTGAAATGCAAGCAATAATAAACTGACAGTCTGCCTCTGGACTAAGAAATGGTGTTGCTCATCGGATTTCTCCTGTTTCTCCATAAATTATGTTCTGATCTGAATTGCTGGGTGCTGAGATAAATATAAAGTCACAACCTGCATATTGCTCCTATAAGCCACAATAGGAGATTAAGGGGTGTACTGAGCCCTTTGTCTCTGGGTCTTGACAAATGTTCCTTATAATCTTAGCATATTATAAAAGATTAAAAGATTAATAACCACAATTACGGTCAATATTCTGTTTAAAGGGAGCTCCATAATGCATTTTCCCATATATTATGGAAAAGCATAAAAAATACATTAACTAGTAAAACAAACAAAAATATTTGTTATAAAAAAATGTTTTTACACTCCTTACAGATTTTCATTCACAGTGAAACACTTGATCAATTACAAAGGATAATGGCAAAAAAACACCCATTTTTGGATTCTCATTGTATAAGAAAATAAAAATGGGGTATAAGAAGTGTCTGGGCATGGTCTTATTTTCTGGCAGCTTTAGTTTACACCATTTATAAAAGGGAATTTGTTTTTGCTTTGATATACTGATTACTCTAATTTGTTAGCTGCTGCTATGGAAAAACATGTAATAAACATTTTCTTAAATAAATTATAGATATTGTATATTGATTCAATTTATTGACATAATTACAGAAAACATTTCCATCTGTAAATTATGTAATGTACACAACGGCAAAGCTCTTTCAATAGAAAAAAATCCAGGAAAAATATGAATTACATCAATTATACTCAATGTTTACATACACGTCTTACTATACAAATAGTTCTGTTGCTTATTTATATCTTTTACAACAACTTTTTAGTCGTAACCAAAAAATAAATTTTATGTACAAAGAAAAAGAGAGTTAACCTTATTCTATTATTACGTGTGCTCAGTGGTTAGCATACTTCCCTCTCAATATTTTCTTAGAAAAATATAAATAGTTAAAATTGTTCAGGTGCTTACTTTCTTGTAGAGAAACAAGAAGCGAGAAGTATTTAATTTTCATCCCTTAAAATTGATCTCTTGTAAAAATAAGACAAAATACAATACAAAATAAGGTTAGTTAAAAATGTATACAATTAATACAAGTTACAATAAAAAAAATGCTGAAAAATATCTTATAAAATACATATAAAGCAGATAGATATTGTGGTAATCAATTTAACTACATATACATACAGGATATTTTCAACAGAAATAACCAAGCATTATAAATCTCATAATCTTGTACAAATTGCTGCGTGTTTATCTAAAACCACTGATCTACATTAGCATGAAATGAGTATACTGCACTTGAGTTTGCTAAAATCACAAATTTGTATTGTGTATATGTTTAATGGCAAACACATTTAGCTTTAAAAATGATTAGCAAGTGATCACAACAGACAAATACTCACCTTGAAGGTACAGATAGAGACTATGAACTAAATAACGTTGGGTTGTCTTTATGAGCGAATGCATGTTGCTTGCTTCTATACATCACATACAAATGACAAGCTGAGGAGGATGTGTCTTAGTATAACCTATTATCCCTTTGGTGTGATTTCAAGAGAAGTCTGAAAGAGACTTATAATTAACAAAGCTGAATATTCAAGTTATTCCCACTTGAAGAAAACAATTAACCGGCCCATTAAAACAGGGATGAGATTTCTATGACCCAAAAACCCTTCGACCGTTTGTCTGATTTCATGCATGTTTTCTCTAAAGTAAATCCCTGCCTCTTATATTCCAAAATGCAAGGCACAGAGGCCCCAGACCTCTGAGGGGGCCCCAAAGACCACCCACGGGTCCCCTGTGGCTCTCGCAGACCCCCGTGCTCCTCCTTTAGCCCCGCAGATCTCATGTGTCCCACACAGATCCACTGTGGCCCCGTGGATAATCGTGGCCCCTGCAGTTATGTGGCCCCTGTGGCCCCCACAGACATCCCGTGTGGCCCCTGGGGTGCCTGTGGCCCCCATGAACATCCCATGTGGCCTCTGTGGCCACTCAAAGCCCACTGTGGCTCTTCACAGGCTCCAGGCCCCCCCTGGAAGCCCAGTGACCACCACTGCCCCTTATGGCCCATGAACATCCAGTGGGTCCCCTGCAGCCATTTATGGCTTACTGTGGCCCCCTTATGTACCAGGGCCCCCCTGTGGCCCCACGGCCCTTTATGGACCCCGCGGACCTCCTGTGCATCCCCTGCAGCCCCTTAAGGCTTATTGTAGTCCCCACAGGCCCAAGGGGCCACCAAGAGGCCCTGTGGCCCCCGCGGCACCTTATGGTCACTGCGGACCTACTGTGGGTCCCCTTCAGCCCCTTATGGCTCACTGTGTCCCCCTGCAGGCACTGTGGCCCCATGGGCCCTGCGGACCTTCCGTTGGTTCCCTGCAGCCCCTTATGGCCCCTTGTGGTCTCCCATAGCCCACTGTGGCCCCTCGCAAACCTCTGCGGCCTCCCTCAGCCCCCTGTGGCCTCCCTCAACCCTTGTGGCCCACCTCTGAGGGGGCCCCACAGACCACCCGCAGGTCCTCTGTGGCCCCCGCACACCCCCATGGACCTTCTATGGCCCCCAGAGATCTCATGAGGCCCCCGCAGATTTTATGAGCCCTTCAGATTCCCTGTGCCCCACACAGATCCACTGTGGCCCCTGTGGAAATTTGCTGGCCCCTGCAGATAATAGTTGGTCCTTGCGGCCCCCACAGAGATCCCGTGTGGCCCCTGGGGTCCCTGTGACCACCACGGACATCCTGTGGGGCCCCTGTGCCCCCTGGCGGCCCAGTGACCACCACTGCCCTTATGGCCCACGCGGACCTCCAGTGGGGTCCCATGTAGCCTTTTATGGCTTAATGTGACCCACACATGGATCAGTGGCCCCCTGGTTCCCCAGGGCCCGTTATGGCCCCTGTGGACCTCATGTGCATCCCCTGCAGCCCCTTAAGGCTTACTCTAGTCCCCACAGGCCCAAGGGGCCCCCATCAGGCCCTGTTGCCCCTGCGGCACCTTATGGCCACGTGGACCTACTGTGGGTCCCATGCAGTCCCTTTTGGCTCACTGTGGCCCCCTGTAGGCCCTGTTGCCCCCATGGCCCCTGCGGACATTCCGTTGGTCCCCTGCAGCCCCTTATGGCCCGCTGTCCCATGAACCCCACGGACCCTTGCGGGCCTCTGCGATTTCCCATAGCCCCCTGTGGCCCCTCGCGGACCTCTGCGGCCTCCCTCAGCCCCCTGTAGCCCCTGAAGCTCCCTGTGGCCTCCCTCAACCCCTTGTGGCCCCCTCGGTCCTGGCTTGCAGTGGACCCTTCTCACCCCATGAAGTGGACTGCAGCACTGGGCAGGTAAGAAAGTATTTATAGTACTATAATATATAGATGTATATGTAAATGCATACGTTTATATATATACTGTATATATATATGTATATATATATATATATATATATATATATATATATACAGTATCTCACTAAAGTGAGTACACCCCTCATATTTTGTAAATATTTTATTATATCTTTTCATGTGACAACACTGAAGAAATGACACTCTGCTACAATGTAAAGTATTAAGTGTACAGCCTGTATAACAGTGTAAATTTGCTGTCCACTCAAAATAACTCAACACACAACCATTAATGTCTAAATCGTTGGCAACAAAAGTGAGTACACCCCTAAGTGGACATGTCCAAATTGGGCCCAAAGTGTCAATATTTTGCATGGCCACCATTATTTTCCAGCACTGCATTCACCAAAGCTTCAAATGTTGCCACTGCAGTCCTCTTACACTCCCCAAGTAAGGGACAAAGTTGTTGAGAAGTAAAAGTCAGGGTTAGGTTATAAAAAAAATATCCAAATATTTGAGGATCTCCAGGATCACCATAAAATCTTTCATAACCAAATGGAAAGAACATGGCACAACAGCAAACTTGCCAAGAGACGGCCGCCCCTCAAAACTCGCGGACCGTGCAAGGAGGGCATTAATCAGAGAGGCGGCACAGAGACCTAAGGTAACCCTGGAGGACCTGCAGAGTTCCACAGCAGTGACTGGAGTATCTGTACATAGGACGTCAATAAGCCGTAAGCTCCGTTGAGTTGGGCTTTATGGCAGAGTGGCCAGAAGAAAGCCATTACTTTCAGCAAAAAACAAAATGGCACATTTTGAGTTTGCGAAAAGGCATGTGGGAGACTCCCAAAATGTATGGAGGAAGGTACTCTGGTCTGACGAGACTAAAATGTAAGTTTTTGTCCATCAAAGAAAATGCTATGTCTGGCGCAAACACATCACATCACCCAATGAACACCATCCCCACAGTGAAACATGGTGGTGGCAGCATCATGCATAGCAGAGGTGTTTTTCTTTCTCACCTCTCTCTCAGGCTCTGTATCTCCGGCCTCTCTTTCCTAAGCAGAGCCTTTCTTCGGTCATCACCTTCAGGGACTTTCTGTTCCTCTTTTCTGCAGGCTCTCTCTTCAAAGCTTCTGGCTTTGGACCATTAGCTTTCTGTGCGGCCGCTGGCAGCAGCCCTGCACACTTCCACAACACTCCAGCTCTGTCAAACAATTCTCCACCTGGAGGCAACAGCAGGCCTCAATTGCAGCCACACCCCTGCCTTTTGAGCAGGTTGTTAACAGTCTCCCTCCTGGGGCGAAGTTATGAAGAACTCTCTTATGTCCTCTGGTGGCACTTCACCACACACACACACACATATATATATATATATATATATATATATATATATATATATATATATATATATTAAATAAATAGTACATATGTGTTCCCATTTTAATGTCTAAAGCAAGTAAAAAAAAAAAAGAATTCAGAGAAAAACAGTTATTACACTGCATTCTGGGACGCTGAGCTGGGACATGCAAATGTGCCCACAAATGCCTCGCTCTTCAATCCATAGCAATTATCAAACATGGCTTCCTTTAAGCTTATGCATGCTGTATTACACAGCTTTAATGCAAAGCCAAGGGTGGATTTTACACAAGCTAAGAATCCTATCCATGCACAGTTGTTTCAAGCTTACTGGCTATCCTCAGCATGGAGTGGGATCTCAGTTTGTGTTGTGGACCTTATGAGTAGGTAGTTCACCACAACTATCATTTAATAAAAGGTGGACAAAAGAGCGATAGAAGCCCTCCAAGTGTGTCATATGTATTTGTACATTTATATGAGGTTGGAAGAGGTTTGGGAAGTGCAAAAAAAATTCAGCCCCTTAAGGCTTACTCTAGTCCCCACAGGCCCAAGGGGCCCCCATCAGGCCCTGTTGCCCCTGCGGCACCTTATGGCCACGTGGACCTACTGTGGGTCCCATGCAGTCCCTTATGGCTCACTGTGGCCCCCTGTAGGCCCTGTTGCCCCCATGGCCCCTGCGGACATTCCGTTGGTCCCCTGCAGCCCCTTATGGCCCACTGTCCCATGAACCCCACGGACCCTTGCGGGCCTCTGCGATTTCCCATAGCCCCCTGTGGCCCCTCGCGGACCTCTGCGGCCTCCCTCAGCCCCCTGTAGCCCCTGAAGCTCCCTGTGGCCTCCCTCAACCCCTTGTGGCCCCCTCGGTCCTGGCTTGCAGTGGACCCTTCTCACCCCATGAAGTGGACTGCAGCACTGGGCAGGTAAGAAAGTATTTATAGTACTATAATATATAGATGTATATGTAAATGCATACGTTTATATATATACTGTATATATATATGTATATATATATATATATATATATATATATACAGTATCTCACTAAAGTGAGTACACCCCTCATATTTTGTAAATATTTTATTATATCTTTTCATGTGACAACACTGAAGAAATGACACTCTGCTACAATGTAAAGTATTAAGTGTACAGCCTGTATAACAGTGTAAATTTGCTGTCCACTCAAAATAACTCAACACACAACCATTAATGTCTAAATCGTTGGCAACAAAAGTGAGTACACCCCTAAGTGGACATGTCCAAATTGGGCCCAAAGTGTCAATATTTTGCATGGCCACCATTATTTTCCAGCACTGCATTCACCAAAGCTTCAAATGTTGCCACTGCAGTCCTCTTACACTCCCCAAGTAAGGGACAAAGTTGTTGAGAAGTAAAAGTCAGGGTTAGGTTATAAAAAAAATATCCAAATATTTGAGGATCTCCAGGATCACCATAAAATCTTTCATAACCAAATGGAAAGAACATGGCACAACAGCAAACTTGCCAAGAGACGGCCGCCCCTCAAAACTCGCGGACCGTGCAAGGAGGGCATTAATCAGAGAGGCGGCACAGAGACCTAAGGTAACCCTGGAGGACCTGCAGAGTTCCACAGCAGTGACTGGAGTATCTGTACATAGGACGTCAATAAGCCGTAAGCTCCGTTGAGTTGGGCTTTATGGCAGAGTGGCCAGAAGAAAGCCATTACTTTCAGCAAAAAACAAAATGGCACATTTTGAGTTTGCGAAAAGGCATGTGGGAGACTCCCAAAATGTATGGAGGAAGGTACTCTGGTCTGACGAGACTAAAATGTAAGTTTTTGTCCATCAAAGAAAATGCTATGTCTGGCGCAAACACATCACATCACCCAATGAACACCATCCCCACAGTGAAACATGGTGGTGGCAGCATCATGCATAGCAGAGGTGTTTTTCTTTCTCACCTCTCTCTCAGGCTCTGTATCTCCGGCCTCTCTTTCCTAAGCAGAGCCTTTCTTCGGTCATCACCTTCAGGGACTTTCTGTTCCTCTTTTCTGCAGGCTCTCTCTTCAAAGCTTCTGGCTTTGGACCATTAGCTTTCTGTGCGGCCGCTGGCAGCAGCCCTGCACACTTCCACAACACTCCAGCTCTGTCAAACAATTCTCCACCTGGAGGCAACAGCAGGCCTCAATTGCAGCCACACCCCTGCCTTTTGAGCAGGTTGTTAACAGTCTCCCTCCTGGGGCGAAGTTATGAAGAACTCTCTTATGTCCTCTGGTGGCACTTCACCACACACACACACACATATATATATATATATATATATATATATATATATATATATTAAATAAATAGTACATATGTGTTCCCATTTTAATGTCTAAAGCAAGTAAAAAAAAAAAGAATTCAGAGAAAAACAGTTATTACACTGCATTCTGGGACGCTGAGCTGGGACATGCAAATGTGCCCACAAATGCCTCGCTCTTCAATCCATAGCAATTATCAAACATGGCTTCCTTTAAGCTTATGCATGCTGTATTACACAGCTTTAATGCAAAGCCAAGGGTGGATTTTACACAAGCTAAGAATCCTATCCATGTACAGTTGTTTCAAGCTTACTGGCTATCCTCAGCATGGAGTGGGATCTCAGTTTGTGTTGTGGACCTTATGAGTAGGTAGTTCACCACAACTATCATTTAATAAAAGGTGGACAAAAGAGCGATAGAAGCCCTCCAAGTGTGTCATATGTATTTGTACATTTATATGAGGTTGGAAGAGGTTTGGGAAGTGCAAAAAAAATTCTGCCCTCCCCCTCCTGGGGGAGGGGGGCAGATATTTTTTTTGCACTGGGGCCCCTATGCACTAGTTCCGCCACTGCCAAGATGCATTGCATTTTAACGGTGTACATTGACAATAAACTATCACGCAAACAAAATAAAAGCAAATAATACTGCAAATGACCACCAACAATATACATGACCCCTGATTAATTTTATAGGTCAGTAGTATTTGAAAGAAAACAGTGTTTTAGCGGTATAACTAACAACAGTGATCAAGAAATTATTATTATAATTTCTCATTGCTCAACACAAGTACTGAGCTCCCCTATAATGGCCGCATCACCCTTTTTATGCTTTTGAACCTCTCCATAAAATATTTTAATTTAATCCTTCTGATTTCACAAATCCTTCTGAATACAGAAAAAATATTCATCTTATTCCTCTTCAACAACTGCATAATTAGATCCAACCAGAGACAATGGATTATAGTGCCAATCTGTAACAATAATTGCAGTTCCTCACTTTCAATTATATTTGGGGGTTTATAGCATATTCCCACCAATATGCATTTAGAATTAGCTCCTCCACTATTTAACTCAACCCACAAAGATTCAATGTTGCAGCTAGTTCCACTATAAATATCTTCTCTGACTATAGACCATGTTTCAGTAATTCCTATTAAGTCCCAATTTTCTTGTACTGCTAATAATTCTAGCTCACCCATTTTCACAGGCAAACTTCTTGCATTAGCAAGCATACACTGTATGTTGCTATGGCTCTGCCATTGTGAAGTGCTTGCCACTGTATTTGAGTTACTTAGTAATTCCTCCCTACTGTCTATTGTAACCCTCCCCTTCTCCTACCCCATGGGTAGATAATTCATCCCTTTACCCCTTTCCCCTTTCTACCAAATATGTCTATAGAGTCCCTCCCCTGCCTACTAGTTTAAAATATCCCCCAGCCTTTCTACCATCATATCCCCTAACACAAAAGCTCCCTCATCATTAAGGTGCAATCCATCACTGTAATAGAGATTGTACCCAAGTGCGAAGTCAGCCCAGTTTTCTAAAAATCCAAACCCCTCCTTAGTGCACCACTTTTTTAGCCACACATTAACCTCCCTAAGCTCTTTCTGTCTCCCTGGGCTAGCACGTGGCACTGGTAGTATCTCGGAAAATACTACCTTGAGGTCCTTGCTTTAAGCTTATTCCCTAGATCATTCTTCAAATCATTCTTTAGGACACTCCATCTTCCACTTACTTTGTCATTGGTACCAATATGGACCAAGACCGCTGGTTCATTTACAGCCCCTCCCAATAATTTATCTACCCGATCCACAACATGCCGAACCCAAGCAGACCCCGGGAGACAGCAGACTGTTCAATTACTGGAATCTGGGTGACAAATCATCCTGTCTACCTTCCTAATAATAAAGTCCCCTACCACCAAAACCTGCCTGTTGCTATGTGTAAGCTTCCCCTCTACTCCTGTTAGAGGGAACAGCTCTATCTTGCCTATCATTCCTGAATGGACATCCCCAACAGTTTCACTCAATCTGGCAAATCTGTGTGTGTTTGCCAAATTAGAATTGGCCTGCCTCTTGTTCCTGTTCCCTCTGCTTCCTCTTCTAACTGTAACCCAGCTACCTCCCTGGACATTCTCCCTAGCCCCTCCATGCTAGGCCCAGGTAAACTGTGCTCCCTTTCCAGTGGAATATCAGTAAGCACTGAAATTCTCCTCTCCAGTTCTCCAATTTGAGCTCCCAGAGAGGTAACATGCTCACTCCTCTCACAGAGGTATAGACACT
The DNA here is from genome assembly GCA_027410445.1 of Discoglossus pictus. Taxonomy (NCBI): domain Eukaryota; kingdom Metazoa; phylum Chordata; class Amphibia; order Anura; family Alytidae; genus Discoglossus; species Discoglossus pictus. The sequence continues at coordinate 51,616,281 of CM050163.1, forward strand.
GGATCATCTTTTCCAGCAGTGCATACATGTGGCAGGATGTACACTCCCAGTGAGGTGCTACTGGACTGACTCATGATTACCAATTACAAAAATACAGTGAGAAAACAAATCAATGTATTTGTATAAAAAGGTACTTTCTGTACCTTAACCCAAACACAAAAAAAGTATATATTTTTTGTTTTCTATTTTTCTTTTCATACCCCTTTTCTTTGAAATACCTCCTTTTATTCAATCTCCCACACTTACACAATAATTACACATACACTAGAAATGTTTGCAAGGTCCCAAGTTCACTCCTTCCCTTAAAATAGACCCTGCCTACTCACCTACAGAATTATTACAGCCCACAGGACAGAAAACACTGCACTGACTCACAGATCAGATTCAAAAGGATTTTCGACACAGCTCGTCTTTATATGAAAAGTAGTGCAATTTAATAATTACATCTCTTGGGACTTCCCTATTTATTTTCGAAAGATACTGGAATCCTATGAATTCTATCAATCATTAATCATTTAGGGAATGATGGTTTTATCAAGGAAGAAAAGAAAGCTATTACATAGTCAGCTAGGTCATTGTAAAGAACCTGCTCTGAGATCCCTCTTATTCTTAAGTTGTTTCTCCTCAAGTGGTCTTCTAACTTGTTGTATTTATCTCTGACAGTTACCACTTCATCCCTCAATTTCCTTATTTCATCTGACAATTTTTGTTGTTCACTTTCATATTTATTTTGATTAAACTCCAATTCCTGAGATTTCAATGAAATATCTTTAATTGCCCCCGTATGTTTAGCAATTTTGGTCATTAAATCATCTACTAATGAAGTTCTAAATTCGCTCAGCAATCTCTTCATTGTTTTTACTGTTAATAGCTCTAATGTCCTTTCTGCTAGATTTTGCTCTTGAAGGTTTCGGGATGGGTTACTATCCCTTTAGAGGTATTCGATGAATTAGAGCACTCTTAGATCCCCTTAGTCTTGCTCTAATCAAAGCTTATGTAGGTCGCCAAAGTTACAAAGTCTCTAAGTTATTCCTAACAGAGTTCCCAGAATCCCTTAGGTCCCTTCCTCTAACCCATAAGGGGTATATAGTACATAGATTGCATATTTTGCCAACACACAGTCACAGAAATCGGGCAATAGAATGAGAACTTAGTCTTCAGAGATGGGGTTTACTCCGTACAGTTTAACACTGTAAATATTCAGATGAATGATTTACTCAGAACTAGTCCCCTTTTAGTTTTACTTGTGGCTCTATCTCCTCATTCGGTTTTGAGCCCCAATACGGATTGACTACAATTTTAGGCAAAGACAGGATAAGACTGCATAACTTCTGAATAATGTGGAAAAGGACTTAAAGGGTATCCTCCTTCCTTCACTGGACTGGTGCTTATTACAAATCCAACTAGTAAAAAAATGTGTGGTATTGTACCTTGCTGTCCAGACTGGGCCTAGTAATATCTCATTGCTGTTAAATTGCAAATCAAATCTCCATGTAGGATGTTAAATAAACTGTCAGTTGTGCAGCATAGTTCAATACATGTACATAGTTTAGGCAGAGTGTATCTACCATCAGAGTTCAACGCGGATTCCACCAGCCCCTTAGGGACCTTCCTCCAAATGGAGTACCAGGTAGACTTTAAAAGATATCCGGCTTCTTTTCACTGGACTGGTGCTTAATTCAGGTTGTCCAAACTGAGCCCAGTAGTATCTCACTGCTGTAGTATCATAACTCAAGTCTACATTTAGGATGTTAAATAGTTTGTCAGTTGTGTAGCGTGATTAAGTATATGTACATGGTTTAAGTAGATTGTATCTACCGCCAAAGATGAAAAAATGGAGTACCCAGTAAACTTAGACATCGGCGCTAAGGGCTTCACACAGACCGGCCGCATAAACACTGTACTATAAGCTTGGTCTTCAAAAGCCTCGGGGGAATATCCACCCACACGGAGAACAATATACAGTGTGTGTATGTATGTGTATATATATATATATATATATATATATATATATATATATATATATATATATATATATATATATATATATATATATATATATATATATATATATATATATATATAGCAATGCAGGTGAGTGATGTACCAAACATATAAGGGAATGTGTGGCTTCCTTTGCTTCTCTGGGAACGGCACCCATTACATCTATGTCAAAATGTCAAAGTGTACATCACCAATTGCCTAGTTAGATAATGTGCAAAATATATAGAAAAAAAAAATGCAACTTCAATCCACCGGGAGAGTGCCAAATATTCAAGACTGTGTCAAGATACACTTTTACTAAGCGGGTCAATGCATTTGTATGTTGTGCAAAACGAAACGTAGCAAAAAAATCTGTGAAGCTTCCTTCTCTGGGGGGTGGCACTTAATGTTTCGGTCTGTGTCAGGGTATACTTTACCATCTGGATTGGTGCGCCCACCGGAGCTTTCAGGCAAGTGGTTCCTTTATATGGATAAACCGTAGCAAATCTAGGTGGATTTATGTCGGTGTTATCCCTACAAGGCTTGCCCGGAGGCCTTATACAGGGCCCTCCTCACTGCATAGACATGACAGATCTCTTTAGCCAGGTTTCATGCTCCATCTACAACCATCAGGATCTCCCCATCTCACCTCAGGGTCCGTTGTACTTGGAGGCTTAAAAGTAATAGATATTACTAGACAACTAGTATCTCCTTCAAATATTCTTTATATAGGGAGTGCTTCAGTCATTTAATCAAAGATTCAGTTTTTTTGTTCCCACCAAGTACTCAGATCCCGATTCAATTGTGAAATTGTAAGTTACTGGAACCTGTAAGTTAATTTGTTATTCAATAGGCATCTTTTTGCATGGTTTACATGTTAAACCCAGAACTTAAACCCTCCCAAAGCCTTTGATCTTTTAATTCCGGAAGAGTTACAAGCTCTAAAATCGCGAATCGCTATTCAATTGCTCCAATTCCCCATTACATTATCCTTAAATGGCAAATGTAGGAGAAAGGACCTGCAAAGGACCCGCAAGGAGTTTTAACCCCTGTCCACAGCACTGTAAATGCAAATAAAAAATCAATACTGCACTGTAAATAACGGGGAAAGTGATGACAGAAATTAAAATTAAAAGAAGAGGGGTGGGGAGAGAGCGCACCAATTCCTAGTGTAAAATAACAGAGATATTGTAATCCCAAAACCTTGCTCACAGAGATCAGTAGGTAAAGCTCTCACCTTTTCTAACCTCAGTCTATGAGGTATATTATAGACTTCCCAACATATGTTGGCTTGTAGGTTGGTACGTCTTTCCTCGGTGAACGTCTTATCTCATATTCTTCCAATAGAGTGTGGGTATTAGGGTAATGTATATGTATACTTTTCAGAGTATGGGGAATATTACAACTCTATCAATAATCATACTGGTACCCAAATATAAATATTTTGCTTGGGTTCAATATATCCCCTTTGGAGTAATAGGTGTCTTTAATCAAAATACTATATAAAACATGGTTTTGATATAAATATTAAATGTATTCAATGCTTGTAAAACTTGAAAGAATTGAAATATAGTAAAATATGTTCAATAGCGAAAAATAAGAATAAAAATGGCAAATTATTCAGTGACTAATATTATTAAAAAAAACAAATGACTTACCCGTCAAAAAATTACAGTAATAAAATTGTAAGGCAGGCAATGCTGTTTGCCACACAAAGTAAGGCTTTTGGTCCTCTGAGTACCGTCGGGGCCCATTGCGAGCCTCTACCCCTTGTGTACTTTTGCTCCTTTGAGCAACCTCAGGCGCTCGTTGTGAGCCACGCTCTTTGCGCCTTTGGCGCTCATTGCGATCCTCTCCCCTGCTTATTTTTTATTTTTATGGCACTCAGCGCATCTCCCCTTGTGTACTTTTGCTCCTCTGATAATAAAATAATAAATTTATATTTACCTATTTGTAATTAATATATCCATCAATAAATATCCTGAAGAGCTAACAATCTGTTTGGATTTTCCTGCAGCTTACAATGTACATTTGGACTGTTAGTGACAGCAATGTGTCAAGTGTGCAGTGTAAATAGGCTGCGTGCGCAGGGCCAAACCATTTGTTTAGTTGTGAAAATCGCCATTTTAGAATGGTAATGTTATTAGTTGCAAGTTAGTGTTGTAAAATGGCGGCGATTGTCTATGTGTTACGCAGGTGTGGATAATTTTCCTTCCTTCCTAATAGTGTATTTTGTACCTCGTACGTTCCTGGGTAAAAGTGTTTTTTTCTCGCTTAGCGGATTTTCAAGTGCCGAAAATGCTTAAATTCAACTTAAATTCCCCACCAACTTCACTTCTAGACATCCTGGCTGTCCCCCCGCGCTCTGTGTGAGACTTTTTTTTATGTTATTTTGCTGTGTTTTTGTTATTTTTCGATGTACACGTTTCATACTTTAACTTTATATTTTTGCAACCTCATTTTTTTTTCTAAGTCCTACGGCTCGTATTTATTTTTTAATAAGGCCGATTTCCTTTCGTATTTTTGCTACTTCGTACTTTCTTTTTTCTCAGTCCCGCAGCTCATATTTATTTTTTCCAAGTCCCGATTTCCTCATCTCGCAGGTTTTTTTTTTTCCTAAGTCCCGCTGGTCGTATTTTTTTTTTTAACGTCCCGTTTATCTGGGTTTTTTTTTTTTTTTACCGAGAGTGATGCGCCGTAGAGCCTCCACCTACGCAAATGCTTTACCTACTGATCTCTGTAAGTTTGGGATTACAATATATTGGTTATTTTGCACTAGTAGTTGGTGCGCTATATCTCCCCACCCCTCTTCTCTTTGTTGCATACCATACAGGCGCACCAGTGATCTGTGTTCCGAGAGAAGCAGCACACCTAGCTATAACCATAACATTGGACTTGAGAATAAACCAACTTAATTCAGAGACAAATGAGATTGGATTGACTACTAATCCCCTAAGAACTAGACCACCTGAGGAGCGCTACACAGTATTACAGGGTCATACAGCCCTGTACTTTTTTATCTTAGACATTAGAAATAATTGCACAACAGTCTCAAGCTAGCAAAATCGTCAGTAAAAAGACATTTGTTTTAATGTTTTATTTCAGAGTTATATCGATCTCGGGAGTCAATACATATCTGGCCACCCATATGGACTAGAACAGTATTGGCATTAATTTTTATAATTTCGTATTTTGAGGGTTTGCGAGTCCCATTGCATATTGGACCCCCAAACTTAATTGATTGCAATGACCCCAACAATGTTTTACTGCCATAATGTTGGTAGTCTCATTTTCTAATGGCTGTTTCGAAATGGGATGTTACGGCCTTGCTTAATTGATCATATTCCCGCCCAGAACTGCTACGTACGAGTGCATGGTTCACAGAGTAGGATTTCGGCCTGTAACTTGCGGGCTCCTTCAATTGACTAGCACCTGAATCAGAGACAAACAGGAGCCTGCAGCACGCCCGCAGTCATACGGCCTGTATCTGCGAGATGCGGGTTTGCAATTGAACATTTCTAAAACCCTATAGGTGGATATTTAATCTTAGTTTTCCCATGAACTTTTTCCACCCAGAGAGAAATACATCTCAATTGACCCTATATCCTTTTCCTTTAGCAATGTATGAGTCTTTTCTTTGTTATGTGCACATAACATTTTCCCCATGAACTTTTTACTCCCAGAGAGAAATAGATTCCATTGACCCTTTTCCTTTTGCCCAGTGTGATTCTTTGATTTTGTTATGTGCACACATTGAAACAATGTTTACACAGCATGGAAGGGTAAATGAGGACGTCAGAAACGGGCGTCCGGATTTGCCCTAATGCACTTCTCTGCCCACCAGCTCTTTCTCAAAGGGAGCATCAGCGTCAGTCACCCTTCCCGGTAGTGTAAACAGTGTTTCAATGCACATATCAAAATAAAAGAATCATACAGGGCAAAAGGAAAAGGGTCTATGGAGATCTATTTCTCCCTGTGTGGAAAAAGTTAATGGGGAAAACTAAGATTAAATATCCCTTGGGATCTGTGTGTGCTCCATGTTTAGTTGTGTGTGCTCATCTCAGGGTATATGTGTGCGTGCACACAAGCACAGCTTAGAGGGAACAGTGCCCCAGAAGACCTTCCTAGTTTGGTTCATGTAGGTTCACGACTGGAGTACTGCAAATGCTTCTAGTAATGCCAAGTAATTAACTACATTGCTTGTAGATGTACAGAATACTGCTGCAAAGTTATTAAAGAACCCAACCTGATTCCTGACATAGAACACCTGTGCCGATGCCTTAAACTGGGCCCCTGTGAAAGACTGCATAGATTTTAAGGCTGGCATGCTGATATACAAAGGCTCCAGCTATCTGAAGGAGTTCCTCATTTATGTTCCAACTCATGATCGGAGATCAACAGGTAAAAATATATCAATCATCCCAAGAATCTATTCACAAACCTCTGGGTCCCGAACCTTTACGTACCCAGCACCAAGATTCTGGAATTCTCTACCGCACTCAGATATGCCCCTAATTTGTAAATTTTCAAAGACCACTCTCTTCACCCAGCCCTTCCAATAAGCAATTACTCCATCTTTCTTGTATTTTTGTTATCTCTCCTTGTAAGCACTTTGAATCTTTTTGGAGAGAAAAGTGCTATATCAATTATTATATTACTAGATAAATAATGATGTATTTCTGCATATATGTAACAGTCAGATGTTAAATGAGTGAACATTTTTGGACCCTGTCCCAATTGCTGCTGAATTAGAAATTAAAGAGCAAAGGAAAGGGAGCTACATGCTACTATAGGAAATTATTGTTTTTTTTTTATTTACCTTTGTGTATTGCTTTCATCCAATGCATGTAAAATAATTAAATAGATGATACCACTGGTAATTGAACAGTTAGTTAACAGTAAGATACTTAGCAAAAAGGTGGATTTGGGACTATGGTTGCTAAAAGGACCCATAGCTAATATGGACTTGAGGTATATATAGGAAGATAGAATGTGGAGAGATTTGCATAAAATATATACACATTAGAAAAGGTTATTATGATGGCACACAGTATGAGAAGGTAAGGCAGAACACACTTTGTGGTGTCCAGTATGAGGAGCTACCTACAATTGGGGCCCATGAGTAAGCCCCATTAAGTGGTGAAACGGAGACCGTCGGGAGCAGGGGGGAGATGGTACACTTCATTCTATGCTCTTTGTGAGCCACAGCAGAACTATACCCCTGTTTGGTATTTCAAAAAACGCAAGTATACATGTATTGCTTTATGTCCTAAAGGGGAGACTTAAGATACTCCTATCCTTTTTTTCTCACACTTAAGTAGTAAAAGCCTAACTTTATGCAGTGGTTTGATAATGCTATAAGTGATACATATGTCTATTCAAGGATTGATGGTGATATTTGCCTCCCCTCTATACTTCAAATTAAATTATAGTATACTGCGTTCATATTTATATTTATACTAGGTACCATTCTCTACCCCCTGCCTTTTTGTTGTTGTTTTTAAACTTTTCTTAGTTTAGTGCACTTTTTTACAAATAAACAGCGCCTATCCTCAAACTTTTTCATCTATAATATATGTTGCTGCATCCCTATGATTAGCAAATACCTTTTGCATATGAGGCTTGCATACCAGCATCACTTTATTATTATTATACCATTATGATGCTTATTTCTAAGCTCTAGAGTTAAAATATTATACCACTCCATCTGTCATAATAAAGGTGGTCACTTATTTCTAATCCCACAGTATTATGGGACAGTGACACCCATTTTTCTTGACTGGCAGCCACTATTTCAGGATAGACGCTTTTTAATTTTGTAGTCACTTATCTTGCTTTATCCTGGAGAACACTAAATCATCCTACTTTTTTTCCCTATTAAATTATTTCCCCCTTTTTTTGAATTTAGTGTTAAGCACTAGGAAATTGCTTAGGTCATATATTCATATCGATTTCTAACATATACAAATATAATCACAGAGTCTGCCAAGGCAAAAAAATATTAAAAAGTACCTAAGATCCTGAGTTAGGAATATGCCCAGAACTACTTACACACATAGTTTTAATACTAATACTAGCACCATTAAGGGCAATTTTTACAGGTCCTCAATGTACAGTTCCATTATCGACGAAATTTTGCTAAAAAAACACAAAAACGGATTGCTTACAAATAAGTGGAAACATTTAAGTTTATTAAGAACATGTACTATATAACTGCAAATGCTAGCAATTTGTAAATATTCCTCATATATTTTTTGCAAAAGTAACACCTAACATCCAACATTCAAGTTATATTAAAGTCATGTGCCTCAGAAATTATACATATTCGGCAGAATTATGCTTAAGTGCTTTGGTTTCATTTATGTGCATTTTTAAGTTACATAATTACATATATAGTTGTCATACTGCGAGTTGTTGTCACGCTTTGCGAGCCTCGCAAAGCGAGCTGTTGAGGCACGCGGGACTTGGGCTGCAATAAGCGCCAAAGGCGCTCACTGCACTGCGAGCCTCGCAAAGTGAGTGCCGCAAGCGCTCATCACGAGTCCCGTAGAACTTCGCAAAAAACTACGGACCTCGCAAAAATTGCAAATGTAAAGGCCGAACCACGGAACTCGAAAAGCCCCAAAAAAACAACACAAATATACCTCCAATTAACTTTCACACTCACAAAAAAATTGCTGGCGAAAAAACGTAACACAGCGAAAACGAGGCCAAAGGACGCCAAACGTGGTTGAGGGACGTAAAAACGAGCCCTAAGCAGTAAGACTTAACACAAGGCAGTAACATTTAACCCAAGTCAGTAACACTCAACGTGAGGCCCCTAAACTACACAGGGGGGACAGGCTGGCTCATTGCGGGCCAAACGATGAGAACCAAAGGTGCTCAAGCGAAAGGCTTATAAAGTACACAAGGGAAGAGGCTTGCAATGAGCTCCAAAGGCGCTCATTGCGAGCCACGTGATGAGCGCTGAAGGCGATCATTGCAAAGCAGGAAAGTTGCGGCTCACAATGAACATACAAATCTTATTTTCAGGAGTCTCTGTTTGTGTATAAGGCCTGTTTGTATTACAGAAAGCATATGCTCAAAAGTAGCCATGTATAAAATGGTATTTTGGATTTAAAAGTAAGATATATTGTATCCTCATTTGCATGTCCCCGCCCAGTCTCCCAGGGTGCAGTACCACGATTGTATTTCTGGGAAACCTGAGCGAGAAATACGTTTAACTTATTTTCAGGCTTTTCAGCTTTCAAATGTACTATTTACTTTCTGTACTCTGTATGGTGGAGAGCTCCTCTTACTCTTTTGCTCACTGTAAACTATAGCATTATTTAGACACACACATATAAAACAGGATATCTAGCTCCTAAGTTTTAGACATTTTTGGCCACCCCCATTTATATATATATATTGTTATTTTTTACATTATTTAAAGAGGTCAATGAAATGGTCATCAACATTGTACAAAAGTAATAAAGAAGTTATAAAAAATATTGAAAATAGTGCAGATTTGAGAATGTACTTTTTGTTCCGAAAAGTTAATCCGATGATCAGTTATCCTTGATTGGAGATTCATGGAAGTACACAAATAATGTTTTTATTTCTTTTGGGTAGAGAGTGACATTAAAGTCTTCTGTCGTCTTCGTATGTTGCTTTTGACCTGTAAATGAAGACGCTTACTGTCAGCAGCATGCACGGTCACAGACAATGAGTGTTTTACACAGAGGATATATGTGGTATTGGCTGGTTTTCGCATTAGATATTGCGAGGGTGTATTGACCTATTTTACAGTAGTCGATTTTGCACACAAAGCTTTGGTTCTAAACCTAATATTTTCAATACAACATACAAACCATCCACACTTTATGCAAGCACATAAGACTATCTATTATTCCCAGATCCTGAGTCAAGCCTCTTTCCAGGAGAATCCCTAGCACATATATACAGAAACCCACAGAGGAGAGGACCTACCTGGTGGGATCCATTCATTGGCCAGTCCAGCTGATCCCTTTTTTTGACACTGACCAAATTCAGTTCACTTAAATAACGTATGCTTGTGAGTATGATATAGATACAGCACTATGGGTTGTTTAGTTATTTACAAAATAAAATTGTGCCACTGTATGGCCCCATCAAAGGGGGCTAGATGTTTTTAACGGTCACTGTAGTCCAAACCAGGTTTAAAGGGCCACTGAAACTGAAGATTACCATTGCTGTTCCATTGCTGTGAATTCCACTTCCATCGACTCATGGTACTTGTGTCCCAGGTTCCTGTGAGAGACCGATCTTCTACTAACTTTACTGTGCCCAAGCCTTGTAGAAGTAACTAAGAAATATCAACAAGGAATGATGGTCAACAGAATAAAAGTAATTATTACATTTTTGTGACATTTCAACCAATATAATCATACCTGCAGGTTTATATTTGCAGGCTTCGAAAGAACAGGATCTTCTTCAACCTCATACAAATGCTGCATTCTCAGTAACACCCGGTGAAAATCTGCGTCCGTTTCCTTTATTATACCTAAATTTGTAAATATAAAACCGTGAAGGAAGAATGAGAAATTCTGAGTCATCATCTAAAACATTTAGTTTATTAGATATCATTATATGTAATATTATTTGTAAATTATATGTTTTTGTGTATTTTATTAATTTTACAAATTAATGTTTTTTTTTAACCTATTACCTTTGCATTTCCAGAGTCTGCAATGGCTCAGTTAATTTTTAAAATACCAAAGACCTTTAACACCTGTAAAATATTCAGGGACAAGAGTTGGAGAGGTCATACCATCATACATATGCTTTATAAAATAACATGGGAGTTCTCCAACCCTTTAGTACATAAGGTATCTAGTATTTTGAATTGTCCAATTTCTCCTGTTAAAAATTTGTGTTAAGAACTATATTTAACTATACTAAGAAAACGTATTACCCTTATTATTATTTTACCCTAAAGGCACTTTGGTAAATAAATGTTTTAACTATATACTCCTCATTTTTTTTCTTTTAAAATATATGCCTTAATTTCTTCTAAGAAGCGAACAGACTTCTGGAACTGCCTCTTTCTTCCTGTTTGCCTCCATGCAGGTTACCATCTTTCCCATCTGTGAACTAACAATTTTGCTTACTATGAACTAAGGCTAAACTAAACATACGCCCACGGGGACAAAGATTTGTATCCTCAAATGTAACTGTAAGGAGAAAAATTGAGAATTTCCTTTTTTACATTCTATACCTGCCGCACTGTATGTATGTATGTGTGTATGTGTGTATGTATGTATGTATGTATATATGCATGCATACATACATACACACACATATATACACACACTAGTAACTTGCCCCTCAAAAATGACGGTATCATATAATTTTTTAATCATAACAATTGTATTTAGTGATTTCTAATAACACATTGCACATATAGGCCCTCATTTAATTGCAATTTGGCCAATTGAATAGGGCTCTAAATAAGCACATAGTATATTTTTTTGAAATAAGTTTTTAGTTAGTAAACATCAATCCAAAAGCAAGGTTTTCACTAACTAAAAACTTCTTTAAAAAAATATGCTATGTGCTTATTTAGAGCCCTATTCAATTGGCCAAATCACAATTGAATGAGGGCCATAGAATGTAAAAAAAAATAGCATTTTGATACCTCCAGTTTTCTACTCAAAGTTAAATGTTTTCAATAAAAAAAAAAAAAGAAAAAGAAAATTTGTGAGTTTTATGTGTTCACTGCAAAATAAAGGCAAGATACTTGGAGTATGAATATTCTGAACTATGGGCTGGTCTTCGTTTTAAAAATATAGTACTGCCAGGTGACAGATGTGAAATATGTCAGCAACCTTTAACCTTTAGATTGTAAGTCTGCGATTTTCAATCCTGCGCAGTGCTTTAGGGAAAGTGCTATGGACACTGGATTCCAAGCTCAAAGACAGGGCCATCCACTCTTTGCAATGTGTGAATCTTGAACTTGTCATTGCCTGTAACTTAACTTATGTATAGCGCTACGGAATATGTTGGCGCGTTACAAATAAACGATAATAATAATAATAATAATAATGCATGAATGTAAACAGGAAGAACGGAGAGGTTCCAGAAGCTGACAGACGGTTAGTCTCTTGGCTTCTTTGAATTAAGTGACGTTTACATTTTAGATGGAAATTACAAGGGGGTAAAATGAATTAAAAGGCAGTAAAACCATTTATAGAGTACCAATTCTGAGTGTCTCACAGATGAAGTAGGCCTTAAACCAGAGTGAATTTGCACTGAAAGAGAGAGAATGGATTGGGGTCAGACAGTACAGGAAGATAGGGGAGTTAGGAAGGAATGGGAGAGAGACCATAGAATGAAGGTATTTGAGGAGGGGGGAGGAGATTTGAGGTAATGATGCCAGCCATAAATGGGGGAAGGATGGGGGGAAGGTGGGGACGGCAAAGCAGGGTATAGGAAACTATAAATAATAAATATATATTAAAAATTGAAAACAAAAAGTCAGAATATTTCTATCTGCCATCACTTGATGCCCATGTTTTTTGGTGTATGAAGCCTGCAATGTCCAGGACAGAAAAGGTGCTCATCCAATTGGCAGTTTATTGAGTGCCATGTAATTTTGCAGAAACCAGTGTTATGGAAGCCTCCTCTAACAACTCCAACATAAATCTCCAACACAAAACACATAAAACCACTGCAGGCAGACACTAACTGATTAATATGTTTGTGTAGGTCTTAAGCAACCGATAGTATTAAAGAACCACAGTGATCAAATTAATTCTATATGGAAATACCCCCACAATAAAAGGAAATACATTTTGTCTGCAATATGAAACTACAACCACAATTCATGTCCTATATCACTATAGAAATAAGTAAGAGGAACTACAAAATGTGTTTTCTTATTTTAGAAGTTTTGCCATTTCCCATAGCAGCAGATCATATACTACCTCAGCACAGTATTTTATAGATTGAAGCGAATGCCGTAACCCTGACTATAAGGTGTTCTTTGCAACACAAATATTGCAGATGTTTGTCAGACATGGTATGGTGTTTGAGAAATATGTTTCAGGCCTCTAATCACAGCACATTTGAGTAGCTGATTCTCTCTTTACCAATGTATAAACTTTTTTTCACATATGATCTGTGAACACAGGTTTAGATTTTAACAAGCAGTGGATGACACAATCAAGTCATGCTTGCAAGAATAAACTTCATAGGGCCTGATTCAATTGCAAGCCCGCAACTTAGTAGGCCATATGTCTGCAGGTGTGTTGCGGGCTCCCGTTAGTCTCTGATTCCGGAGCTATTCAATTGCTCAAGACCGCAAGTTACTGGCCCAAAGCCGACTCCATAAACCATGCACTGGTTGGTAGCAGTTCAGGGCAGGAACATGATCAATTAAGCCTGTAACCTCCTATTTCGAATCAGCCAATAGAAAATGAGACTGTCATTATTATGGCAGTAAAACATGGAGTTTACATGTCAATCAATGAGGTTCGGGGGTCCAATACGCGATCAGACTCACAAACCCTCAAAATAAAGAATTATGAACGTAAATACCAATACTGTTCTAGTCCATATGTGTGTCCTGATATATATTAACTCATTGATACCAAAGATCGATTTAACCCTGAAATGAAACATAAAAATACATTTTATATACTGCCGATTTACGGGCTTGAGACTGTTGTACAATAAATTCTAATGTCTATCATCGCTTTCTCTGTTATTTACAGTGCAGTATTGATTTTGTATTTGCATGTACAGTGCTACAAAGAGGCATTTAACCACCTTGCGATTCTCTCTAGAAACTTGTAGGATTTTCTCCTTTTGCCATTTATGGGTGTGAAAACATTTGCAGGCTTGGGGAAATTGATCAATTGAATAGCAATATGCGATTTTAGAAATCTTAACTCTTGAGAAAGTGAAAGATCAAAGGCTTCGGGATTCTGTAAGTTACGGGTTTAACTGTGCCAATTTTTTAACGCCCGTTACTCGTAAGCAGTTTGGAGGCCGCAAAAAGAACCAATTGAATAGCAAATTAACTTGCGACCTCACTTACAGGCTACCGGATCAAGTGAAAGCTCAATTGAATTGGGATCTTAATTTCCACTTGATGTAGCCATGCCATACTTCTCAAAAATCATCATGCGATTTACTCCCAAACACATGGGACGGCAACCTTCTATACTCTTATTATTATACTCTGTAATTCCCTAAGTTACAAATTACTCTTTGGGGAAAATATTTGTATGTTTGGTTTCAAATTCCAATCTGATAACACTTTCATCTTTAGATAACAATTGATAAATAAAGGGACAACAGAGAAACCTCCGTGGCAAGAAGGAAGAGTGAACAAAATCAAGAAATAAGAAATACATTGTAAAAGAACAAAATAACAAACAGAAAGAACAAGAAACAAAGAATAAATAGAAAGAAAGAAGTCAGGCATGACCACCATGAAGTGGTCCCAGAAAGTCTGCATAATTTTGGAGTCATCAAGAGTTAGGGAGATTTGAGATAATAGGAGTGTGGTATTCCATTTCTCAAGTACTGATCTTTAAGTAGCTGGAGCTCATGCAGAATGAGATCTCACTCAAATTAGTTTAGAATAGAACTGGCACAGAATGGAATACTGAAATATCTTTATTCCTTCTTGTCAGTGTCCAATAATCTCATTTTTAGAACATTACCTACCTAACTACATAAACTGTGGGATTTACTGATACATAGAAAATTGTCATTTTTCTTTAATAAACTTGAATTATTATAATAATAACATAACATCTACTACTAATATTTTAATAATAACACACCATCTACGACCAAGGCTTTATAATTACATACACATATTCCTACCTTTATGTATATTCTGAATATGTTCTGTGTGGTTCGAAGAATATTTCCAACCAGGAATACTTAGAATCTGCAGATGAACATTTGGTGGTAAAGTAATGGGAACATCTTGGGTCCTCTTGAACTTTTCTTGACTCATCTGTCCAGTTCCTGCAAGAAACATGATTTAAAATCATGGCAACTTTTTTGACTCGACAGTCAAGTGTGCTATGATGTGTAGAGAGCTACTTTATATAAATCTATATAATATGTGTGTTCCACTGGTGACATGCACTTTGATTTAGGTTTAATTTAGGTGCATGTGCGCTATTCTCAGGCAGCCTTCCGAACATTGCTTTGCATTGGCGTGCCAGAAACCTACCCACAATGCAAGGTTGGCTCTGGCAATTGTAAAATAAGGCTTGAAAGAGTTCAAAAGCATTTGTGTCGAACAAGAAAACACAATAATTAGGCTGGAGATGTTTACAAAATTATCTTTTAATTAGAAAAACAATGTAATGCACTGTCTCTGTAATTGTCTGTGATCCAATGGTAATGGTTTTATGCATGAGAGGTTTGTTTACATCTGTGCAGGTGTTGAGTTTACACTTTACCTTGCAACATACTGCTTCTGAGCAAGTACAGGAGAAGGGTTTGGTGACATCCAGTTCTAATGATACAGTGCCTTGCAAAAGTATTCACCCCCTTGACTTTTTACCTATTTTGTTACATTACAGCCCTAGGTTCAATGTTTTGTTAATCTGAATTTTATGTGATGGATCAGAACACAATAGTCTAAGTTGGTGAAGTGAAATAAGAAAAATATATACATAAAACTATTTTTTAGAAATAGAAAACATGAAAATTGGCATGTGCGTATGCATTCACCCCCTTTGTTATGAAGCCCATAAAAAGCTCTGGTGCAACCAGTTACCTTCAGAAGTCACATAATTAGTGAAATGATGTCCACCTGTGTGCAATCTAAGTGTCACATGATCTGTCATTACATATACACACCTTTTTTGAAAGGCCACAGAGGCTGCAACACCTAAGCAAGAGGCACCACTAACCAAACACGGCCATGAAGACCAAGGAACTTTCCAAACAAGTAAGGGACAATGTTGTTGAGAAGTACAAGTCAGGGTTAGGTTATAAAAACATATCCAAATCTTTGATGATCCCCAGGAGAACCATAAAATCTATCATTGCATGATTTGAGGCTAGGAGAGTGGTTCACCTTCCAGCAGGACAATGACCCCAAACACACTGCTAAAGCAACACTTGAGAGGTTTAAGGGGAAACATGTAAATGTATTGGAATGGCCTAGTCAAAGCCCAGACCTCAATCCAATTGAAAGTCTGTTTTCAGACTTAAAGATTGCTGTTCACAAGCTCAAGCCATCCAACTTGAAGGAGCTGGAGCAGTTTTGCAAAGAGGCAAGGCCAATGTGGCGAGCTCATAGAGACTTATCCAAAGCAACTTGGAGCTATGATTGCCGCAAAAGGTGGCTCTACAAAGTATTGACTTTAGGGGGTGAATAGTTATGCACATGACGGTTTCTGTTATTTTGTCCTATTTGTTGTTTGCTTCACAATAATAATTAAATAAAAATATATTTTAAGTTGTAGGCATGTTCTGTAAATTAAATGATGCAAATCCTCAAACAATCCATGTTAATTCCAGATTGTGAGGCAACAAAAAATGCCAAGGGGGGTAAATACTTTTGCAAGGCACTGTATAATAAATCTCCCTCTCCCTCCAGATCTAAAGTAGCAATCTCTAAGGTGGCAGGAAGTGTTGTAGAACAATTTCTCTAACATGTTTTTATGTTTGCGGCATACATAGATGCTAGTTTCTAGTGTAGGAAGTCTTGGAAGTTTGCCTGGCTTTGAACTGACTGCAATATACTAGGCAAAAGGCTCCATTAACTGATCCAGTCTATCCATAGAGAATCTGGCAAGGTATGCTCTAGGAGAAGTTTTATTTTTATGACCAGTCTCATTCGTAAAAAAGGAAAACAAAAAAGAGGAGAGCGCACACCTCTTCCTAGTGCAATTCAGTAAAATCTTTAACATGGAAACACACTTAGATAAAAAATTAACACTTGCATTCAATATCCTCTACATAAGAGGTATTCCAAGTAGTATAATTGTACAGATGAACACCTTCCTTATTCCTTTAGTCCATCTACACAATCTTCTGATGGAGCATAAAATGAATGAAGCAAAACTCTGTCCAATATCCTGGTAGGACCTATCTCCTCCAAACACGGATGCAAGTCTACCTGAAAAGTCTTGCAAAACTCTTGTCTCTAGCACAAACACCAAGAGGTGTACCACCTTAAAAAATGTGGGGCCTTGGATAGGTTGCTAATTATCCAATAGAGGGGATAAATCCAGATGTAAAAATTCAGGTATAAATCTAGTTATTACTAGGTCCTTAAAATGTGTATATGGACACAAAAGGTACAGTGAATATAGTAGATACACTAGATATGTATCTAGTCTCTACAGATAAAAATGTATATACATGAAATACAAATAGCTAGCTATAAACCTGAAATGAAAAATATAGACATAAAATAATATACTAAATAAAAAGGTTAGAAAAAAAAATTAAAATACCAAGACACTACAATGTCTCTCACTCTACCAGACATGTTTCGCCCGTCTTCAGGGCTTTCTCAATGGATAAAAATGCGCTTCAAATTTGTTCTGACCTCCTAGCGTATGGTCCTTCAGGTGTGCAATAAGTAACACTAAGAATTTATAGTCCTATTTGGGATTAGTAGAGATCAAGATCATCCAAGATACATTAGGCGCTCTAGTGAGATCAGAGATCCACAGTAGTGGATAATTGATCTATTTTTGTTGTAATTTTATTCCAGTCTCATTTGTAGTGGGGAAATATCAACTCATTATATAGCTTCTGGTTAAGCAGTTTTGAGATGAACTTCCCTTTCAGCAACATAATTTAAACTAATTTGAACAAAAGCATGCTTGCTAAAACCGAGGTATACACATTTACATGAAACACATAAATAGTACATGAAGAAACTAACTATATGGGGTCCCCATGATGAATTACCTGTCGTCTGACTATACATAACCAACGGCTTGTGTTCAAGCTCCATTCCAATTCTCTGATACAAAGAACCAGCCAGTGCATTGGACCCCAAAATGATCCATATAGTTGGTCTTACCACAGAGGTATCATTTAAGGTAAGATTGTAATTGAGGTCCCATTGAAAGTTGTTCCACAGTCGTCTATGTAACATGATCTAATGAAAGAAACACAAAATAATAAAGAATGATGTACATTAGTGGTGCTCAAAAGGTAGAAAGCACTCTATTAGCAGATATTTTGAATCTTAGATCTTGGAATGATCAGCATAATAGATACAGATTGAATATTCAGATTTCTGTGGTGCATGTGTGTGGGAGAAAATGGTGAAGGTAAGTGAGAAGCCGAAAGCTGTCAAGAACACTTGAGATAATATTGTTAGATTATTGGATAGTTTTAGGATGACCAACAGAAAATGTAACTCCCATGGCACTAAAGTCTACTCCCTCCACCAATTTACGTGTTTAATTTTTCAAAAGAGATACCTCCACTTGACCATGATCCAGACTGGAGACTCCATGAGACCTTTCAGCAAGAAATACGAGTTGAGTATTGTTGTCTTTGATATAGGCTGTACGAACCATTGGATAATAGTTCTAAATAAAGAAAAAATGTATGAGATCAACATTTCTAAGCTGACTCAACAATCTGAACACGTTTTGCAATTTTTTAATGTAAGTAAAAAGGAAAAAAATGACTGTTACAATGAAAACTGAAATTATGTAATTTTCCTAATATTGTACCACATGTGAACCTAAAAAAAAACAACAACTAATATTTAATGTGCATATTTCAAAATTGACTTCATTTGACTAATGATTGCAGAGGCTTTGATATGCTCAGTTATCTGTCTGTCAGTGTCATAAAAATAGACTTCTATATTTGTTAGAATCAGTAGCATAGTCCTTAACACTTAATTATATAGCTGAATCTTATAGCTTTTGCCATATACATTGTAACAACCAGTGGAAACCTTTTTGTACCATTTGTTTTATATTTCATTTTAATCTTATGTTTATTTTCTTGTTAGCTAGAGCTCATCCTCTTCTATAAACAAACATGTTTTCTTAATTTTCATTTAATTTAACTAAAATCTTTAATCACTACAGTATAACTAAAGTTAGAAAAATAAACATGTTAACTAATATGTGATAATTACTTGTTAATAGACATTGTTGAGTTTGTTTGGTTAGTATGTTTCTAAAAGGGATATGTAAGTGAGCTGGATTGTGAATGCATCCGATAGAGGAGAATTAGTAGTGTATGAAAAAAAAAATTGCATGAAAATATCCCAAAACAAACATTAATTCGCTTACCTTAGGGTTAGCAAAATTTCCTATGTTTTTTGGCATTTGCATTTGATCGTGTATACCCCTAGAAAATCCCACCTGAATTAGCATAACATTAACATTCAGAATAATGCTAATACTTTGTATCATTCTTTACCTCAGTGGTTTCTGGCATGTGCTCAGTACCAGAACTGCAACAGTTACTTCCTGTGTTCTGTACCAGAGAGGTTAAAATATGTACCCTGCTGTATTTCCTGTGTGTACCCAGATTATGTAAGGGTCCTGTGGGTGTGAACAGCTGGATTTGACTATTGCGCGAATAACTTTGTAAGTAAACTGAACTTTTCTATATAACACGTGTTTTAATACACTACTAATTCTCCTCTATCAGATGCATCCATAATCCAGCTCACTTACATATACCTTTAAATGTATGTTACTATTGTTATGTGTGAACATTTTAATTTAAAATTACATTTAAAATGTTTTTGTTTTGTTTTTTTGTGGTAGGGACTGAACAGAACACCACTGTATAGAAGAACTAGAAACTTAAAGGACCACTATAGTGTTCATAACAATAGGGTTTCATTTATTTATTAAAAAAGATAATTCAAAATAGAATCAGTATCTAAACAAACAAAAATCAAGTACTTTTAAATCTTTCATAAATACTGTCTCACAATAACTAGCATGAAACATATAAATGTATTTTTGGGGCCTTTTAGATAGGCTTCTCTTAACCCTCTATCAGCTATTCAGGGCGTGGTGGAGGATCTACAATAAGCATGTCTTGATAAGAGTCTTTTTATGATTCTTTCCTGCTGTGGCCACTGCAGGCAAACCTCAACCTGTCAAAAACAGTGGGTTCTAGGTTTGAATACCCACTTTATCCCATTTTTTCTTTTTTTACATTCATATTTTTTATTTTGTTAAAATAATTAATTTAAAAGCATTGCAATACCCTTATTTGCCTCATATCAATCCTTTAAAGTGTATATATAATTCTCATTTTATCTTGTGATTAAATTACTAATTAAGAAAAAAAAAATCTGAACATTTCACAGTCTAGCAACTTGACCGCTGTTTTACATGTTTTGCAGTGGTAAAAAAATAAAAATATACGTAAACAGTGCTAATTTTGGAAATATAACACCTTTACTGTTCAGCATTACTTAAATTTTATCTTAGGACGAACATAAAAGTTACTAATTTAATAATAAATAGAGCCTGTGGTCTGAGCTTTACAGTCCAGACACTTAAAGGGCCAGTTAATTCAGCACAAATTGGAGCACACCTCTGTAAAATACTCCTCAAAACATGCTGAAATTCTCTTAGAATTTTTGAAACAGGTGCCTTTTTACAGAAACAAAATCATAAATGAAGTGTCTATTTACATGAGACTCTGGCAATGCCCCCAGGCAGAGTCACAGCAAGAGCTCTGTGCAGAGAGCAGAAACATAAAGAGGGTTAACCCTTCACAAATTCATCTGTGCAGGGAAATGCCTGCTGGAAACTCCTAAATATGTTATTTGTGGGTTAACTGATGTCGGATTACATTCTTGAATGCAGAGAGAACCCATAAATCTTGTGTTCACCCAAGCTTGCACCGCCCGGTGTGGCATGTGTTGTTAATCATGGAACAGTCAGCAGTGTGTTTGTAAACAGACCTAAGACTGCAGATTTTTTGCTGTTATTAGTGTAAATGTGGGAAAAAAAACAATAGATCATTTTAACATAGAATCTTGTGCTTTCACACCATGAAAAGAACTTATAGTGAGGTAAATGGCCCTTTAACCACTGGACAAACTGTAAATATACTTGGCAATATGAGAAAAAAAAATATATATTTAATCTAAATATTGGAACTGTAACAGCTGCTTTCACAACCTACACAGGATGTTAATCAATACCAGCAGACAGTACTGCTTATATATTCTGACAATGCAAGAGCAACTTAAAACCGCTTCAAACACCAATAACTCAGTTATTTTAGCAGCACTTTTAAAAAGGACAGATGCACCTTAAAACCACTTCAAATACTAATAATACAGGATCTTCTACCCTCTATTTGAAGGTACAGAGCACATACTAAGATTTTAGCGTCCCTAAAAGTCCAAATGTACATTTTAAAATCTATATTTAAATTAATTTTGCTCAAACACTAGTTTGAGTATTTTTTATACCCGCCCAATACATTACATACCCTAGCCACAGTATTGCTGAAGTATGTCTTGAATTGTCTCATTTGCATTTGATATCCATTGTTATCAGTGTAAATCTTCTTGTCCGTTTGTAAATCAGTGCTTGTTCTTATTATAGACTCTCGATTAACTGCCAAGGGACCAACTCTATACTGTTGTTCTATGTGATGGCAAAGTACTGTCTTCTCATAACCTTCTGGGACATTGTAGATTCTTGAATATATTGTGTAGAGATAATCCCGAGCAGTGAGATTACTAAAAGTAAAAAAACAAGGAGAAATATGACTTAATAAAGGAGTTAATTTTAGCATTTACTTACTAATTCTGGAAAATTTTCATATATTTTTTTAATGAACTCAAGTCTCAAGGAAGAAAGAATATATAGAATTACTAGGAAATTGCCCGTCAAAAATGAAGGGAATAAAATTGTACGGCTGGCAATGCTGGTTGGCATACAATGTGAAATACCCTTAAAGGACAGGCCATAAGAAAATATGTCTTAAAATTTAACTTTTATTAGTGTATTAAATTTAAAAAACATGTGATTAACAAATAGAAAAGTGCAAAAACATCCATTAATACCAAAATTTACAAAAAGTCTGATGAATGATCTTGGTGATCAATTCTTAGTAACTTCCCTGATAATTATTGTACTCTCTCTTTTGGTTGCAATTATTATTACCTCAATGTCTGCAGCAATAAGTGATTTATATAGTTCAATTCACTTAGTGTTTTTAAACACTATATAGAAATGGTCTTAGATGGGTTGAGTAACACAAAATGCCCTAACAGTTATTTGTATCAGTTTTACATTTTCGGAAATATTAGGGGGGTCAAGTTAATTTGTTCCTGTATGTTAAATAAACTTGGCAATAACAGAACTGTTAGTAATCTGGTTCTTTATTTGGATGGCTATATGGACAATACCTCATGTTCCTTACACACGTAGGAACATTGCTTCTTACCAAAATTATGTTTATTAATTAAAGTCACTATATTATTTGGGTTCAACTGCTGTTAGGGGATGAATAAACTTCTATCCCTTTGTAAGTATGTTGATTTGACCTAATAATCTTCTATTTGTCTGCTGACTGATAGTCACAATGGAACTTGTATACACACTACACCAGGGTTGGAAGAAGAGAGGGACTGAATGTGTCTGAATAAGTGTGCTAAACACTGAAAAAATAAAGGTGATGAATATACAGGAACAATCTCAAACCTGATTTTACAATAATAGATGATTGCCAAAAACAGTATGATTATTAAATAATAATATAAAGATCATGTTTTCATTGTATATCAGCATTTTATATATTCTTACTTTTATTTGGAAAATAAAACATTTGCATGTTACTGAATACTGTAGGTCCTCATACTAACAGTAGGCTTCTAAAATTAAAATTGCCTAAAGGTTGTCGGTTTAATTTAAAAAAGTTGTTCACTTCCATGGCAATCATTATTGAATAAAAATAAAATACATTCTCTTTTGCAAATATTTCACATTAAAATTGCAATTGAAAATACATTACCTGTAAAAATACTGTCTAATTTCAGTTACTAGTTTTCCAGCTACAATTTCCAGTCCTACAGCCTTTGTTACTGGTACAGCAGATCCATCGGCAGTAAACAAGTAATTATCTGAAATTGGCCCCACATTTACGTCTCCATTGGCATGGTATTCCAGAAACTCCTGGGTGATTTGAACTGTGTGATTTCTCTCTCTGAATGGACATCCAGCAAGAAAAAAATAAAATAAAGTGGTTAGTGTAGGAGAACATGACACATTTGAGGGTATTAGTCGTATATACATTGAAAAGGTAATGTATTTGTACACACATTGGGATCATAAGAGTTAATGACGCTGAATATTTTATTATAAGATTAAGTCAGATTGTTAAGGTTATCATAATTGCAATAATGATTTATATTAACATCTGCTTAACCTCTCATCCAAACAACTGCTAAGGCCTAGAGTGACTTTTGCCAGACATAGTACTAACCTCTTGTTGCTTCACATAATATTTGACATAGTATTAACCTATGATATAAATGACCAGATAGGTCTGGGTGACAAAACCATCTTTTGTTCCCTTTCACACATTATATTAACCCTTGCCAATGAAACCAAGAAGGATAACCGTTTCTTGGATTAATGCAAATCATTGATTGCTTTTTGCTATTAGAATTCTCCTAAGTTTGTTACATGCACTTAATGTTTCCATGCTGTGAAATTACTTACCTATTATTAGGTTATTTCCATCATAATAATATAATAAATATAACCCCCTAGACAATGAGAGGTGTGCCGTTACCTTATTAGAAGCAACAATTTTCAATTTTAACTGATATAACTATATATATATATATATATATATATATATATATATATATATATATATATATATATATATATATATATATATATATATATATATATATAGTTTTAAAACAAGTGCAAATATATCAGAGCAGAAGAATTTGACCATATATCTTTAATAGAAATGAGTAAGAAGATGTGAAGGCTACTACTGTTTAAGGATATGGTTGCATGGTTTTCTAAAGAAAACCACAATATGCGGATGAGAGAAGCATGCATTATTTTGAGACTGCAGACATTAATTTAACAGTGACCAGTAATGCGACCTGTATATAGATTCATATCTGTATTCGACCAGAGTTATAAAAGTGGACATTTATGAGAAATCTATATCAATGAAACAAGTGATACATACTTTTAAGAAGCATTTGATCACCCAAGAAATAGTCAATGTTAAAATATCACTGAAATGTCTTTTTGTATGGTAGAAATAAAGCATATAAACATAAAACATTTTATCTATAAAATAAGTCTTACTTATCAACTATAAGGTCAACATGAAAGAAAAAAAAATACTGTGTGGATAGCCAGGGAGACTGACTAAGTTGTGTAATTAAACCTCCTGGGTAGATTATTCATATGAGAAATTAAACAGTAGTCTGGGAAGCCATTTTGACTTTTCCATTTATAATTTTAATAAAACAGTACATTTTCCATGAAATCTTCAAACAAACAATGTAATGCTTCATATTGAAGTCTAGTTCCCACACGTTATAATAAATCATATATACACACTTTTTGTGGATACATTTTTAAAAAGGCAAAAACTCACACTAAAGGCAACAACAACAAACCGTGTCCCTTATAAGTGGATAATGATAATGTCTATACTTACAAAAATATAGCAAAGTGTACACAACTATACAGCAAAATGTACTGCTGACACATTACAAGTGAGAAAGGTCAGCATTTTAAGTAAAGCCAATGTCTGGTTGCTTCAGTCTACATAGAAATATAGATTTGGTGTACTTAGCCAAAAGGTCAAGGTCCTATGTTTATTTGCATCAAGCTTACATTTCCTGTGTTTGACCCTACCATTTTCACTTGAAGGCTATTCGCTTAACTACTACCCTTTTTCGTGAAAGTAGTTGTTTCACAGGTTACTCATTGATGGAGCTTCCGACTTCAAACCATGACCTCTAGTCCTTGTATTCCTCTTTGTCTGACAGATACATTCCTCTAAACCATATACAGTCAGGTCCATAAATATTGGGACATCGACACAATACTAATATTTTTGGCTCTATACGGCACCACAATGGATTTGAAATGAAACGAACAAGATGTGCTTTACCTGCAGACTTTCAGCTTTAATTTGAGGGTATTTACATCCAAATCAGGTGAACGATGTAGGAATTACAACAGTTTGTATATGTGCCTCCCACTTTTTAAGGGACCAAAAGTAATGGGACAGATTAACAGTCATAAATCAAACTTTCACTTTTTAATACTTGGTTGCAAATCCTTTGCAGTCAATTACAGCCTGAAGTCTGGAACGCATAGACATCACCAGACGCTGGGTTTCATCCCTCGTGATGCTCTGCCAGACATCTATTGCAACTGTCTTCAGTTCCTGCTTGTTCTTGGGGCATTTTCCCTTCAGTTTTGTCTTCATCAAGTGAAATGCACGCTCGATCGGATTCAGGTGATTGACTTGGCCATTGCATAACATTCCACTTCTTTCCCTTAAAAAAAAACTCTTTGGTTGCTTTTGCAGTATGCTTCGGGTCAATGTCCATCTGCACTGTGCAGCGCCGTCCAATGAGTTCTGAAGCATTTGGCTGAATATGAGCAGATAATATTCCCCGAAATTCATCCTGCTGCTTTTGTCAGCAGTCACATCATCAATAGATACAAGAGAACCAGTTCCATTGGCAGCCATACATGCCCACGCCATGACACTACCACCACCATGCTTCACTGATGAGGTGGTATGCTTTGGATCATGAGCAGTTTCTTTCCTTCTCCATACTCTTCTCTTCCCATCACTCTGGTACAAGTTGATCTTAGTCTCATCTGTCCATAGGATGTTGTTCCAGAACTGTGAAGGCTTTTTTAGATGTTGTTTGGCAAACTCTAATCTGACCTTCCTGTTTTTGAGGCTCACCAATGGTTTACATCTTGTGGTGAACCCTCTGTATTTACTCTGGTGAAGTCTTCTCTTTATTGTTGACTTCGTCACACATACACCTACCTCCTGGAGAGGGTTCTTGATCTGGCCAACTGTTGTGAAGGGTGTTTTCTTCACCAGGGAAATAATTCTTCGGTCATCCACCACAGTTGTTTTCCGTGGTCTTCCGGGTCTTTTGGTGTTGCTGAGCTCACCGGTGCGTTCTTTCTTTTTAAGTATGTTCCAAACAGTTGATTTGGCCACACCTAATGTTTTTGCTATCTCTCTGATGGGTTTGTTTTGTTTTTTTAGCCTAATGATGGCTTGCTTCACTGATAGTGACAGCTCTTTGGATCTCATATTGAGAGTTAACAGCAACAAATGCAAATAGCACACTTGAAATGAACTCTGGACCTTTTATCTGCTCTTTGTAAATGGGATAATGAGGGAATAACACACACCTGGCCATGGAACAGCTGAGCAGCCAATTGTCCCATTACTTTTGGTCCCTTAAAAAGTGGGAGGTACATATACAAACTGTTGTAATTCCTACACCGTTCACCTGATTTGGATGTAAATACCCTCAAATTAAAGCTGAAAGTCTGCAGTTAAAGCACATCTTGTTCGTTTCATTTCAAATCCATTGTGGTGGTGTATAGGGCCAAAAAGATTAGAATTGTGTCAATGTCCCAATATTTATGGACCTGACTGTAAATAATCTTTAATCTTTTTGAAGGTGTCCATCATATAGCCCCTCTTCCTTCTACACATGATAAGGTCATGCAGCTATCCTTATACGTTTTTTCTTTAGTATAATGCATTTTTTTAGTCCCCTTTGAACGGTTTCTGGTTGTGACATTCCATGTTGTGGTGAATGTGACAGAATTGCCTAACAGAGCTTGCAATCATGTAATATTACATAATAACATATTTTTTTAAATAGTGCTTCTTATTCTTACACAATAGATCAGGGCTGCTGTTGTTCTAGTCCTCGAAGGACAGTATAATGTGATATATAATGGGATATATAGGTTGGTTAATGATTTTGTTTAATTTGTGTTGTCACATGAAAACCCAGAAATTATAGCCAGTTTTAAGCCCTCAAGGACTGCAGCTGGTGAAGAACTTTTTCTTCAATAAGATAAATATATCCACAAAGCTCTATAGGCTAAATTTCATTTAGACTTACATATACTTTAGTCTGCATTTTGTCTCACCTGTCTGTGATACTATGCAGTAGGTTAGTGTTTTGGTCAATCCATACTGTATAGCAGTCGTTCATCAGAGGAATCAAACGGACTTTGCACTTTGATTTGTTGCTTGTTGTTTTTCGGGCAAATTTCATCCTCCTTCCAATGACAACAGTGTCTTTGTGAGAGTCAAGATCCCCCAGTCTTATAGAGTATCTTCTATAGCTAAGGCCATTAAGAGTAACCAGTATGTATAAATCAAAAGTATGGTTTGATTCTGTGGCATTTTGAATCTAAAATCAGACAAGACAGTGAATATATAGTTAAGGCTTTGAAGAAAAATGACCACTTACGCGTCTTACAAACCAAAGCTATAGATAACAAGGATTGAACACTATTGCTGATGTACTGTTGGATCCACTTCTCAAATTTTAAATATTACAAAATTTTAAAACGTCAAGTTTAGAAATATTAACGTTTCAGAGAAAAAAGTGTTTTTTTTTCAAATTTATAGAAAAGACTAGAAGAGGGTAAAACCTGAGAAAAATCTATGTCAAGTAGTCATTAAACCAATTAGTTATGTGTGTTTTACTAGTTGTGAAAAAGGATGGTAAAAATACAGAGCTTAGTGAAGGTACAACAAATTCCCGGAGATTGTTACCATTTTGTATCATACTAATAACTAGCTAGATTGCAATGAGGAAGTTTTTTTTTTTTACACAAAAAAGGCGAGTTTTGTACTTTGAGGGTATAAAACAAGAAGTTATGGCCCGAAGGTGGAAAATGTAAGCGTAATGTGTGAAAGTACAGAAATAGTAGTAGATAAATGGAAGAACCTTCTAGTGGAATTGATATGGTCAAACACAGTTTATGAATTTAAGCAAGGCTATCACAATGTTTAATTAATACAATATTTTATGTAGATGGAATGGTTTACTAGATAGGGCCTTTTCGTTCTTATCTAAAGTCAAATCTATGTTTCTTTGTGAGTGCTGTGCTTTCTATGCCAGAAGAGACACTGTGGGCTACAGGACTAACTTTTATAAAATGTTCCAAAATAAAACGGAAAATACCTGTGCTGGTATGGCTTGTCCAGATTCATCGTAAACACCATTGACAGAAGCATTCAACGCAATGGTAACAAACGTAGTTACATTCCATGCCAACGGGTTATACACAGTAATATATAGGAGATCTTTGGAAGGAAAGAATATATTAAATAAATACAAATATGACAAGATTAAACAAGGCAAAAACACACATAAATTGGTAAGGATCTTCAAGCCTCAATATAATGCCTAAATCTAGAATGAGTGCATCTAAGAAGCAGTATGATGTCATCATGAACCAATTAATTATCAATATGCAGTAAGCCTAGATGACCATACAAATTACCCAGGTATTTTAATCAAAATGCTTCCTGCTAAACTACAGCAAGAATAATCTAATTTTTAACTATTATCAAACAAATAAAAATATAATGCATTTTAGCAGAAAGATCAGTTGAATAACCCCCCAAAAATGAGGCTGCTGACAAATGAAGAATCTTTTTTTATTAAACTTCTTTTTTTATTGACATTTTTGCTCCTCAGACGGGGATTTTTTTTATAAAACCAAGTAAGAAGATGCATGACATAAACAAAAAAAAAGAAAACAAATACATAAAAAAAGAGAACAAAAATAACCACATACAATCTTGCCTTGTTGCCTATTATTGAATAATCATCTACAAACCATACATATACAGGCACCAGTTCTACATATAGAGTCCATCATTATAAATTATATTGTGGAAGACTATAGTCTAGAGTAAATTGTTAGTTTTGGTGGAGGATCAGTATCCTACAATCTTACTAATCGTGAGACATCTGAGCCAATCTTCTATAATACAAGGTTCTTTAATGACCTTTTTGTACCTAAAGTAAAGGTTCCCATAAAGGAATAATACATTTGTATTATATAAACATGTTTCTTATAGAACCTTGATAAAAGGTATATTAAAGAAAGTTAAACACCATGAGGAAAACTCGGCTTGTGTGAAGTATCACTTTCATCTACATAGTCAGTACAAATGTTAAATATATTAAAATCACAACATTTTACCCTAAAATGCCTTAAAAAGACAGCACCACTACTACCTTTTAAACTATAATAGCCTTAGAGGCGTAAGTTATGGAGGTATTCAATTGACCGATATCGAAACTCGGAAACCATGCCGTCGTATGTAGCATTTACAAGCTTGAACATGAAGGCCGTAATTACAGAGATAAAACCAGCCAACGGAAAAAGAGATTGTCATAATTACGTATATGGAAAATGGAGTTTTGACTTCAAAGTCCTACGGGCTTGAGTTACGGTTTACGATCAGACCCACATTACAGATGTGATGCAATATTGATAAAGCCGTAAATATGATATTCTATTACATGCGAGTTCCAGTATATGTATTAACACATTGATTGCCAGGATCGATATAACACGGAAATTGAACATGAATTAAAGTATTTTTTGGGCAATTTGCGAGCTTGAGAATGTTGTGCTATTAATTCTAAGACCTAACATCAGTTTCACTTTTAATAAAAGTACAGTATTGATTTTTTCTTTGCTTTTAAAGTTCTCCGGACATGTCATTAAGCCGTTTGCAACCAGTAACTTGTGATTCTATTTTTGCTATTTGCGGGCTTGATGGAGTGGTTAGCAAGGGGGATTACGCGCAATTGAATAGCGATTTTCGATTTTAGCATTCACAACTCTTGCGGCCCTGAGAGATCAAAGGCTTGGAGGGGCATTAACTTGCCATGTGAACCATCGCAGTGAATCGGAGGCCAGAGCCCATACCTCGATCGGAGCCCACAAAAAGATGCCAATTGA
Organism: Discoglossus pictus; assembly: GCA_027410445.1. Taxonomy (NCBI): domain Eukaryota; kingdom Metazoa; phylum Chordata; class Amphibia; order Anura; family Alytidae; genus Discoglossus; species Discoglossus pictus. Next base: position 51,646,259 of record CM050163.1, read on the forward strand.
ATAGCAAAGTAACTTTCGGCGACATTTCCAAAGCCTGGACCTCCCAAAAGCTCAATTGAATGAGGCTCTTAGTAATTACCCTTCATCAGTGATGCATGTGTTTACCAGAAGGATGTCAAATCAATCTAATTACAACTGGGTTCACAGTTCCCAAATGTTGTAGAATTGATCTTCTTGCTCTAATAGCGTACAAGATTTTCTCCATTTGAAAAATTTGCTATATCTTTTTATGTAAAATCAGGAGATATTAGGTGTTTCTAACCAATAAACTGCTATAGTTGTTCTTGCTGCTGTTAAGAGATTTATAATTGTTTTTTTATCCCCCTTTATGTCTGCTTTCTAGAGGCCAATTAAGCTGTGTCCCATTTTAAATTAAAGGTTAACATGTCTTTATCAATTCCCTTACGGTTGAGTAATTTTAAATACTACAATTAATGGCATAATTATTCCAATCACCTCTTAAGCCTAGTTTAATTGTACTTTTGTAAGCCCTGGAATGCAGTAAATCCAAGGCTGCAACTGGTAATTTCTATTGTCATTGCAATCTTCACAGCCATTTGCAACCAAAAGCAAATGTTTAGTAGGATAATGTAATGGATATAGCTTGGTTTTAAAGTAACAATGTGTCTATTCGTCCCATAAGAGTATGAGAGTCAATTTAATTTGACATTTTCAAAAAGAAGCTTAAGACTTTTCTGTTTATCTGAGCCTTGCGTCAAACTAAGAAAAAAGTGCTATATAAGTTATTATTATTCCATATTTTGTAATAACAAAAATTGTGAAACATAAAAGGTTCCCAGAATGCAGTGTAATAACTGTATTTCTCAGAATTCTTGGCAGGAAACAATTTGTTTAACTTGTTTTAGACGTTCAAATGTGAACACAAATGTACTGTTTACTTACTGTACTAATGTGTGGTGGAGGCTTCTATCGCTCTTTTGCCCACCATAAATTAAATGATTGTTGTGATAAACTACCACCCAACAAAATCTACTACACAAGCTAGGAGCCGACCCCACGCCGATGAGAGGCAGTAACCTCAGGTAGGTTTCCTGCCTTGTCTTGAATCCACCCTGGGCTTTACTTAAAGCTGTGTAATACAGCAGGCACATGCTTCAAAGGAGCAATGTTTTAAAAGGTATTTAGATTAAAGAGTGAAGCCTTTGTGGGCACATTTGCATGTCCCTGTCCAGGTTCCCAGAATGCAGTGCAATAACTGTATTTCTCAGAATTCTGAACAGGAAACAAGTTTTTTTTAACTTGATCTAGATGTTAAAATGTACTATTTATACACTTTTTTTTTTCTTTTTTTGTTTAAGATGAATGTTTTGGTGAGATTGTATGTCATTTTATAAAGTAACTTTACAGCAATTCTGTCTTCGTTACCACTGAGTAGTATAGAAGTTAATGCCCCAACAGTTTACAAAGAACCAAGCAACACATCTCAACTCAAAATTCCCATTTCTGCTAAACAAATAAAAAAGTGTTAACAAATACCATCTGCACCCTTGGTCTTCTTGAAGGTGAACAGATCCTGCACTATGGCCTCCATAAGCTTTCTGACTCCAGTCATGCCTTGATGCAGGTTTGCCATATACATGTCCCTAACCTTTGGGGACTCTGTGCCTGTAATGCCATCATGATGCTGGACCTTTAACAAAAACAAAAAAACAAAAACAAATATATAATAATAATAATAATAATGTGTTGACAACAAATAAGAACCATAATGCAACAGGTCGATTGTGTTCCTCCTGTATGTATGATCAGTGAGGAAAAATTGTTAGTTTTCCAATCTATTGTAGAAAAGAGATTAACCCCTTCTCCTCCCACTTCTCTATCTCAAATATACATCCCTTTATTTACAGGAACTGAATGTTTCTATATTTTGAAATTAAATATATATATATTAAATAGCCACCATAGTTGTTGGGTTCATTTCTCTAAAAACGGATTAGCAATAAAATGAGGAAATAAATTAAATAAAGCTCTTAAATGTATATTTGAACTTTAGCATTGCAGATTTAGACAGATGTGCTTTTCTCCACCTGTTATTAGGGTCCCAGGGGGTGCGAGAGGATCTGCCTAGTAAGTTGTCCTGATTATATATACACACACACACATATATACATACATACATACACACACATACACATATATGTTTGTGTATGTATATATCTTAATACTCTTCTTTCTCCTTTTAAGGCAACTTTAAGCAAACAGACCAGTCAAGTTAAAATTTATGGACAGCCTCTGAAGCTGGAGAGAAGCTAGATTCTGCAACACTTTAATTCAAATGTAAGTTTTAAAAGCTGCATTGTATATTTCACTGGAATCCTGAATATTTCAGAACCAGTTACTACAAAAGCAAATTAAATCATATTGTGCGACCATGTAACCTGTACACTAAGAGCCTCATTCAATTCGGAGCTCGCAACTCGATCACAGACAGCCAAATGCCTGCGATTGAGTTGTGGGAATCCCATTTGGTCTACTTTTGCGATGCTATTCAATTTGGCAAGGATGCAAGTTATGGTGGACCATGCCGCCCTAAGTAGCATTTCCGGGCCTAAACATGATCAATTAAGCATGCCAGTAAATCCCTACACAGAAACAGCCAAAAGAAATGGAGCCCGTCATCGATTTGGGCTCCGATATACGACCGGCAAACCCCTTAAATCTAACCCAGTGATACAGGGGTCCCAATCAGGACCGCCGCAGGGTCCCCACATAAACCCTGCGATGCAGGGGTCCCGATTGGGACCCCCACAGGGTCTACACATTAACCTCATGATTCAGAGGTCCCGAGCATTTCAAATTTTCCACTGCAAGTCCCTAAAGGGCACGTGGCACACACATAGTTAACCCCTGGCTGATATCTGATTGGCTGATATATGATTGATAGCAATTTCAGCCAATCAGAAGGCGCTATTGCATTCAGTCAATCAGAATGGAATACATGGGTGTATCGCATTCTGGTTGGCTGAAAGCATTTGTGCCTTCGGATTGGCTCAAATCTGATTGACAGCTATTTTAGCCAATCTGAAGGCACAATTATTTTTTTTTGATCAGTGCATGTGCAGGAACCTTCATTTGCGGCGGAGAGCTCCTCAAGGGAGGAGCTCCATTAGTATTTTTTTTTTTTTTTTTTGATAGAACATCCGCATTTTTTCGGAGGGGCCTTTCCTGGCCCAGAAGCCTGAAGATAAAGGCTTCGAGGATCATCGCTGGAGGGGCATTTCGGCTAGGTGAGTAGACTATTAACCTTTTTTTAATACAGGTTGTCAGGATATGTTTATTTACTGTAATGTTTCTTTTCTGTTGTAGGTATTACAGGATGTCGGGACATTTTTGGAGGGGCCCTTCCTGGCACAGAAGACCGAAGACCAGGGCATCGATGGACACACCGCTGGAGGAGCATTTTGGCCAGGTCAGTGGACTCATTAACCCTTTTCTTTTTAATTTTCTGTAGTTAGTCATTTGTTATTTTTTGTACTTAGTGGGAGGATTTATTTTCTGTAATGTGAGTGCTTTTAATTTTTGTACTTAGTGGGGTTTTAGGTGTTTTATTCGAGGTTAGGTGAGGAGTTCAGGAGATAATAGGGTAGGGTAGGGTGGGGGTTAATAAGGTAGGATATGGGTTAATAGGGTTGGTTTGAGGGGGTTAATAGGATAGGGGTTAATATGATATGGGTTAAATGGGACTAGATAGGGTTAAATAGGTATAGTTAGGGTAGATAGGGATAACTGGGTCTAGATAGGGTTAAGTGGTTAGTGATAGGGTTAATTAGGTATGGTTTGGGTTAAATAGGGTTAATGACATAGGCGTGTTAATGAATAAGAGGGGGGGTAATTTAGATTTATTAGTTTATTTGGGTGGATAAAAGTGTAGTGTAGGGTAGTGCTTAGACTTAGTGTCATGAGGGTCCTGGAGGACCCTTATGGGACTGATGGGGTTAATTAGGGTCTCTGTATAGAGCCACATGTGTGATGGGATTAATTAGAATTTTTAGTGCTGGTCCTACGCAAGGGAAATTTTAAATTTTAAATGCTGAGGGGGTCCCAATAGAGACCCCCGCAGCAAGGGTTAAAGTAGGGACCCAGCAGGGGTACCAATCGGGAACCCGCAGAATAGGGGGGTTAATGTTAGGTGCTGCTGGGATACTTACAGTACCCTCACGACAGGGGGTTAACCATTTGTATGCTGCTGGCCCTTTAAAAGGACCCGTGGCGGGAAATTCAAATTTATAAATGCTGTGGCGGTCCCAATCGGGACCACCGCAGCAAAGGTTAATGTGGGGACCATGCAGGGGTCCTGATGGGGACCCCTGCATCATGGGGGTTTTAATTTAGGAGTGGGGGTTAGGAGCAGTAGGGACATTCATGTGGGAGCATACGTAAGGGCTTTTAAAGCACTTACCAGACCTCCTTGGTACAGTATACTCCTCGTAATTCGGCACCCGCGGGAATTCCCTATTGCCGGATAAGTGTAGTTTACAGTTAATTGTGAGTCACGAAAAAAGGGTCTAAATGACCCTTAAAAAGGCATTAGCAACTAAACTGGGACATTTGGGCCCATAAAAAAACAAATAGAAAAAAACTAATTTTAGAACTGCCTAATAGTGCCGGATAATGGCAGATAATTGGGTTTTTATTGAAAATGGGGGATTTAGATTTAGGTAGGTGCCGGTTGCTGGAGAGTCCTGGTTGGTTGAGCGCTGGATAACAGGGATTTTACTGTACCATTAACTTGTGTTTCGAATTTGGCCATTTGCAGCCTTGGCGGGGTGGTTAGTGAGGGGGGATTGGAGCAATTGAATAGTGATTTGCGATTTTAGCCTTGGAGGGAATTAACTTGCAATTTCAAAAACCGATATAAATCAGAGCCAGTAACTCAATCAGAGGCCTCAAGAAGTTGCCAATTAAACAGCAAATTAACTTGAGACCTCCATTTGCGAGCATGGATCTCAAATACTGAGCAATTGAATGAGGGTCTAACTCTTTAATGTACTTATGCAGTTTTTTTATAGCATTATAAAATTAACTTGTCTTAACATTATTGTAGAGACCAGTTTCAGTGTTGCATATATTTGCTTACACACTGAAATGTAATGATCAATATGCAAAGAAAATTTAGCAACAAATATCCATATAATTCTAATGGATGGTTGTTTAAGATCAAAATGCGTATGAGACACTTGCTTGAAAACTAGCAATGTTTAGTAGATTGTTATGTGGAATGGCCCCAACTCAGGGTACAGCCTCAAATAAATTTCAGCTCACTTATAAATCACCTCAGTCTGACTATGCCTATGTCCCTGTCTTCACTAGTGACATGTTGCTGATCTCCCTATGCTCAGTGAGCATGGAGTCCATGTTTATATTAATCCATAATCATTAAGGGGACAGAGTGAGCTTTTTTCATGTTAAACCTATTTTAGTTCACTATTAACATTAAAAAAACACATATGCAAATAGCAACAGTTTAAAGCCCTATGTAAACCAGGTGCTCTAAGTTAGGGCACTACAGTAAATCAGCTGCAGGAGCTTTTTTCCTCCTAATTTATGTAAATTATTCACTTCCCCAGATTAGAGCACTCAGTGCACAGCCTTAAATCCTGCCTTAGTCACAACAAATTTCTGTGTAGGGAGCAGCCAAACCAAGCTTTACAGATGAGACTGCCCTAAAAGCCAATAGGAAAAGCGAACGTCATAAATCTTATAATGAGGGGGAACGGGCAATAACAAGTGCCGTAAGTAGCTGCTGAAAGTAAATATTAGAGATATATTTATTTAATTGTTTCTTTTTAATTAATAATATATTTTTAATATTAAAAAGATGTGACAACTGTATTTATAGCTTCAAATCAGTAAAAATGCGTTTATTTTTAGTTAAAATACAATTTATTTATAGACTATGTATTAGTGCATTTGTTCCTAGGCAACGTGGCTTTGTGACGTGTATTAACCCTGTGAGTAGCGGGTTGTGCGTTACCCTAGATTTTGTATAACTGGTTTAATACTAGCATATCATATTTAATTACACATTTGTTGATATCTGATTGTTAAATGTCAAAGAGTGTTGAAAATCTTATTAGCATAGAGTTTTGGGGGAAAAGGTCTCCTGGAGTAACTCGTAATTTGTTATCAACCAAAATTCAATGGAAAGGAGTGCCGTAAATCATAGTTACGGCTTGCCACTGCCACTTGTAGCAGTTCTATCGCAATGTTCTAGGGGTGGGCGAATAGCTAGGTAGAATTTATAGTGTCACTATGGCACTTGTTTAATGCTTTTTCAGGGATTAGCATCAGTCTCTAAATTTTTAAACAGAAATCTTAACTTAAAATATTTACCTCATTAATGGCCACTGCTGAACCACTCCCTACCTCTCATTGTCTAAACTACTACTAGGAAGTGTAAGATTTGAACTGTGATAACATTATTTAAGCCTTATCAAGACAGCCTAATCAATTTTATCACAGTTGGAATCACTTCCTTTCAGTAGTGCTTAAGACAATAAGAGAGGTGGGAAAGGGTACAGTTGTGGCAATTAATGAGGTAAAAGTTTTTTTATTATATTTTTCTAGCTAAAGATTATCTTCACTGCATGTAATTTTAATTAATGGTCAATTAAAAATAAGTTGAACATGTATACACTGGCCCTTTGAAAGACAAACAAAGCATAAAAGATGCACACTTAATCCTCTTGTTGCCCAATTCATAATAGATATGTGTAGTCCTGATATGCCAATGAGCAACAGATATTTGCTTGGCATAGTAAAGCCACACATATTCAGAAGAGAGTTTATATTAAAATGTTATAAAAAATAAAGTTATACAAAAATCTACAATTAGATCTTATTTTTTCTGTATGGTTTATAAAATGTATAAGTATGCAGAATTATATTTAAACATTGGTGGCAGTGGGCTTCCCCCATGCATACAAATCTGTTTACCTCCCTGGCAGGTCAGACCATTTTTATTTGTTCTTTAGATTCCCCATTTACATATTTTTAAAAATGTTTTATGGTAAGTAAGCAATTGACTTATTCCATTCCTTCTATGTATATATGCTGGATCTCCTCCCTCCTGCTTGTAAAACGTATTTGCCTACCTTTATTCATTACCTTTTATTTTAGCTTATTATTAAGCCGCAAGGGTTATTCTTTAGATTCCTCTTAATAAATATAAATATCATGGATAACCCCTGCTTCTTTAACCTTTGGTAGACAGTGTTTCAGATCATGTGAGACTACCCACGATGCCTCCGAATACCAGGTCACTCAGCAGACAGAGAAAAGAAGCAGGAAGAGGTGGTGCGTGCTAAAGTGCACATCACCACTTCAAACAGTGACCATTAATGGTTAAGGACAGGAAGGTATTTATACTCATCAGCGGAAATCCACAGAACGTATAAAAAAAAAATATATGACTGGCCCGGAGCCATCAGGTGATTTGTATAGATGAGGGAAAGTCCACTGTCACAGTTTTAATTCAAATTCCCCACACTGGCGACCACTGGGTAACAAAGTAACCCACTGAAGGTGCGAGTGGGATTTAATTTTTAACTAGGGTCCCTGATATGCAGAAAAATTATCTTGTCCAGGCCACCAGTTCAAACATTGTTTATAGACACTACCATTAAAATGCCTTTCCAGTGTATTTCCCCCACTAGCCACCAATGGATTTACACTTAATCCATAGGAGATCCCTGGCTGAGAGTTTATAAATGGTCCTTACAATAAAAAAAGCAAGGCAATTAGGTAATTTTTTATAATAAGATAAGGAAAATGTGTTTGTTTTTTTACTTTCTGTTTATTTATTTTTTCCACAGGTAGCATATAATGCAAAAACACTTGCAGCAATAGAAAGCTGAGGTTGTGCTAAAAAAACAGTATATAGTTTCCATATGTATATACAAAATGTCTGTGGGAATCTTGCTTAAGTAGATGCATAACACAATTGTTGGTCCTAAAAAGTCTAGGAACTCAAAGGGTTTAGAACTTGTGCATGTGCCATTGCACAGAACATGCTATTAGTCTGTATTTATCCTTAATATATTCGCAAATGCCACACCAATAAGCCCCCATCAAGAAAAAAAAAAAGATGGGGTATAGGTGGAGTTTGTGGTCACAATATCTTAAAGAGGAATCTTACCTGCAATTTTGGATTTGGTTCACACTTTTAGTCAATGTCAAGCTAATAAGGAGAGATATAATCTTAATAGTGAGGACCTTCTCACTACTTAAAATACCACAATGTGAGTTCTGGAATTAACTACCACTATGACCATCTCTTTCTGGTCCACCATGCAATCACCACAAGATATAAAATGACATGTCGGGAATCTCTCAGTAGATCGTCAACATACATAAATGTAGGTAGCGGTAAAAAAGATTTACTCATTACTCAGCTACCCACCTCCATCTTCCAATAACAAATGGTGTCAGAGCACATATATATATATATATATATATATTCCCAATGAAACTACCTGGTAATTGTGGGAGGTCCCTCTCCTACAGTGACGAGAAGCCAAAGGGTGTTCCTGGGAGCTAACCAGTGGTAGATTCTAGCGTAGGCTGATTTATGACATGAATGAAGCGTGAAATGGAAGTGGGTTTGGTGAACGAGGCTGCCTTACCTCATTTTGCGGAGTGTGCCTAAATTGCTACGCCCTTACTGGCCTGCTAAGAGGGCCAAGGGTCGAATGAAGTAGAGGAGAGAAGGGAGAGGTTGATGAAAAGAGAGGCCTGCGAATGCTGATTTGGATGCATGAACGAGGTATGCATACGAAGGCCGGTGAAGGCCTACGAAGGCCGGTGTAAGAGTTGTAGAGAGTCGGTTGATTTGGACTTATAGAAAGGTCGAAGGTTATAAGATTTAGCCTGAAATCCACAAATATGGCTTAAAAAGTCCAAAGCACAACTTCAGATACTGATAAAGACAATTTAGCGGATTTGGGGCCGGTATATGATAAGAAAGCGTAATGTAGAGCATGAATACTTACCATGAGGAACCATAGCTCTACAGCAATGGGGAAGACCTTCCGGACATTTTTTATGTGGTGGAAGCCGGTGGTAGTAATGCCCTTGTCAACAGGAAAAGGGCCATAAAGCCGCCATGAGCACAAGCTTACCTAGTAACATAGTAATGTAAGGAGAAAGCCAGGGCCATTAAAACCCTTGCAGATAGGAAAAGGCCTAAAAAGGCAGTAATAGGCTCACTGACATGTAGCAAGTAAATCAGCTGAAATACAACCTGCATGCATGAACCCAGAAATAGACTGACTGTGAGGCCCCAACAGGAAGTTCTTATAAGGCTGCAGGGCCGCTTCAGGAAGAGGTGTGGTGAGCTGCAGAGCCCTACCCCGACAAAGGACACGAGAGGGACACGACCACAAATTATATATATATATATATATATATATTTTTATATATATATATATATATATATATATATATATATATATATATATATATATATATATATATATATATATATATACACACACACACACATATATATATATATATATATATATATATATATATATATATATATATATATATATATATACACACATATATATATATATATATATATACATATATATATATATATATATATATATATATATTATAAATAGTTCAAAACCAACATTTGTGACTGGAGATAATAGTGCATGCTGTGAAAAGGTTATTGGGTAATTAGTGAGATCATTCATATGAATATGGTAACATAGAGCCCTATTCAATTACCCAATTAGTAAAGTTACACAAGCAAAAATATCTAAATAACTTTCCCTAGCTGTTCTATTCACCCCAACAATATTGCGAGTGTGCTACTTACAATGCCTGCGAGTAACCCCAATATTATGCCTTGATTCCCCATTGATTTTTCACATCAGTGATTAGGAGTTGCTTTTGCTCAAAGAAGCTATTCTATTCCAAATTACTTAAAATTATCTATTATTCTCAACTTGTAATATTACTGATTGTTGCTAAAAAACTTGCAAGTACCATAGAGCATCCGCAAAGGCATAAAAATGCCTTGCAGCCACTTTCCCCCTACCTCCCTCTCCCAATAGCCCCCTTTTCCACTCAACCCTACTGTTCCCTGATCAACCCCTCACACCAATACACATAACCATGGGGGTCCATTGCGAGCCCCATGGCATCAAATATATAAACCTGTGTCACAGGGTCCTAAAAGGTCCACAGTGGCACCTAAATGTTAACCCCCACCACAGGGGTACCTAATGGACCCAGTGGCATTAACAGTTAACCCCTGCCACAGATGCCCATATAGGACATATTCGGCATCTAAACATTAAACCCTGTTACAGAGGTCCTTAATGGACCCCCGTGACACCTATTACATTAACCCCTGCGGCAGCCTTTAGGTTGTACAATAGTCCGCCATGTGTCGCTGCATCAAAAGCCTTTTCAAAGATGAAATAGACCACATAAACATAGCCGCCCTGATCTAGGTTTCTACTTACCTCGTCAAAGAAAATAATTAGGTTAGTTCAGCATGAACTATCTCTATAAAATCAGTGCTGACTGATCCTACTTACTATAATGTTCACATGGATATATTTCTGAATACAGTTCCTTAGCAACCCTCCTAAGAGTTGCCCCATCACTAAGGTGAGGCATACAGGTCTATAATTTCCAGGAGATGCTCTAGCTTCCTTCTTAAATAAATACATCACATCTGCTCTTTGCTAATCCTGTGGTACTGAGCCTGTGGTTTGGCTATTACAAAACTCAGTTCCTCAGTAGCCGTGGATGGAATTTTCCCCTAGTTGGTCAATTATTCATAAAGGGTAATGCAATCCCATTTTGTTACCTCTACTATTGGTAACTTCCTGGTGTGCTTAGAGTCTTTGTTGCCCCCCTACAATATTGATTATGAAAGATCATTTCAAACAAGACTTTGTTATGATCACTATTTACAAAGGGTTTCCTATGTGAACATTTAAAATTATATAAAAATTACTTGTGACACCTAGAGATCATTATTTGGCTCAAGCTATTGAAGACCCTAGTAGAAATAAGGCTAAGTGTAGTCAAAAACCTTCCCTTAGCTTTATTGCTGGTCTAATTTACCAAGTTTATTAAGTTTATTTATTGCAGTTTTTAAATTTGCCGTAGCAATTCCATTTCCTCACTTTCACTTATATTTGGGGGGTTAGAACATGTCCCTACCAATATTTTTGGGGGATTTGTATCTCCACTACTTATATCTACTTAGTGAGCAAATATCTTATCTGACTTTAGGCTTTAAATCAGGATTAACACAGAGAAAAGGCCCTCCTCATCTTCTACCATTACCACAATATCTCCTAAATAGGTTATAACGCTCCAAAATAAATTGCCCAGTCATGTTTCGGTAAGGCATATCATCTTTATAATTTACTATAATTATAGCGCCCCATTTTTCCTGTCAAACTGCTTGCATTAGATAAGTGCATAGACAGTTTTTTATTCTGAATTTGGTTCAACTGCTATATTGATTTCTGGTATGCTTATTTTATTCGTTTATTTTTAGAGCACTAGCAGATTCTGTATCGCTAGGGTAATAAACCAAAAACAATAAAAAACAAGACCACACATTTGTCCATACACATTGGTAGATAAGGAGACTGGGGCGCTGCTCCTCTGAGGGATTACAATCTAAGACTTGTGACCAAAGTCAAAGATTTCTACTTTTGTACTGCATAAACAAAAACAAAAAATCTAAATTCTAATAAAACATAACTACACACATTTATAAAAAATATGTAAGGCTTTCAACGTTATGCTACTAAGAAGTAATCCATATTTCAATAATGAATCAGATTTACCTCAGAGACAGCCCAACGAAGGGCACGCAACTGTTGTAGCGCCCACATCTTACACACAGGACCAGACGGATGCTTCAGAAGATACCGAGTGAAAGCGGACTCCCCACCATAAAGTAATGCACTGGCTCTCCGTGCGAGACCCTTCAGCACATTGCGAGATGTATAGAATCCTGTCCATGCTTGATATAAGTCTGAAATAATTGCAGAAAAATTACACTGTAGAAACAGATCACTCTTTAATTTAAATTAATGTTCATAAGTGAAAAACACCAGAAGGCATTGTATATGGCCTACAATCACTACTGATAACTTATCACATTTATTTAGTTTATGATCACAAGAATAATTAGTAATGTCCGTAACAAGTAATTGATACAAAAAAAAACTAATAGTAACTAGGAGAAAACACATTTCAATTGCAGTCAATAAAGTTCATTCACCATACACCCTATTCAGTTACTTGAGCCCGTAATGTAGCCTGTAAACTTATTTGCCATTCTTGTAGGTACCTGCAAATGATTTGTGGGTTACAGGCTGAAAATCCCTGTGGTTGTCAAAATCATAACTCCAACCCATCTAAGCCTTTGATCTTTCAAGCACGGAAATGATGATCTCATTTACTATTGGACGTTTCTAAATCTGTAGTTACGACCTTGCTTAATTGATCATGCTCATGCTCTAAAATGCTACTTACGGGTGCATGGTTTACGGTTTAGGCTTTCGGACAGGTAGCTCTGTAACTGTTGCAAATGTCAAGCCCGCAGACTTACGGATGTATGAAGGCAACTGCAGGCTGCAATTGAATAAGGGCCATGGTATCTTACGCTGTTAAACATCTACATTGACTGGAATTGAAAAGGGTTAAGAAGTTGTTTTCTTAAAAGGATCATTGAGCTCTGGATTTTTTTTTTTACTTTGAATGAAAATTAGTTTTTTCTATACTTTTTACAAACATTTTAATAAAAGGCCATTTTGCATCCTACATAATCATTCTTATTTTGATTCGTCTTCGTTATCTTAGGAGATGATACCATACACACAGCTGGACATGGTCCACTTACAACATGACAGGAGGAGCTATTATTGTAATTCATCCGACTAGCAGGAAAGCACTTAAGTGTAATATATATTATTGTAGCACACAAAACTCTTCCATGAAGCATATCTGTAGATGATGTAAAACTAATACTGAAAATAAACTGATTGAGTCCCAAAAATCTACATTGGATACCAATGTATACAAATAGATTGACCTTCACTTGAAATATTGCTGGAAGCTGGACACATTTCATTGTGTTTCTGCCTAGGCCCATGAGCATACTTTTAGGGTCAGCAGGCTGCCTGATCATACTATACAGGACAGTGGAATAGTGTGTACAGATACACACAAATGCAATTACATTTCTGCCTACGTGTGATGGGACACATACATCTATGATTTGGGATGTAGTTCGTTTAAAGCAAGTGTAGTAACTACGAAGGGGGTGCAAAACTCTAAATCAACATTGGGCAGCATAAAAACTTAAATACACCTTTTATAATGGTGTTAGTGATGATACCAGTTAAACTTCCCAATGCTTTTCACTCAAACTAAAAAGGTGGGGAAAGTAGACTTTCATATACCATATTCGTCCGAATATAAGCCGCACCTTTTTTCAGATTTTTGAGCTTGCGAGTTACGGGTGCGGCTTATATTCGCGACCGTAAAAAAAATCATTGCCGATTTGCGAACTTTGCTTGTTAGGTGTGCGGCTTTTATTTGCGAACGCAAAATGACTGCCAATTTGCGCGATTGCGAGTTAAGGGTGCCGTTTTTCGTGCTTTAGACTGCAGTATTGAATAGCAATTTACGGTTTTAGTGATTCTAACATACTGTAAGGCCTGTAACCTGCAAAAAAAGCTACAGTGCTAATTAGAAAGCCTGTTTCTTGCAATGGCTGATCACTTGGAGAGTCTTTTTCTCTCCAATTTTACGGGTGCGGCTTATATTTGAGTACTATCTTTTTTCTATTTTTTCCCCTTGAACTTTACGGGTGCAGCTTATATGCGAGTGCGGCTTATATTCGGACCAATACGGTATATGTATTGTGACTTATTGCTTCTATTTTATGTATACAGTTTTTTTTTGTTTTCTACAGTAATATTGTTCATAATAAGTATTTGTACCTCAAATATACACCCTAATATTACTGCAGTGCTAAAGTGCCATTGTTTTTATTTTATTTGCAGATAATGGCTCTTTTACTATCAGTAAATTGTATTAAGTAACAAAGTGTATTTAATAATGACTACAAAATGAAGAAAAAACGTCTGTATCTATGAATGTATGTATATTAAAGGGACACCCCAACAAGTTGGAGAACCATTTAAGAGCATTAAAACTCTCTATACATTGTGTGGCTTTATGCATTTCTGAATTGGGCACAAAGAGTTATATTATTTTTTTTTACTTTGGTTAACAGTAATGTACGAGGAAGAGACAAGAAAAGTATAATTAACATTAGATAGTTTTGTACTTTCACTGTGAGCTTGTCTATAGGCTGTAACATCACTAGAGGGTGTTCTTACCCTGTCCTGCTACTCACAGCAGACAAAACTATAAACTCCAGGAATCGAGGAAGGCTGGTTGGTTTCTGTCTCAAATATGATCTGTATCTGATCAGATGTACCAGTCTTAGAGCCCTATGCCCAATCAAGGCTCTACAATCTTAGGTAGGGTATGATTGCCTAAGATCATAGTTTCTGACTTTGGCTTGACCTTCATTGTCATGCCATGTTTAGATCCTGACTTTCAACCACAACTATTATATTGCTTGGTTTGACTCTCTGCTTGTAAACCATATTTCCTGCTTCAATCTTCAGCCGGTTACCCCACATCACCCGGCCAGCCTCTGTTAACTGATCTCAGATTTCTTGAAGATTCTTCACCAGCCTATCAGACTCAAGTTTGTAATCTGGTCTAAATTCAACAGGTCCATCTTCTATTGAGCAACACCCAACTTTTCATGGATTTGCAAATAATGTGAATAAGGTGAATGCGTTAGTATTTATTCACTGGACATGATTTACAATGGTTCACCAAGATCACAAGTCCACATACAAGAGTCATTGCATGTGCTTCAACACCCCTGAGAACAAGAATAAAATCGACCCATTTACTTACAAGCACATATCATAACTGTTACATACTTATCACCACTTCAATATTAGGGCAACAAAAATCAAGGTAGCATGTCTATAACACTATCCAGCTTACCTGAAGAATAAGGAAGAAAATCCTGGTTATTCCGGACTTCCCAAGTCAAATTCCGATTATAAATGTTCTTAAAGTAATCTCCAAGTGTGGCATACTGTAGAGTGACTCCAAACTCAGCATGTTTGTTTATATAATCCATCAACAAATCCATATTACTGAACTGGACAGATGAATTGAAGAATTGCTTATCACACCCCTAAAACATTAAAGAATGTATATTTTAAGAATCTAAAATATAAACTGTTGCGTTCAGCATAATATACCAAACAATGTTACCAAAAAGCTTACCCAAGGCCACATGACGTCATTGCTTCTAAACCACGCTGCTCTTTCTTTAATATTATTCGCCATTGTTTCAGCATAGAGTTGTATATTATCACTTGCAACAGGGAGACTCATATTTGGGTACACACCATCCTTGGGTGGATCAGGGAAAAGTGCAACTCCATTCCAATAAAACCCTGACCTATCAGAATGAGAAACAATGAAAAGATAAAACATGGTCATACTGTAAATAGTTTACATATAAAATAGTGTTACACCAATAGTTTTTACCGGCACCCATCACTGTTACACATGATCAATGAAAGGTATTTGTCTGTTTTAGTGATGTCTGATTAATTTTCTAATAAACTATTATTATTTCCTTAATGTAAAGCCATCCCATCAGCGTACTCCCAAGGTTTTGCAATAGTTGGATCTGACCATCTTACACTTCTGTAGACTCTGTTTCTTTCCAGAGCTCAAATAACGTATTTCTATGATAAGAAGTATATTTTGAGAAAAGCATCTCAGTGTTTTTGGATTTACTTCTTAGGTAACCCATATGGGAATACTATAGGAATTCTCTGAGTGTAGAAGACAAGATCTCTCCCACACATCTGTCTTCCAACTGAATGTAATGTATGAAGAAATGTTTGAAGATGGCAGCCATGCTACTTGAATAGAATAGAAAATAAACTGGCAGTAGCTTCTGCTTAAAAATAAATAAATGTGTAATTGATGATTTTTTCCCAATACCACCTTTTAGAAAATGGCAAGTAAGATGGAGTACAGTAGCTGTACTGGTCCATGACATGGGTGAAGATCTCTTGCTTCTCTGATAATGAGGGTGAGCCTCGCCACACAAATTGAAGTTTCTAAATGACAAAAAAATACAAGGAAAACATAATGTTTTACTATAATTACAAAACGTTTCATACGAATGTGTTGATTTTAAACATTTAGACATTTTAAACTGAAAAAAAACCCACTGCTAATTTATTTGTTAAAAGTTTTTTTGTTCACCGCACTGAAAGAGTTACTTAATCACTTCAGATAATGGGAGCTGCAGGGAGGGAATGCATTTTCATGTAATTTAGCCTTAAATACCTTTCAAGCTCAGTTATCTAACACTTTCACTCAAAATGTTAATGCATTCTTTTTGTTTCTGCAATAAACTTGACCTGGCTGTGTGACTTTAACCCAGAAGAAAAGTACAAACTGAGAGTAGAAGAAGAAGAGAGTCAATACGCTACAACTTCTAGCCTACAATAGCATGAGGAAGATTAGCGCTTACCTTGGCATTCTGCATGTCTGATTTGCTGTCGTAATCAATGCGGGAGATGAGGTGAGCATTAAATCCAGCCATGGCAAACAATGTAGGTGAAGTAGCGGAGGCACCAAAAGGATCTACATGCCAGGAGTACTGAGGTCTCACTCCAAAGGTTTCATACAAAAACCCATGGCCTTCTGCAACAAAACAAAATCCATATTTGAAATTTTTCATTAGCATATTAACTCATAATTATAGAGAGACATTACCACCTTATTAAAATGAGTAGTATTTACTTGGTGGGCCATTTCTATACTTAAAGCATCAATTAACTGGATTTTTTTTATTTATTTGAATCAAAATTAATCTCTTCTATACTTTTCATAAATTTTTTAGTTTAATATATGACATATGTTTGGCTAATTTTATTTATTTTGCCATTCATATTGCTCAAAAGTAGTGAAAGCCATTTTGCCCCTCACATTTTCCCTCTCTGATATCCTACTCCATCCTTTGCTTAGCTGCAACAGAATATGCAAAGAACACGGTTGGGGATGGAGCCCACTACAACATGACAAGGGGAGCTACTATATACTAATGCACTTTATTAAACTAATAGCATTTTTTTTAAACTCTTCCAGCAATAAATAAATTACACTTACACTTCAAATAAATATAATAAACTCTATCAGACTTATTAAATTGCGATTCGGTAAATTTTAAAGGGCTCTATTTAAGCACATAGCATATTTTTTTTACAGAAGTTTTTCGTTAGTGAACTTCTATCAAAAAGCAAGGTCTTCACTAACTAAAAATTTCTGTAAAAAAAATATGCTATGTGCACATGTTATCAAATGTTATTACCCCAAACTCTTCCATCATAAAAAAGTGTCTTATAATAATATACATTATATGTGTAAAAAAGTGCTCATTCCCTGCTGGTTGTAGTGGCTCCCCCTGTCATGTTGTAAGTGGACTCTGGTGAGCTGTGTGTATGGCTCCACCCCAACAGTGACATCATCTGTGTATACATTGTTGAAAACATCAGCTAAACAAGTTGGAGGAGGTTTAAAATAACTGCCCCTATACTGAGCAGTATAAGCTGCAAAATAAAGCAAATAAGCCAAATATTTCATATACTCCACTAAAATGATTTTTTTTTTTTTTAAAGAACAGCAGACACTAATTGTGATTCAGTGTAAAATAATTCAGTGGCTTATTATCTGAATATATAGTATATTATGTTTTATTTTATGACAGTTTATTAGGCTGCTGCATATAGTCCACGGATGGTAACAACTTAGAAAATATACTGTTTATTTTTCTTAACATAGCAGCGTCTCTATCAAGCAGATCTGGGGATACTGCTAAGAAAGTGGCAGGACCACCGTCAACCACACAGAAGACTATCACATATATTAGTTGTCAAACTGCAAGACGTCGTCACGCTTTGCGCGGTGTGTACCACTTAGCCGCGGGAGTTAAAAAAAAACAATAACGTAGAATTGAGGAAATACGGACTTAGACAAAAAAATTATGCCACGCAAGACTTAAAAAATATGAGGTCCAAAAAATACGAAGTTAAACGGCAGAAACGCGGACATCAAAAAACACCCAAAATACAGGGAAAAAAAACATCACACACAGCACGGGGGGACAGCGAGGACAACTGGGGGTGAGGTTGCAAGCAAATTAAAGTTAAATGTAAGGAGTTTCCCCACTTGAAAAATCGGCTAAGCAAGAAAAAAAATTGTTTGCATCTGATTTGCTCAGACAAGTAAAGTGTTTTATTTCCTGTGTGCAGTGACTTGGTGCAGGTGAGAGGGGAGTGTTTTTACCTGGGTTAAAATTGCATATACGTTTGGGCCTTGTGTGTGACTGTTTACAGGAGGGAGTTCAAAGAAAAGGGTCAAATTGAGTGTACATCCTGCCACATGTCACTCAGTGTACATCCTGCCACATGTATGCTCTACTGGAACAGATGATCCAGAGTCCATACCTCTATGAGAGGTGTGAGCATGTTGCCTCTCTGGAAGCTCAGATTGGAGATCTGGAGCGCAGAATTGCAGCACTTACTGATATTCCACTGGAAAGGGAGTAGGTGCTCACGGAGCACAGTTTAGCTGGGCCTAGGATGGAGGGTGGAGCTGGGGCTAGTGAGGATGTCCAGAGAGGTAGCTGGGTTACAGTTAGAAGGGGAAGCAGGCCAATACTTAGTTGGCAAGCACCAACAGATTTGCCAGATTGAGTGAAACTGTTGGGGATGTCCATTCAGGAATGACAAAGCCAGATAGAGCTGTTCCGGGAGAACAGTTCTACTGGAGGAGTGGGAGGGCAGAATATAATTGTCGTAATTGTGAAACGCTCCATGGGAGATTACACACTTACTTCCTAAGTCCGTACATAGTGTGCATGCTTTCCGTGGCGGAGCCGCAAACTGTATTAGAAAATGGGAGGGGGAAGAAGAGGGAGGGGAGAGAGGGAGGAAGACACAGCGGAGAGGGGGAGGAAGAGGGAGGGGAGAAGGGGAAGACACAGGGGAGAGGGGGGAGACACAGCGGAGGGATAGTGGGAGAAAGAGACACAGGGGAGGGAGAGGGGTGGAAAGAGGCAAAGGGGAGGGAGAGGGAGAGAGAGACACAGGGTAGGGAGAAGGGGAGGAAAGAGACAGAGGGAGAGGTGGAGGGAGAGGGGGGAAAACAATATCCAGTCATTTATGGCGGGCAAACAACTAGTTCTACTATAATGTGAAAAATAACTTGTCTAGTTTATTTATCAAGCTATCCAAAGAGCTTGCAATCAACGTACTTCTAGGGTATATAGGTTGTGGGAGCTTTAGAAACGTTTTTATTTATCAGATGGAATCATTGAATAAAGAAAAATGTTGGGACCACTGATTTATAGACGCTGAGATGGGTGCAAGTACTACACCCACACTTAAGGTTGACTGAGAGATTAGTCGGGTAAAAGGTCACAAAGTCGTTTTGATGAAGGCTTTGAGTGTAAGAGATGCATTTCCAAATGAGCTGTTACTAGTCTCTGCCCACTAAGGTTAAGGTGGAGGTGTCTCTGGCTGGCACGCAGATACAACATTTCCAGCCACAATGTGAAACCAACACAGTGATTTCCGTTGGCTGGAGACTTGCTGTGCTAAAGTAATTTTATTTGGTAACAAGCTTTTACTGTGGGACAGCCTGTGAAAACTTGATGACATTGTATTTAAAGCCTTTTCGACCTGTCACTCAGCTTTCCCCAAGCCACTTGACAACCTTATCAGGGTGGAGAAAATACGCCAAACTAGAGACTACACTATGAAAGTGAATTTAATATTCAATATTAAAATTATAATTAATAAATAGGAATATTATACATAATTAAAACAAGTTCCTCTTGTTAGGACAGTGCACTGATCTTTTAACGCTCTGCAAGCCTTTTATCATGAAGGTGTAGTCTTAAAATTACGCATATAAGAACAAAAATAATGTTAAAATATACCTGTTAATTGTAAAATCTGATCATCTACTGCAGTGACAGCCTCATCATGCATTACCTGACCGCCAATAATAAACTCTAACCTTCCTTCATGCACCAACTGATGCACCTGGAAATAAAATGAAAAAAGTACATTTTCACAGTATGCACAATGTGCTACATAGTACCTTTCAGCGTTTTGTTCGGGTTCTTGTTTCACATAAATAATACATTTCAACTTTAGTGTTTAATACTTCAGCAGGTATGCTTTTTCACAACCCTGAGCAGATGTCCTGGGGTGGGGGAGACACTATAATAGGAGTTTTTTTCGGCCTCTTTTTCTGGAGTGGACACTGTCATGATATCACTGACCACCCTTTGGGTTAAGTAGTTGTTTTAAAGTTATTATAATATGTTTTTATGTTATGTTGATTACTCTATGTATGTTTCATGTTAGATTCTGTATGTTGCATGTTCGGTTTATGAAGAGTTGTAATCTGTCAATAAAGTTATCTGTGATGGTTGAGACTTAAAAAAGTGTTTCTGTCAGTTTGTTATTTTGCCAAGCGTGCTTTTTGTGTTCCTGCTGCTCCTATATTAGAAGGGACAATTGCTTGCCTTATTCCTGAGGTCCTAAGCTGGTGTCCTGGCCTGGGGAAGTCAGAAGTGCTGAAGTTACCAGGACCTAGACCATCCAGCGGTGCTCCTGTAACAGGAAGCAGGAGGTAAAGGGGGTGAACCTGGTCCCCCCTCACCCCCGAGTCATGACTGACACCACAAGCTACCTTAGGCCAGTCAATATAAAATGAGTACAGTCTCCTGGTCATATCCTCTCCCACTACCTGGACACCTAATAAAGGGGTGGACAAAGGAACCTCTGCTAGTCCTTTAAGCACTTAAGTTCCCAAATAAATTTTAAAAGCCATGTTGAATTTAATTTCTTCTAATTCTAATCATCATTCTCCCTCCCCTGTGTCTCTTCATCATTCTCCCTCCCCTGTGTCTCTTCATCATCCCCTTCCACACGTCTCTGCCCCCACGTCTCTCTCCCTCACCCCCCACGTCTCTCTCCCTCCCCCGCGTCTCTCTCCCTCTCCCTCCCCCGCGTCTCTCTCCCTATCCCTCCCCCGCGTCTCTCTCCCTCTCCCTCCCCCGCGTCTCTCTCCATCCCCCGCGTCTCTCTCCCTCCCCCGCGTCTCTCTCCCTCTCCCTCCCCCGCGTCTCTCTCCCTCCCCCGCGTCTCTCCCTCCCCCGCGTCTCTCTCCCTCTCCCTCCCCCACGTCTCTCTCCCTCCCCAACGTCTCTCTCCCTCCCCAACGTCTCTCTCCCTCCCCAACGTCTCTCTCCCTCCCCAACGTCTCTCTCCCTCTCCCTCCCCCACGTCTCTCTCCCTCTCCCTCCCCCACGTCTCTCTCCCTTTCCCACGTCTCCCTCTCCCTCCTCCACGGCTCTCTCACCCTCCCCCACGGCTCTCTCTCTCTCTCTCTCTCTCTCTCTCCCCCCCCACGGCTCTCTCTCCCCCACCCTCTCCTCTGTCTCTCCTCATATGCGGCATGAGCATTACACACTATGACAACTATTATATGTGATAATAATACATAATAAAATAATGATGTCTGTAAAACTCTGTACCTGCTGTTTTTGCAAATCTCCAGCTACCATATCCCACCACAGGCGGAAAAACTCCTGTTCCACGACTATAAACTTCCGATGTTTCATTCTCATGAGTTCTTCTACAACCGTCGTGTAGACATTAGCAGCGTATGCATGCATGCTCTCCTGTGAAACACATACATGATAATGAACTGGACAGCACACACAAGTAGCACACATTTAATTCCTGAGTAACTGATAAAGCAATATAAACAAATACTTAAAGGGACACAGACAAGGTTCCAAATATGGAATAATTTAAAACCACAGGTAATAAAAAGTAGTTCATAAATTGAATATTAGGAGAGTTCCTGTTGGGTGGCTGTCGCCGTTTTACTGAATATCATCTGAAATTTAACTCGGTTTCATAGCATTAGGGTACGGGTTAATGTAACAGTTTAAGGTTAGAAATTATGTAGAACTAGCGACTTGCCCGTCAAAAAATGACGGCAATAAAATTGTAAGGCAGGCAATGCTGTTTGCCACACAATGTAAGGCTTTTAGTCCTCAGAGTACCTCTGGCGCTCATTGAGAGCCTCTCCCCTCATGTACTTTTGGTCTTCTGAGCACCTTCGGCGCTCATTGTGAGCTCCGTACTGAGCACCTTTGGCAAAGCGAATCTCTCCTCTGCTCTGTTTTTTTATATAAATATATTTTTTTCTAATAATGAATTGATTAAATAATAAATTAATACACTTTACCTATTTGTAATGAATATATCCAGGAATCAATATCCTGAAGAGCTAACAATCGCTGTTGTTTTTCTGCAGCATACAATGCACATTTGGACTGTTGGTGATGTGAGGAGAAAGTGTCAGCAATGTGCCAAGTGTGCAGTGTAAAAAGGCTGCGTTACTTTGTCCATTTTTTTTTTTTAATAAGACCTCCCCCTTTGTAAGTATATTCTATTCATGGGAATGTTGGAAACCAAGACCAACCACATAGTTGAGTATATCACTATTAATTTTACTGATGTACCAAAAGTACTGAAATTATAGGGGCTACGTTAGTATATTTGTTCACAGATGATCTTTCAAGACTATACAATTATGCAGTATGATAATATAATTATATATTGGCGTTTAATTTTATCAGTAAAGTGCTATGGAATGCTGGCATGTTAGAAATAAATGATAATAACGTTTTTTGAAGAACTATACATAAAAATAGGCTAAATGTTTTTAGAATGTAAAAAATTAGTACAGCCTCAGTTTTTTTTCCTTTTATAAGCAAATTAGGATCTTTCCTGTTGGCTGACTGCAATATCGGCCACTAGGTGGCATGGTCGACATATCAGTTGCATTTTTGTCAGTGTAAAGCTTAAAATCTACCAGTACTCGACTCATATCCTATAAACCTAACCCCTACCACCTAACCCTAACAACCACCCCATATCTATAACCAATTCACTAAAAAAGCGTCCGCAACATATAGTGGCCGATATTGAGGCCAGCCAACAGGAAATGTCTGCAAATTATGGTAATTAATTTACTGAGGTGGGGGTAGATTTGGAATGCACAGGAAGCTTCTGTATATGCGAGGGGGATGTGGCAATTTAAAAATGTCACTACTTTCAAAATGACAAATGGGAAGTTTATTAGTTTACATGCACACACATTCCTTGGTAAGTAACAGAATCAGCAGAGAAAAGAAAATGGAACACTTCAGTAAATAATATAAGATGAAAAACTCAAAAATTTTTGTTTCTATGTTTTTATTGAAAATAAATTGCCTATTATCACGCTTAGTTATTTAAAATATTATATAGGAAAAAATGACCACAATGACTAATTCAATATTAACACCCAGTTCTATATTTCCAGGTATACATAAAGTAATTGAATTCTATATAGTGGAAATAATCTGAAACCTCATGAAACAGGACAAAAAAAATTGGTACTTTTTAAATAGCCTTAGAAAACTGGATACATTCAGTGCCGGAGCTAGAGAATGTAGGGCCCATGTGCAAAAAAAAATGTTGGACCCCTCTCGGGGGGATGTAAAAAAATGTTTTTGCGCTGTGCCCTGCCGGGACCAAATCACTCCTGCCTGTGCAAAGCTCCTCTGCCTGCAGCACACTCCACGGATATATATGTACATATATATACATATATATATATATATATATACACACACACACATCACGCTCACACAGCAGCCACCCCTCTTAGCATCCATATCTACATAGCACCAAGGTCATGTCAGCAGCAATCCCCTCACGGGATCCATCCCAGCAGCTCACCCACTTCATAAAGCACCCATCTCATTTGTTCCTGCCTCACAGAACCCATTCCCCTGTACTTTGCTGCCACTTTGCAGTCCTTGATCTCTAACCTTCTTCCCCAATACACATGCCCAGCATGCTGAACTGCTCCACACTGCCACCTGTTGGAGCTTCAGTAGAAATACTCTTAAACAGGCACACATACACATTTCCAGGCTGGAGGGGGTGTAGTCAAGGAGGCACAGGGGGATCCTAGTCAAGGAGGCACAGGGGGATCCTAGCCAAGGAGGCACAGGGGGATCCTAGCCAAGGAGGCACAGGGGGATCCTAGCCAAGGAGGCACAGGGGGATCCTAGCCAAGGAGGCACAGGGGGATACTTGTCAAGGAGGCACAGGGGGATCCTTGTCAAGGAGGCACAGGGGGATCCTTGTCAAGGAGGCACAGGGGGATCCTTGTCAAGGAGGCACAGGGGGATCCCAGTGGGACCTTTGAGGGTTGGGCCAGGAGGGGCCTACACACCAGAAAAAAAAATTAAATGCTCCCCAAAAAATGTACACATCACTGGGCCCCCCAGAGGAGGGCCCTTGTGCGCTGCATCACATGCACCACTAGTAGATCTGCCCCATGATACATTTATGTTAAAATATGTTTTATATGTTCTTTTCAGAAGGCTGCCTTTTAACATGCACTTATTTGTACAGGGATTTTCTTCTTTTTTTTTTGCATCATTCATTCGTTTCGAACTTTCTGTGACCTCATGGACCTAAACACACCAGGACATCTTTATGTCCATGGTCATACTGATCCACTGGGTATTTATGGCAGAAAAACTAGAGTGAGTTGACAGTTCCTTCTCCAGTGGGCCACAGCATACAGCTCCTGGTATTCCTAGGTGGTTTCCCATCCAAGTACTGACCCGGCCCAACCCTTCTCCGCTTCAGGGTGGCGGGACCTCTTGGGTCCCTGACTGGGAATCAAACCGAGGTCGCATCGGTGAAAACACTGAATCCTAACCACTGGACAACCAAGGAATTTTACATGATGTATTATCTCTTCCTTCAGCTTTTATTATACTGCACATGCATCCGTTTAAATGTCTCACCTAACAAATTGTGCTCAGGTTATTTTTAAAGCCACTAATTGAACCAAATTCAGTGTTTAATAAACTAAATCAGATTCATCTGCACAGCATATAAATGAAGGTTACAAAGTGAAACTAAGCACTTCCTTGTCTTCTGTCATATGACCATAACATGATTGTGTATGTACAAATAGCTCCAGTGCAACAGAGCAAAGCAAATAGCATTTCATTCCACAATAATAAAACATAACTATAATAAACAATATAAAGCAAATACATGACATATTTGTATAATATTGCAGTGCATTTTCTCACTGATAATGCAATCTATATCACACTGCCAAGTAAAGTGAGTGTATACTTGTTTGGGTGTAGCAGGGATAGCATTTCCTGTACTGTACCTGCACTGTATATACCCAGCCCACATCCATGTGACTGTGGGGGATCACATAGCCCTGCACAGGCTGAGCTCTGTGTGTAGTGGCAGGTCCCCATAGTGATAGTAACAGGATGAGCCTGATCATTGTGGCTGCAGCTGCTGATGAACTACAGAACGGTCTGCAAGTACATGCTGCAGATCAGCTACGGCAACCAGCACAGGACATAATTCATCAAAACGCGCAACATAAATTGTTTTAGGTTTGTCAATATATTTCAATGTAGAATTCAACCTTTTCACTGGCAGCAGGCAGTGTTTTGCCTGCCCAGGCCTAGGGCAGTATATTTTCAGGGTTGCAAGATACAGTGCAGTATATTGAACTGTGTATATGCACAGACATGTCTATATGCAGTGGTATTTCTGTAGGCAAGGGTACTTGATACTTTCTGACATCCCATGTACACATAATAAATACACATAAACATGATGTGGGCTATAGAAAGGAAAGGAGCTGCAAGTGGGGTGTGGAGGCCACAAATCCAAATGGCCTAGGGCAGCATAAAACTTATATATGCCCATGCAATAAATCCTCCAACTAATAAGTAAAGTCAGTAGAAACTTCGGTTTGTGATCTAAATAGCTCTACTGCTTTCCACTACTGGCCATTGAAAGGGTTAATAACAAAGTACAAAGCAGATGCTTAATGTGTCTACAGAGTGTCACCATTGCATCTTTCCTGTTTGCTGGCCAGAAGCAGTGGCGGTGTAAAGTTTATAATCTGCCAGTACCCTAAAACCGGAATTCACTGAAAAAGTGGCTGCACCACCTAGTGGTGGATGTCCGCCACTGTGTATGGCCGGCCAACAGGAACAGTCCTCATCATATCATCGTAAACTAGTTTGGATTTTTATTTATCTGATACCCTCTGCGTTATGTATAATCTACGTAAAGTCTCATTTTATTTTAGGAAACATCAATGATACTACTGTCTACTGTACTAATGTCCCTTCTTAAATGTGCATATTATAATAAACAAACTCTAATATGTATCCAATTGGATTATGCTTATATTGATCAATCTTTAGAATAGTTTAGAACAGGGATTCTCAACATTTTTGGACTGGGGACCAGATGATTACTTTCTACTGCTCCTAGGGCCACCTTTGAGATTTTAACAGGGTCATATTACATGTGGCCATGGCCGGATTGCCCATTAGGCCAACTAGGCAGCCATGCAGGAGCGCTTCCCTGTGAGGGTGCCTCTTCTTTAAAAAATGGTTCCTGGCTTAAAAAAAAAATAAATGTTGCAGTTCATAGACTGGCTACTATGGGGTAACCACCTAGAACAAGACAGTTACAACAGAAAAGGCAAAAATGGGTCCATGCATACTTAGCGTACTCACGCGTAGGGGCTTCGCCACTTCACTGCCTAGGGGCTCCAAAAAGGTAGATACGGCCCTGCATGTGGCATGCTACATTTTCATCTGTTTGTATAGTGTGCATTTAAACTGAAGATAAGTCCATTAATAATATATTTATAATTAGGAATAATGATATGTGGTATGTTTAAAGTGTTTGTTTCTCCTCATCCCTGAGGTCTGGCAGATAAGGTCTCGGGGATCAGCATCCGTCCCAGGACCAGAGACTTCTCCTCCGTTATAAGGCGTGTTACTGTACTGTTATGTGTCACATACTTCATGTATTCAATATTTTTTTCTCTGATTTTTAACAAAAATAATAATAATAATTCTAGTAATTCTTAATTGATTAATTTAGACCACACATTATATACTATGCCTGAGCTCTCTCTAGTGGTACTATTGTAATAGTGCAGCTGGGAGAAGCTTAGTGCAAAATAGATTTAAAATGCTTAATCCTGGAATAAAGGGGTGTATTGAGAAAGCAGTATATTTATATTTTGTGCTGCCCAATTGCATACACCCTTGCCCCACCCAGTGATTATGAGGGCAGAGTTATAAAATCTGATATGCATAGTGAACCTTAAAGGGCCATTTACCTCACTACAAGTGCTCTTAATGGTGTGAAAGAGCACAGAAATCTACGTTAAAGTGATCTGTTTACAAACACACTGTTGACTGTTCCATTATTAACAATATCTGCCGACACCGGCCGGTGCAAGCTCAGTGATTATGTTTTATGTTTTATTTTGCATTCAGAAAGATAATCAGCTATCAGAGATGAGCTAAGCCTGGAGATTTTGATAATGTTAATAACTATCAAGAATACAGGAGAGACTGCCTGAAAAGCTTAAAGGGCCATTTACTTATTGCAAGTGCTCTTCATAGTGTGAAAGAGCTCAAGATTTTATGTTAAAATGATCTATTTTATTATTAATTACACTAATAACACATAACAAAAGGAGTATTTTTTTTCTATAGGTCTGGTTACCTACTCATAGAGCAGCCTCTTTTAGCCACTTGTGCCCTTCACAGGGAGAAATATCCTATAGTCAGTGGCGGAGCTAGTGAATTGAGGGCCTCAGTGCAAAAAAAAACAACCCAGGCAGCTGTGGTCAACATATTTTTTTAGATTGGTGCCAACATTAATACATTAATATATAAATATAAATAAATATATATACATATATATATATATATATATATATATATATATATACAGTATATATATATATATATATATATATATATATATATATATGTATATATATATATTGTAATTTCTGAACTATAGCCACCCCAACTCCCTTCTCTCTCTCTCCCTCTTTTTCTCTCACCCCCGCTCCTTCTCTGTCCCTCTTTCCCCCTCTTCTTCCCTCTCCTTCCTTCTCTCTCCCCCTCTCTCGTTCTCTCTTCCCTCTTTCCCCTTTCTCCCCCTCTCCTTTCATCTCTCTCTCTCTCTCTCCCTCCCTTTCCCCCTCTCTTTCTCTCTCCCCTTTCTTCCCCCTACCTTCTCTCTCTCCCCCCTTATCCCTCCTCTCCTTCTTTCTCTCTCCCACTTTCTCCCTCCTTTCCTTCTCTCTCTCCCCCTCTCACCCTCCTCTCCTTCTCTCTCTCCCCACTCTCCTTCTCATTCTCTCCCCCTTTCTCCCCTCTCCTTCTCTCTCTCTACCCCCTCTCCTTCTCTCTCCCCCCCTTTTTCCCCCTCTCCTCTCTCTCTCCCCCTTTCTCCCCCGTCTCCTTATCTCTCTCTCCCCTTTCTCCCCCCTCTCCTTCTCTTTCTCCCCCTCTCATTCTCTCTCTCCCCCTTTCTCTCCCTTCTCTATCTATACCCCTTTCTCCCTCCTCTCCTTCTCTCTCTCTCCCCCTTTCTACATTCTCTACTCTCTCTCCCCTCTCCTTCTCTATCTCTCTATGTCCCTTTCTCCCCCTCTCCTTCTCTCTCCCCCTTTCCCCCCATCCCCTTTGCTCTCTCTCCCCCTTTCTCCCCCTCTCCTTCTCTCTCTCCCACTTTCTCCCCTCTCCTTTTCTCTCTCCCCCTCTCCTTCTGTCTCTCTCCCTTTCTCTCCCTTCTTTCTTTCTACCCCTTTCTCCCTTTCTCATTCTCTCGCTCACTGCCACTTTATGTCCTTCTCTCTCCCCCTTTCTCCCCCTCTCCTTCTCTCTCTCTATCTCTCCCCCTTCATCCTCTCCTTCTCTCTCCCCCCCCCTCTCCTTCTCTCTCTCCCCCTCTCCTTCTCTCCCTGTTTCTCCTCTCTTTCCTCCTCTCTACTTGTCTCTCCACTCTCCTTCTCTCGCCCTCTCTCTCCCCTGTCTCTTTCGCTCTCATTTTCTCCTTCTCCCCCCTCCATCTCTCCCCCTCTCTTTCCCCCTTTTCTCTCATCATCTTCTTCTCTCTCCCCTATCTTTCCCTGTCTCCTTCTCTCACCTCTCCTTCTCTTACACCCTCTCTACTTCTCTCTCCTTCCCGTCCCATCTCTCCTTCTCTCTCTCCACTCTCCTCTTTCCCCCTCTCTCCCCCTTCTAATTTTTTCCATCTCTCCCCTCTCATTATCTCACCCTCTTCTTCTCTTTACCCTCTTTCATTCTCTCACCCCCTCTCCTTCTCTTTCACCCTCTCTCCTTCTCTTTCACCCTCTTTCCTTCTCTTCCCCCCTCTCTCCTTCACTCTCACCCTCCCCTCTCCTTCTCTCTATCCCCCTCTCTCCTTTTATCTCACCATCTCCTTCTCTCTTTCCCCTCTCTCTCTCTCCCTCTCACTCCTTTTCTTTCCCCCTCTCTCTCATCCTCTCCTACTCTACCCCCTCTTCTTCTCTCTCACCTTCTCTTTCCCCCCTCTCTCTCCTTCCCCCTCCTTTCCTTCTCTCTCACCCCTCTCTCCTTCTCTCTCTCCCCACTCCTCTTCCCCCTCTCACCCTCTTCTTCTCTTCTCCCTCTTCTCCTCTTTCCCCCTCTCTCCTCTCACCCTCTTCTTCTCGTCCCCCCACTTTCCTCCTCCCCCTTCTTCTCTCTCCTTCTCTTTCCCCCTCTCTCCTTCACTCTCACACTCCCCTCTACTTTTCTCTCTCCTTTAATCTAACCATCTCCTTCTCTCTTTCCACACTGTCCCTCCTCCTTATACTCTTTCCCCTCTTCTTCTCTCTCACCTTCTCTTTCCCCCCCTCTCTCCCTCCCCCTCACTCCTTCTCT
Source organism: Discoglossus pictus (assembly GCA_027410445.1). NCBI lineage: Eukaryota > Metazoa > Chordata > Amphibia > Anura > Alytidae > Discoglossus > Discoglossus pictus. The sequence continues at coordinate 51,676,317 of CM050163.1, forward strand.
CTCACCCCTTTCTTCTTCTCTCTCACCCTCCCCTCCATCTGTCACTTACCTGCATGCTCCCTTCCCCGATGCCTGCAGCTGAGCCTCACTCGGAGCCTGGCTCCTCGCCCAAGGATTCTGATTGCACTATCGAAGACAGGTAAGGCCAGGAAGCCCTAAGGATGGGGAGGAAGTCGGGAGGACCCAGAAGTGGGGATTATGTCCTGGGGCGGGAGTCGAAGGCTGAGGGGGGTAGCTGGGTCCTGGTGAGCCCCTACACTACAGATTAAAAAAAAACAAATATATATATATATATATATATATATATATATATTAATGTGTGATTTATAAAGCAGTGAGTGATCCAGCCCCAAAATACCAGGCAATTCTACCTTGAACAGGAGAAACAGCAAACTACAGACGCGTTTCAGCCTCTGTGGGCCTCGTCAGTGAGGTGCAGCTGTACTCCCTAAGACACAGTGAGCAAGGAGACCACGTCTTGTTCACCCTATCACCCATAAAGTGAGAAAATCTAAACAAAAAGAGTAGAGGTGCGCATCTGAGAATGAAAAATAATAATAACACATAAAAAATCTGAAGTTTTAAGTCTCTGTTTACATACAAAGTCTATCCTGCTACTGGCTGTTGCATGCGTAATAACAGATAGCCTAGTTTTGTGCTGTGTTGAAGACTGTGATTGATAGCAGCTTTTCCCAGGACTCAGATTACACTGCACTGACCAGTTTACCCACAGCTGACCTATTTAGGTGAGTTCAACATTTCAAGGCTGCACGGATAGATTTGTTTAGATGTTTTCTTTTCTTTTGATAACTACACGGACAGCACCCGAACTGAGCAAAGCACTGATCTGTATTGTTCAAATTCTAGAGACTGGCAACAGAGCAAAAATCTGAATTTTCTGCCATAAGAAATTTAAAAAAATTACAAGATCATTTACCTTAAACCTGGAAATATACACAGTTTTACCACTGACTTGAATGAGACACACAGTCTATTACGCATGTAAACACAGATTTAATTGTATTTGATATCTCAGTGAAAATGGACGTATTTCACAAATTCAAAAAGTATTTCAACCTGCTTTTAGGAGACCTTTACAGTGATGTGGTAGACATTGCACTGAATTAAGTGTGCCTTTAAACTTGTATGTGCCTCAAATTATATTTTTTTCTTACTTCTTTTTGACTCCTTGTCTGGCGTATGACGTTATGAGTTTACTATATACAAGGCTGTAAAGGAGAGTTTATTATTCTAAATTTGTGGAGTGGTTTTTAAAGGAGATATCCAGTAATAGTATAATAGTAGAAGTTTTTAAAATATAGTGGGCCATCTTCTCATACGACAGTACCACTTAGAAGTCTGAGTGTTAGAGCTACACCTCTTTCAGTTATTAATTAGGCATTACGTGCGCGGTCAGGGTGGGCATAATTCCTCTAAGGGGAAAAGCAGTGAAAAGCCTTTTAGGAGATCTACTAGGAACATAGTTAATTTGTTAATGCCTACTCATAAAGTTAAAGACAAAAAACTTACTAAAATCATGTCCCAATCTGAGCTCTCTTTAGCAGAGGAGTTCTCTACCTTTAATACTTCTAGTTTGGATAGTTCAGCTGTTATTGAGGAGATAAAATCCCCAATATTGGGGGGGGGGGGGGAGTTTTGACGGTATCAATCCTAAAGAACCTTTTGAGTGAATTTCAGATCTCACTTCATAACCAGATTGCGATAGAAATGGCAAATAACGCTAAAGCTATGGTGGCAATAGGTATAAGGTGTACAGAGGTCGAAAAGAGGAATGAAGAAATATGGGAAGAAAATCAGAAACTAAAATCACGGGTTCAGAATTTAGAAGAGGAGGTGAAGTTTATGAAACACAAACAGGTTAAATTGGATGATAGTTTTAGAAAGAATAAGTGAAGGTTAAAGGGTATCCCCGAAAGCGTTGAGCATGATCATGTTTCAAAACTATTTAGCTCTATGGGTTTTCCCACAGGGAGTGAAAATAGTCAAATTCAGATGTTATAAAGAATTCCATTGCTGCCAAAATGACATAGAGATGTCCAACCAGACATTATTGTTAAACTCCCAAATTATTCATATAAGCAAAAAATATTGTCTACTAGTAGAGAATTAAATAAACTCCCTCCGCCCTTTGAACAAGTTTCCATTTTTGTGGAACTTTCTAGCGAAGTCCTACAAAAAATAAGTTTTAGAGAGTTTACAAAAACACTCAGGGAAGAAAAGGTGTCCTATAAATGGGGCTATTCGGCCAACATGATACTGTTTAAAGATGGTCATAAAACAGTTATTATTTCTGTGAGGGAGGGCAGACAGTTTTTATTAAAAGAAAAAAATCAACACAGTTGGGATGATGGAGAACCTCCCACAGAGAGTAATCGGTCTGAATGGCGAAAATCTAGGATTTAGGCTGGGGGTGTGAGGGGTTGTCCCTTTCTGTCCCCTTAGAGTAGGGTGGTATTTAAGTAAATACTATAACATAGGATTAAGATCTAGTAAAAGTTAATATTGTGCAGTCTAGGGTCGCTCCGAGGCTCTGGTCAGTGGTCCTCTTACTGTCCAGAGCTACAGTGAATATAAAAAGTCTACACACCACTGTTAAAATGTCAGGTTTCTGTGCTGTAAAAAATGAGACAAAGATAAATCATTTCAGAACTTTTTTTTTTAATGTGACCTATAAACTGTACAACTCAATTGAAAAACAAACTGAATTATGAACAGATCCAAATACCAGTCAATATTGGCACAACACCTTCAGGCTTCTGCTAGAAAGCTGAACATGAAGAGGAACTTCATCTTTCAGCATGACAACGACCCAAAGCATACATCCAAATCAGCAAAGGAATGGCTTCACCAGAAGAAGATTAAAGTTTTGAAATGGTCCAGCCAGAGCCCAGACCTGAATCCGATTGAAAATCTGTGGGGTGATCTGAAGAGGGCTGTGCACAGGAGATGCCCTCGCAATCTGACAGATTTGGAGTGTTTTTGCAAAGAAGAGTGGGCAAATCTTGCCAAGTCAAAATGTGCCATGCTGACTCATACCCAAAAAGACTGAATGCTGTAATAAAATCAAAAGGTGCTTCAACAAAGTATTAGTTTAAGGGTGTGCATACTTATGCAACCATATTATTTTATTTTTATATTTTTTCTTCCCTCTACCTAAAAGATTTCAGTTTGTTTTTCAATTGAGTTGTACAGTTTATAGGTCACATTAAAGGTGGAAAAAGTTCTGAAATGATTTATCTTTGTCTCATTTTTTTTGCAGCACAGAAACCTGACATTTTAACAGGGGTGTGTAGACTTTTTATATCCTTCGATAGGTCAAATTTCCAACTTCTTAAAAACTGTTAATTTACCTAAAATTTCAGACTCCCAAAGAGAAAAATTAGAGGAGGAAATATCCCTTGAGGAACTTGATGAGGGAATTAGTTCACTCAAACCAAACAAGGCCCCAGGCCCGGAAGGGTTTGTTGGTTGCTTCTATAAGATGTACAAGAACTTAGTAAACAGGCTTCCTAATGATACATTTAATCAAATTAAAGAGGGTGGTATCGCTCCTCAGGAGATGTTACAGGCCTCTATTAGGACGATCCACAAGGAGGGGAAACCCATTGAGGACTGTGCTAGTTATAGGCCTATATCACACCTAAATCTGGATATTAAAATCTATGCCAAAATTTTGGCTAGTAGATTGAATTTGATTATAAAAGATCTTATTCATTTTGAACAACCAGGTTTCATAAAGACCAGACAAGCAGCCATATTGAATTGCGATTCGACCAATTGAAAAGGGCTCTATGTAAGCACAGAGCATATTTTTTTTACAGAAGTTTTTATTTAGTGAACTTCTGTCCAAAAGCAAGGTCTTCACTAACTATGCTATGTGCTTATATAGAGCCCTTTTCGATTGGCCGAATCGCAGTTTAATAAGGCTGAAGGTCTGGACAATACTCGCAAACTAATTGATGTTTTAGATTATTGTAAAACTAAGAATATCCCAATGCTAGCCCTAGCAATTAACGCAGAGAAGGCCTTAGTCTTAGTTTTGACTATGCAAAAGTTTGGCTTTGGTGCCGAAGTAATCAAGGCCATAATGGCCCTGTACACTAATACCTCGGCATTTGTTGTAGGTCCTGGGTTTGAAAAGGACAGTTTTATGATTAATAATGGAACTAGACAAGGCTGTCCATTGTCTCACCTTATCTTTTCCCTGATTATTAAGCCCCTTGCGGAAATAATTAGAAACAAGTCTAAAGTTAAAGGGGTGGTAATCAAAGAAATAAATACTAAAATTACTCTTTCGCTGACGACGTTATAAGATAATCAGCTATCAGAAATGAGCTAAGCCTGGATATTTTGATAATGTTAATAACTATCAAGAATACAAGGAGACTGCCTGAAAAGCTTAAAGGGCCATTTACTTATTGCAACTGCTCTTCATAGTGTGAAAGAGCTCAAGATTTTATGTTAAAATGATTGTTTTTATTATTAATTAGACTAATAACACATAACAAAAGGGGTATTTTTTTTTCCTATAGGTCTGGTTACCTACTCATAGAGTGTGCCTTTCACAGGGAGAAATATCCTATAGTCAGTGGCGGAGCTAGTGAATTGAGGGCCTCAGTGCAAAAAGCAACAACCCAGGCAGCTGTGGTCAACATATTTTTTTAGATTGGTGCCAACATTAATACATTAATATATAAATATAAATAAATATATATACATATATATATATATATATATATAAACATTATATATATATATATATATATATATTGTAATTTCTGAACTATAGCCACCCCAACTCCCTTCTCTCTCTCTCCCTCTTTTTCTCTCACCCCCGCTCCTTCTCTGTCCCTCTTTCCCCCTCTTCTTCCCTCTCCTTCCTTCTCTCTCCCCCTCTCTCCTTCTCTCTTCCCTCTTTCCCCTTTCTCACCCTCTCCTTCCATCTCTCTCTCTCTCTCTCTCTCTCTCCCTCCCTTTCCCCCTCTCTTTCTCTCTCCCCTTTCTTCCCCCTACCTTCTCTCTCTCCCCCCTTATCCCTCCTCTCCTTCTTTCTCTCTCCCACTTTCTCCCTCCTTTCCTTCTCTCTCTCCCCCTCCTCCCCCTCCTCTCCTTCTCTCTCTCCCCACTCTCCTTCTCATTCTCTCCCCCTTTCTCCCCCTCTCCTCTCTCTCTCCCCCTTTCTCCCCCCTCTCGTTATCTCTCTCTCCCCCTTTCTCCCCCCTCTGCTTCTCTTTCTCCCCCTCTCATTCTCTCTCTCCCCCTTTCTCTCCCTTCTCTCTCTATACCCCTTTCTCCCTCCTCTCCTTCTCTCTCTCTCTCCCCCTTTCTACATTCTCTACTCTCTCTCCCCTCTCCTTCTCTATCTCTCTATGTCCCTTTCTCCCCCTCTCCTTCTCTCTCCCCCTTTCCCCCATCCCCTTTGCTTTCTCTCCCCCCTTTCTCCCCTCTCCTTCTCTCTCCCCCCTTTCTCCCCTCTCCTTCTCTCTCTCCCCCTGTCCTTCTGTCTCTCTCCCTTTCTCTCCCTTCTTTCTTTCTACCCCTTTCTCCCCTTCTCATTCTCTCGCTCACTGCCACTTTATGTCCTTCTCTCTCCCCCTTTCTCCCCCTCTCCTTCTCTCTCTCTATCTCTCCCCCTTCATCCTCTCCTCTCTCTCCCCCCCTCTCCTTCTCTCTCTCCCCCTCTCCTTCTCTCCCTGTTTCTCCTCTCTTTCCTCCTCTCTACTTGTCTCTCCACTCTCCTTCTCTCGCCCTCTCTTCCCCCTGTCTCTTTCTCTCTCATCTTCTCCTTCTCCCCCCTCCATCTCTCCCCCTTTCTTTCCCCCTTTTCTCTCATCCTCTTCTTCTCCCCCCCTCTCTTTCCCTGTCTCCTTCTCTCACCTCTCCTTCTCTTACACCCTATCTACTTCTTTCTCCTTCTCGTCCCATCTCTCCTTCTCTCTCTCCACTCTCCTCTTTCCCCCTCTCTCCACCTTCTTCTTTTCTCTCTCTCTCCCCTCTCATTATCTCACCCTCTTCTTCTCTTTACCCTCTTTCATTCTCTCTCCCCTTCTCCTTCTCTTTCACCCTCTCTCCTTCTCTCTCCTCTTCTCTTCTTCTCTTTCCCCCTCTCTCCTTCACTCTCACCCTCCCCTCTCCTTCTCTCTATCCCCCTCTCTCCTTTTATCTCACATCTCCTTCTCTCTTTCCCCTCTCTCTCTCCCTCTCACTCCTTATATTTCCCCCTCCCTCTCATCCTCTCCTATTCTACCCCCTCTTCTTCTCTCACCTTCTCTCCCCCCCCCTCTCCCTCCCCCTCCTTTCCTTCTCTCTCACCCTCTCTCCTTCTCTCCCCACTCCTCTTCCCCCTCTCATCCTCATCTTCTCTTCTCCCTCTTCTCCTCTTTCCCCCTCTCTCCTTCTCTCACCCTCTTCTTCTCTTTACCCCTCTTTCCTCCTCCCCCTTCTTCTCTCGCCTTCTCTTTCCCCCTCTCTCCTTCACTCTCACACTCCCCTCTCCTTTTCTCTCTCCTTTAATCTCACCATCTCCTTCTCTCTTTCCCCACTGTCGCTCCTCCTTATACTCTTTCCCCTCTTCTTCTCTCTCACCTTCTCTTTCCCCCCCTCTCTCTCTCCCTCCCCTTCACTCCTTATCTCTCACCCCTTTCTTCTTCTCTCTCACCCGCCCCTCCATCTATCACTTACCTGCATGCTCCCGATGCCTGCAGCTGAGCCTCACTTGGAGCCTGGCTCCTCCCCTAAGGGTTCTGATTGCACTATGGAAGACAGGCAAGGCCAGGAAGCCCTAAGGATGGGGAGGAAGTCGGGAGGACCCAGGAGTGGGGATTATGTCCTGGGGCAGGAGTCGAAGGCTGAGGGGGGTAGCCGGGTCCTGGTGAGCCCCTACACTACGGATTAAAAAAAATATATATATATATATGTGATTTATAAAGCAGTGAGTGATCCAGCCCCAAAATACCAGGCAATTCTACCTTGAACAGGAGAAAATGCAAACTACAGTTTCGGCCTCTGTGGGCCTCGTCAGTGAGGTGCAGCTGTACTCCCTAAGACACAGTGAGCAAGGAGACCACGTCTGGTTCCCCCTATCACCCATAAAGTGAGAAAATCTAAACAAAGAGAGTAGAGGTGCGCATCTGAGAATGAAAAATAATAATAACACATAAAAAATCTGAAGTTTTAAGTCTCTGTTTACATACAAAGTCTATCCTGCTACTGGCTGTTGCATGCGTAATAACAGATAGCCTAGTTTTGTGCTGTGTTGAAGACTGTGATTGATAGCAGCTTTTCCCAGGACTCAGATTACACTGCACTGACCAGTTTACCCACAGTTCAACATTTCAAGGCTGCACAGATAGATTTGTTTAGAGTTTTTTTTCTTTTGATGTCTACACGGACATAACCCAAACTAAGCAAAGCACTGATCTGTATTGCTCAAATTCTAGAGAGAGGCAACAGAGCAAAAATCAGAATTTTCTGCCATAAGAAATTTAAAAAAATTACAAGATTATTTACCTTAAACTTGGAAATATACACAGTTTTACCATTGACTTGAATGAGACACACAGTCTATTATGCATGTAAACACAGATTTAATTGTATTTGATATCTCAGTGAAAATGGACGTATTTCAAAAATTCTAAAAGTATTTCAACCTGCTTTTAGGAGAACTTTACAGTGATGTGGTAGACATTGCACTGAATTAAGTGTGCCTTTACACTTGTATGCGCATCAAATAATTTTTTTTTCTGACTTCTATTTGACTCCTTGTCTGGCGTATGACGTTATGAGTTTACTATGTACAAGGCCGTAAAGGAGAGTTTATTATTCTAAATTTGTGGAGTGGATTTTAAAGGAGATATCCAGTAAGGGTATAATAGTAGAAGTTGTTAAGATATAGTGGGCCATCTTTTCATACAACAGTACCACTTAAAAGTCTGAGTGTTTGAGCTACACCTCTTTCAGTTATTAATTACGCATTACGTGTGCGTTCAGGGTGGGCATAATTCCTCTAAGGGGAAAAGCAGTGAAAAGCCTATTAGGAGACTTACTAGGAACACAGTTAATTTGTAAATGCCTACTCATAAAGTTAAAGACAAAAAACTTACTAAAATCATGTCCCAATCTGAGCTCTCTTTAGCAGATAAGTTCTCTACCTTTAATACTTCTAGTTTGGATAGTTCAGCTGTTATTGAGGAGATAAAATCCCCAATATTGGGGGGCGGGGAGGACTTTTGACGGTATCAATCCTAAAGAACCTGTTGAGTGAATTTCAGATCTCACTACATAACCAGATTGCGATAGAAATGGCAAATAACGCTAAAGCTATGGTGGCAATAGGTATAGGGTGTACAGAGGTCGAAAAGAGGAATGAAGAAATATGGGAAGAAAATCAGAAACTAAAATCCCGGGTTCAGAATTTAGAAGAGGAGGTGAAGTTTATGAAACACAAACAGGTTAAATTGGATGATAGTTTTAGAAAGAATAAGTGAAGGTTAAAGGGTATCCCCGAAAGCGTTGAGCATGATCATGTTTCAAAACTATTTAGCTCTATGGGTTTTCCCACAGGGAGTGAAAATAGTCAAATTCAGATGTTATAAAGAATTCCATTGCTGCCAAAATGACATAGAGATGTCCAACCAGACATTATTGTTAAACTCCCAAATTATTCATATAAGCAAAAAATATTGTCTACTAGTAGAGAATTAAATAAACTCCCTCCGCCCTTTGAACAAGTTTCCATTTTTGTGGAACTTTCTAGCGAAGTCCTACAAAAAATAAGTTTTAGAAAGTTTACAAAAACACAGTTGGGATGATGGAGAACCTCCCACAGAGAGTAATCGGTCTGAATTGCGAAAATCTAGGATTTAGGCTGGGGGTGTGAGGGGTTGTCCCTTTCTGTCCCCTTAGAGTAGGGTGGTATTTAAGTAAATACTATAACATAAGATTAAGATCTAGTAAAAGTTAATATTGTGCAGTCTAGGGTTGCTCCAAGGCTCTGGTCAGTGGTCCTATTACTGTCCAGAGCTACAGTGAATATAAAAAGTCTACACACCACTGTTAAAATGTCAGGTTTCTGTGATGTAAAAAATGAGACAAAGATAATTCATTTCAGAACTTTTTTTTTTTATGTGACCTATAAACTGTACAACTCAATTGACAAACAAACTGAATTATGAACAGATCCAAATACCAGTCAATATTGGCACAACACCTTCAGGCTTCTGCTAGAAAGCTGAACATGAAGAGGAACTTCATCTTTCAGCATGACAACGACCCAAAGCATACATCCAAATCAACAAAGGAATGGCTTCACCAGAAGAAGATTAAAGTTTTGAAATGGTCCAGCCAGAGCCCAGACCTGAATAAGATTGAAAATCTTTGGGGTGATCTGAAGAGGGCTGTGCACAGGAGATACCCTTGCAATCTGACAGATTTGGAGTGTTTTTGCAAAGAAGAGTGGGCAAATCTTGCCAAGTCAAAATGTGCCATGCTGACTCATACCCAAAAAGACTGAATGCTGTAATAAAATCAAAAGGTGCTTCAACAAAGTATTAGTTTAAGGGTGTGCATACTTATGCAACCATATTATTTTATTTTTATATTTTTTCTTCCCTCTACCTAAAAGATTTCAGTTTGTTTTTCAATTGAGTTGTACAGTTTATTGGTCACATTAAAGGTGGAAAAAGTTCTGAAATGATTTATCTTTGTCTCATTTTTTTTGCCGCACAGAAACCTGACATTTTAACAGGGGTGTGTAGACTTTTTATATCCACTGTAAGTAAACCCTTCGATAGGTCAAATTTCCAACTTCTTAAAAACTGTTAATTTACCTAAAATTTCAGACTCCCAAAGAGAAAAATTAGAGGAGGAAATATCCCTTGAGGAACTTGATGAGGGAATTAGTTCACTCAAACCAAACAAGGCCCCAGGCCCGGAAGGGTTTGTTGGTTGCTTCTATAAGATATACAAGAACTTAGTAAACAGGCTTCTTAAGGATACATTTAATCAAATTAAAGAGGGTGGTATCGCTCCTCAGGAGATGTTACAGGCCTCTATTAGGACGATCCACAAGGAGGGGAAACCCATTGAGGACTGTGCTAGTTATAGGCCTATATCCCACCTAAATCTGGATATTAAAATCTATGCCAAAATTTTGGCTAGTAGATTGAATTTGATTATAAAAGATCTTATTCATTTTGAACAATCAGGTTTCATAAAGACCAGACAAGCAGCCATATTGAATTGCGATTTGACCAATTAAAAAGGGCTCTATGTAAGCACAGAGCATATTTTTTTTACAGAAGTTTTTATTTAGTGAACTTCTGTCCAAAAGCAAGGTCTTCACTAACTATGCTATGTGCTTATATAGAGCCCTTTTCGATTGGCCGAATCCCAGTTTAATAAGGCTAAAGGTCTGGACAATACTCGCAAACTAATTGATGTTTTAGATTATTGTAAAACTAAGAATATCCCAATGCTAGCCCTAGCAATTAACGCAGAGAAGGCCTTAGTCTTAGTTTTGACTATGCAAAAGTTTGGCTTTGGTGCTGGAGTAATCAAGGCCATAATGGCCCTGTACACTAATACCTCGGCATTTGTTGTAGGTCCTGGGTTTGAAAAGGACAGTTTTATGATTAATAATGGAACTAGACAAGGCTGTCCATTGTCTCCCCTTATCTTTTCCCTGATTATAAAGCCCCTTGCGGAAAGAATTAGAAACAAGTCTAAAGTTAAAGGGGTGGTAATCAAAGAAATAAATACTAAAATTACTCTTTCGCTGACGACGTTATATTTACTATTACGGACCCGCTCACGTCTCTTAGTGGTTTGATGGGAATAATTCAGCAATATGGGTAGGTCTCGTATTATAAGATCAACTATACTAAAACGCAAACAATTAGTCTGAATCTAGATAATTTAACAAAAAAGGAATTAAAAACTGGGTATAATTTTAACTGGAAAAGCAACTTGATTACTCATGTGGGCATACACTTTGTAGCTGACCTAAATCGATTAGTTAAACTAAACTATAAACCTCTATTGGCCAAAATTAGATTGTCCTTGGAAGACTGGGGAAAATGAAATTTGTCTTGGTTAGGCAGGGTTACTGTGATTAAAATGTTCATACTGATGAAAATTCTTTATCTGACGAGGTGTATCCCACTTCAAACACCCAAGCTGTTACTTGGTAAATTTCAAGTGTTTATATACAAGTTTATTAATAAACGGAGATCATTTAGGATTAGAAAATCAGTCCTGAGAAGGACGTATGATAGGGGTGGTCTTGGTAGCCCAGTAGCCCATGCTTAGAAAATTATTTTGACGCAGTAACTCTTTATCATATTTTAAGACTTGCTCAGGGTAATTGGAAATTGAAATTTGTTGAGATAGAAAATACCCTTGTGAAGGAAATCGACTTGGCTAAAGTTATATAAAACAAACCTGTGGAGAAGAAAGTAGTTAGGGCCAGCCGATGGTTGTCTTGCACTGTCTTAAAAAATGATCTAAAATAAACAAGAAATTATAACTAATTCCCTTTCCTTCACCAGTGACCTCAATTTCCCTTTTGGGGAACTGTAGTGCCCAGGGGTCTTAAATTAAGTGGAAACAATGGAATTTTGTGTGTATTCCAGATCTTTATGCTGATGATACCCTGAAAACATTTAGTAATGTAGTCAGAAATAATGGTGTTCCACTACAGTTCTGGCTACATTATATTGCTTTGAAAACAGAGGGGACTAAGGTTTTTGGGAATCAAGTTTCCCTGCGCGAGTTAACAAACTTTGAGCAAAAACTGAGCAAAGGAGATTATGTTTTTAGTATCTCAAATTGTAGTAACATTTGGACATGGCCATGCAGAAGTGGGAATCCTACTTAGTTTTTTCAGTGGAAATGGAAGGGTGCTTTGAGTTTGATATATAAAAATCTACTTTGCGTTCCCCTTAGGGAAACTGATTTCAAGATATTAGAGAGGTGGTACTGGGTTCCCGTTGTGTCACATGATTTAGACCCAGGGCTCAATTCGGATAAGTGCTGGTGAGCGTGTGGCCTTTTGGGAACGTGTATTTCTAATTTGTTTAGTATCTGCAATTTGAATATTGATCTGACACCTGAGTTGGTTCTATTTAATATTTTTCACCAGGATTTTGATCCTACTAGTAAACCATTGGTTATTAATGCACTAATGGTTGCTAAGTGGTTGGTTTCCCTGAACTGGAAAGTGGGTAAAATCACGATATGGAAGACTATTGTAACGGTTCTCCAAAGGAATAGATCGTTGGAGAGAGATTTCATTCAGAGAACTGCTAAGGAATGAATTAGAGATGTAAATAAATGGGTAAAATGGGATCTCTACATGTTGAAATAATATGGGCTATTACTGTAGTTTTCAGCAGTTGTAATTAAATGTGATGTTCTCTTGGTAGCATTCTTCTGCTGTATTTATTATGTGAGGATTATATGGATGGATGTTGAATATAAGTTGTATTGTTTTTTTAATTTGTATGCAAAATACATGTTTTTTTTTTTGTTTTGTTTTTTAAATCTGCATGCTCTTAAATCTTATAAGTTAATTTATCTCGGCATTTTAGCAAATACAAATTATATATAGCATAATAATACATATTATCCCCAATATTGTGCATCAATTGTTATTTACCAAAATAGCAGGATATCCATATATATATATATATATATATATATATATATATATATATACGGTATATATATATATATATATATATATATATATATAAATAAATCATACTTGTGAGCTTTCATTAAATATCTACCCTAGAAGTTTTTTTCTGCCTGAAGTACAATAAATGCTGCCTTTTAGACTTCTTTCTGCTATACAGATGGCAGATGGGCAGTATTGTTATAAACCCATTAACATTCAATAGGGGCTCCTCCTCGACTCCCTCTCTTATTAATTACACAAAAGTGCTATTCTCAGTTTTAACATGTATGAATATAATAGATACAAATTATATCTCCATTTATGACAGCTACAAACTAATCCAGTAAAAGAACAGCTGCAATCAAATAACATGCAGCAATAATGTAATACAATGCATATATTAAATACAAAAGTAACTCCATAGAAAGAATATGCTCAGTTTGCACATTAAGCTGAAAAGCCATACATCATTATGAAAATGTTAATAGGTTTTCAGGGTTCGATATAAATCAAGCTCCTGATATGAACCAATCAGAAGAAATAATCTCCATATTCAAGCAAATAATATTTCATCATTTATGACTGTTCTAAAACCCAGTTTATGATGCAGTACAATTATATAAAATAAAATATGCTTCTCTTTGTTACAGAAAAATATTTTATTTCTTTTCAACATCTTTATTCAGGAATACTTTGAAAAACAAGTACAAGAATAAAAGAGAGCAGAACAAAAATAAGTCCAAAGAGTGCAGATAAAATCAACTGTATATTGGGCTTACTTCTTATTTTCAACTTAAAATTAGTTAGGATCTAGTAAAGTAGGCTTTTATTGGTTAATAACTTCTAATGAAAGGGCAGCTTATTTGATAATGAGTAGATATATATATATATATATATATATATATATATATATATATATATATATATATATATATATTATAGTATATTATATTTACTTTTTTATCCTTTGGCATTGTTTTCTCTTTTTTTATTTTATTTTTGTTTTGCTATTTTAACCTTTTAGAGACTCATATTTCTGATTTTGGATGACTATTTACTGGCTAACTTCAAAATGAAGATTTTTTAAGTGCTTATTTTTGTTATTGTTGTCTCACTCATATAGCTTTCTTTGTAAGTAGCCTTTTTTTTGTGTCCCAAAATAGGTGATTTTGTCTGCACTGTTTGAAGATGTTGCTCTCCCTTTGTTTTATGTTCCTTTTTGCTGTATGCTGTGTCAGTAAGTTCTGGAGAGCCTTCTATTGCCTTATCGACTGCAAGCCCGATATACGTTTCCCCGTGGCGAACACGGATTCTTCAGGGGAACTATGTGGGTTGATGTGCCAGGTTCCTCTATTTAAAGGACAATGAGCCAATCAGAAGCAATGAAAAATTGCCCCAAAAAAACAAAGGCTTCCAATGATGACATCACGGGTCGCCTGCTGGTGAGGTATCACTGCTCTGAGAACTTGAAACTCTCTCATCGAATAGCGCCCCACCCCCCGCTGTGAAGGAGCCAGGCAGAATTACAGGTGACTGGAAGTGATAGGTGGCGATGTGTCTCAGAAACTATGAGGGAAGCTGGTCCCTAAGGTGGCAAAAAGGGTGGATCTAATGTTTAAATGGTAGAAACGTTGCAATCTAAGCAACCATGGCTGTGGGCCAGGAATCAAATGAAGGGTAAAAAGGTATAGCCCTCTTTCAGTCCATTATGGTTAAGGGTGTCAAGAGCAAATATCCACTCTGCTTCTTTTTGTAGTATCTTCTGATCGAGATCACATCTTCTCTCTCTTAGTGAATCTTATCAATGCCAATAAATCTCATGATGTTTATATTACCATTGTGCTCTATGTTCACATGGCTGGCAACGAGAACGTCTTCTTTATTCAGTACTGAACGCACATGTTCAAGAACCTGTATTCTCATCTGGCGGGTGGTTTTCCTGACATATTGTTTGTTGCATTTGCAAACAATTAGATAAACTACAGATGTAGTACTGCATAAAATGTTGGAACGGATCTCAAAACTTTTTGTTTGGTTCTATCTTCAAAACTTCTTGTATCTGAATGAAAGCACAGGCACTTATAGCAGCCGTTGTTTTGGGCCATCAGCCAGTCCCTGTCCCTGCTTTTCATGTCATGATGGCTATGCACCATGTAGTCACTTAGAGAGGCTGCTCATTTCCACATGATGGACGATTGTTTGGAAAGCACATCTGCCAGGTCAGGGTGTTGTTGCAAAATACGCCAGTGACGTTGCAGTACTTTCATGATATCTTCATTTTGATTTTTAAAGGTCCCTATCATTCTCATTTGGCCTCGTTCGTCCCTTTTAGGCTGGATACTCAGAAGTTCGGTACGCGGTCTAGACAATGCTTTTTGATAGGCCTTTTTGATGCAGTTGTGGCTGTAGCCCCTATCTTTGAACCAAATGTATAATTATTTTGCTTGAGATTCAAAGCCATTGTCCATACTGCAATTCCTCCTTACTCTGAGGTACTGGCCATAAAGTATGTTGGTTCTCAGATGTCTAGGATGATGGCTTTGGAAGTGTAGAAGGCTGTTGGTAGTTGTGGTTTTTCTGAACGTTTTTGTTTGTAGATTCATGTTGTCATCAATGACAATTTCAAGATCCAGAAACTCCAATTTATTGTTGCTGATATTTTGAGTGAACTTCAAGCCTATATAATTCCTGTTCAGTACTTCTACAAACTCCATGAAGCCTTCCTCTGTGCCATTCCATAGCAGTAAGATGTCATCAATGTAGCAAATCCATGTTGCTACCTTCAAGGTAAACTTCTTCATGTCTTCAGTCAAGACTATCATATCCTCCCACCATGCTAGGGATAGATTCACGTAGGATGGTGCACAAGATGTGCTCATTGTTGTGCCAATGTGTTGTTTATACACCACCTTGTTGAATAGAAAATAATTGTGTTGGAGGACATAGTCAAGTAGTAAGATCACAAAGTTCTCTTAGGTGGTTCCCTCTCATAGAGAGGAAGTGTTCAACAGCTTTAATTCCTATGTTGTAAGGGATGCTTGTGTACAGAGCTTCAACGTCCAGACTGGCCAGTCGAGTTCCTTTAGATAGCTCGATGTCATACAGTTTACCTAGTGTGTCTATGGTATCCTTGACATGCCATGTGAGACTTGTCACAAATGGGCGCAAAATCACATCCAGGTATTGACTCACATGTTCAGTGATTCTATTATTGACCGACAGTGATGTCGCGAACATAAAATTTTCGGTTCGCGAACCGGCGAACCCGGCGAACCGCCATAGACTTCAATGGGCAGGCGGATTTTAAAACCCACAGGGACTCTTTCTGGCCACAATAGTGATGGAAAAGTTGTTTTAAGGGGACAAACACCTGGACTGTGGCATGCCGGAGGGGGATCCATGTCAAAACTCCCAAGGAAAATTACATAGTTGATGCAGAGTCTGGTTTTAATCCATAAAGGGCATAAATAACCTAACATCCCCCTCCATCATCATCCTCCCCTGTATCTCTTTACCCCCTCCCTCATCATCCTCCCCTGTGTCTCTTTCCCCCCTTCCTCATCACCCTCCCCTGTGTCTCATCCCCCCTCCCTCATCATCCTCCCACCTCCCTCATCATCCTCCCCCCCTGTATCTCTTTTCCCCCTCCCTCATCATCCTTCCCTGTGTCTCTTCCCCCCTCCATCATCATCATCCTCCCCTGTGTCTCTTTCCCCCCTACCTCATCATCCTCCCCTGTGTCTCTTTTCCCCCTCCCTCATCATCTTCCCCTGTGTCTCTTCCCCCCCCTCCCTCATCATCCTCCCCTGTGTCTCTTTCCCCCCTTCCTCATCACCCTCCCCTGTATCTCTTTCCCCCCTCCCTCATCATCCTTTAACGTCATTTTTAACGGGCAAGTCGCTAGTATATATATATATATATATATATATATATTATATATATATATATATATAAATATATATATATATATATATATATATATATATATATATATATATATATATATATATATATAAAATAGTACATCTGTGTTCACATTTGAATGTTTAAAACAAGTTAACAAAACCTGCTTCCAGCTCAGAATTCCAAGAAAAACAGTTATTACACTGCATTCTGGGAACATGAGCCGGGACATGCAAATGTGCCCACAAATGCCTTTCTCTTCAATCCATAGCCATTATCAAAAATGGCTTTCTTTAAGCTTATGCATGCTGTACTACAAAGCTTTAATGCAAAGCCAAGGTTGGATTAAACACAAGCTGAGTATCCAATCCATGTACAGCTGTTTCAAGCTTACTGGCTATCATCAGCATGGAGCGGGATCTCAGCTTGTGTTGTGGACTTTATGAGTAGCTAGTTCACTACATTATATATATATATATATATATATATATATATATATATATATATATAAATATAATATATAATATTTGAGCTTAAGGCTGTGACAAATAATAAGGCAGTATCTATAAAGCCGACCCAGAAAGTCACGTTCAAGCCAATTACGTGAAAATATTTGCCAAATATCCGCTACTGCTCCCACCACTTAAGGTAAACTTCAATTTTGTTGATGTTTAGACATTCAGTCATGTCCATCTCTCTGTGACCCTATGGACCGCACCACGAAAGGCACATCTATTAGCCACTACCCCTCTGAGCTCCCTCAAGCTCACATTCATTGCTTCAATTACCTTATCTGTCCATTTCCCGCCTCTGTCGTTCCCTTCTTCATGTGCCTCCAATCTTTCCCAGTATCAAAATACTTTTTTTAGGCAATCCTCATCATATGGCCAAAATATTTGAGCTTTAACCTCATGATCAAATCTTCCAGGGAACACTTTTGCTTTATTTCCTATAATACTGAATGATTGGATCTTCTTGCAGGCCAAGGGACTCTATGCAGCCCCACAATTTGTCAATTATACAGCACTCAGCCTTCTTAATGGCCCAGCTCTCACATCCGTATGCTACTACTGGAAATACCATAGTTCTAACTGTGTACCTTTGTTAATAGTGTAATACATTTACCTCTTAATTTCATGGCTGCAGTAACCATCTGCAGAGATCTTGGACCCCAGATAAATAAAATCTGTCACTGCCCCCACTTCTTCTCCATCTATTTGCCAGGACCCGAGATTATATTTTGCCATGATCTTTTTAACGTTGAGAAGCAGGACAGCTTTTGCATTCTCGTCTTTCATCCTCATCAATTGGTTCCATTAGTTCCTCCTCACTTTCAGCCATCAGGGTAGTATCATGCACGTATTTCAGGTTTTTGTTTTCTCCCAACAATATTGATTCCAGCTATAGATTCATTCATCCTCGCTTTACACATGATATATTCTGCATATAAGTTGAATAAATAAGGTGACTATATACAACCATGTCACATTCCCTTCCTGATCTGGAACATTTTGTTATTCCATGTTCGGTTATGATATTGGTTTCTTGGTCCATAGACAGATTCCTCAAGAGATGGTTCCTTACTTTAGCATTCCAGTATACTATGATGAGAGTAACATCTTTTCTTGGTGTTATATCCAGAAGGTGTTGGATATCTTCACATATTTTGGTCACTGTGATGTTTAATGACTTGTCTTGAATTCAAATTCAAATAATTCTGTCATTTATTAAGTTGTAGCTGAGCATTGTTTTGGCCACCCTTTGATTCAGTATGAGGGCTAGCAGTGGGCTGCCAGTACCCTGTAGAACGACAAGTCAGACTTCTCTGCTATGACTTGTCCTTCTACATGGTGTAGCTCACAGCTTCATGCAGAAGGGGTGACTCCCATAGAGTTCCACATATGTCTAAAAAATAGCCTATGAAAAATAAATATTATTGAAAACAAAATCAAGTTTTTATGTGGATAAAATAATGTATATTGTCTTTACCTATAAACATCCCTGGAATTACCTGTCCCATTGAAGCAATTGTTTATGACATCATTGGATAGATATAGTTATTTTAGAAAAGCACACTGGAACCAAGGCAACATACAAGTCATATTGAATAAATAACCATACATTCTAGACTGAAGATTTACAAATTAAAACATAACTTTTATTTACATAAGAAAAAGATTTAAAATCCGACCTATAAAATATTATTAATCCCCTCCTGATGTTATATATACTGTATAAGAAAATACAGTGCATTGGCTAATTACACCTCATGGAAAATTGGGGTACATAACCGGAGTTTGGACTAAGACCCACTAATTGTCCTCTAACTAATGTACAATCTGACGACGCTGTTCTAAATCGGTACAGTCCCATACAGCATTCCTGGTCCTGTACGGAGTAATAATCATATACAGTGGCTCATTAGCATAATATATGAGGACCATGATCAAAATTGTACAAGATACCCAAACAAAAAGCTCTAGTAAATTCCCATATATGTGTGTGTTATAAATTAGCAATCCACCGTTGAAATGCACTATTAACAATTCAAATTTACATATTAACAGTAGCAATAGCTCTAATATACATATGTATAAAAATAAAATCAGAAAACGTACCATGTATTTCTATATCTGATGGCTTGCTGTAATCCCGCTGAGTGACATCATCAGGAGGGGATCGGCAATGGGATGGATTATGGATTAAGGATACTTGAAGAGCTGACAATCTGTTTTGATGTTCCTGCAGCATACAATGTCGGTTTGCACTGTTGTGGAGCTGATGTGTAAGTGTCAGCAATGTGTGCAGTGTGTAGTGTAAGTAGGCTGCGTGCGCGAGGAAAAGCCGTTAGGGTAGCTGTGTACTTCCGCATTGTGTAAGTTAGTGTTGTAAAATGGCAGGGAATGTGTGTGGTACGCGGCTGTGGATGATATCGCGTCCTTGGTAAAAGTGTATCTTGTAGCTCATACAGGTTTTTTTTTTAAAGCCGTATGTGCTTGGTGGTGTTTTGCGTCTTTAGGGTCCTGTAGCCTCGTTTACGTTTTTTTCTGTGGCCATTTTTCTCTCTCTCTCTCGTATTTTTTTAAGCTAAGTCCGTAAATTTTCCGTTCTAAGTCCCGCGGTTTGTATTTTTTTGTGTAAGTCCGTGTATAGCGATTGCATGTTATATGTATTTTGGTAAAGTGCCGCTTGTCTGGGTGTTTGTAACCGCGTGTGAGGCGGCGTAGAGCCTCCACCTCCGCAAATGCAGACCCTCGCTTTGCGAGGGTCCGCATTTGCCGTCCGAAAGTCATTGGGGGTCGTAGGGTCGAGTCATAGGGGGTCGTAGGCCTTCGGCACTCCTTGCCAGCAACTGCAGACATTGCTACGCAAGCGTTAGCAATGACCCGCATTGCTGACAACTATATATGTGATTAAATATTGCATTCTACTGCTGAACTGCAGCTCTGTGCTGTGAACTGTTCTAATATCATACTACACTAAACTCATATTGCATATCTGTAAGTACCTCACCTATACCAGGATTTATCAAACTGTTTGGTCTTGGCTGCCCTTTTTACCCAAGAAAGTACCTCCTTTTTCCACACCATGTTCTGTTGACTCCATCTTGCCACCACTTACCGATTTTTTTATTTTTTGTATACTGCCATTTCTTCCCCTACCTATACATAACTTATAAAGTCATGATTACATCTACCTGTCACCTGAATCTAAAGTCTTGAATAGAGTCTAAAATAATTTATGTAGAAGAAATGATATATGTACAGGTGTAAACCTGAAGTTGTGTTGTGGCTGAGGGGGTTCCTCAGCAAGGGGTAGCTGAAGTGTGCCGGAGGCTTATAGGGCCAGATATATGATAAGGCAAAGGCATGTCCTGAAAGGGGGTGGGAAAATACTATATATATAAATATTGTTGAAATCTGACATGAGGCTTGCTAGAAACCTAGTAATGATGGTGAGGCGTATCTTTGGACATGAGCAAAGACAGTGATGGAGCCGTAATGAGCAATGTGATGCTTATTGAAAGCTGAAAAATATTACCTTGGACATGGACTAAAACAGTATTTAGTAGATATGAGCAAAAATTTGCAATGTGGGCTTGTCGGAAGCAGCGTGACAATGAAAAAGTGTGACCTGGACATGGGTAGGGACATTGATAGGGTCACATTTGGTCATGTGACGCTGAGCGAAAGTTGCTTACAACTTATTGAAAGCCTTTTGGTGCCATGGCTCTCCAGCAATGGTAATACCCTTATGGACATTTTAAAAATTGTGTTACCTATGATATGAGCAGTAGATGTGGCCCGAAATTTAATGAAGGTACCTGGATATAAGCAAAGTAATTTAGTAGGTATGGCCTAATTCTTGATAAGAATGTGCCAAATATATGTATAGGCAGTAAATCCCCAAGGTAATGAAAACCATGATATAAGTAGTGTCACTATTTAGTGGATATAGCTTGAATTCTGATAGAAAGGCACTAAAATCTGTGTATGTAGGCTTGGTAAAGCCCGGTGGAAATAGAAACGACTGACCTTCTCCATGGGCACAATTGCTGCTTAGTATATATGTATGTAAATGGGGCAAAATATCGAAGGTAGGGCTTATTGAAGTCATATGGCAAGGAAATGGTGTAAGCTTGATATAATCAAAGTCACTATTTAGTAGTTATGGCCCGATTTTCTGATACAAAGGTGCCAAATCTGTGTATGTAGGCTTGGTGAAGCTCCATGGTAATCAAACCTTGTCTTAAGCAATGTGCTAGATTTGTGTATGTAGGTTAGGTAAACCCGATGATAATGAAAACCTTTAAACAAGTACTTCCGACCGCCTTTTCCTAGCAAGCCTCATTTTATTTTGGCTCCTGAGCTTGGAGGATGTACAGTATCTCAGAGATTAATTAATTAATTACTTACTTAATAAATTAATATACTTTACCTATTTCTAATTAATATATCCAGCAATCAATAGCCTGAAGTGCTGGCAATCTCTTGTTATTTTCCTGCAGCATACAATGTACAGTTGCTTGCAACCTAAGGCGATCCCGCGTTTCCTAAGTGCTTGGAGACTAAGTCCCGCGTTTTGTATTGCCTCAATGGCTCGTCTCGCGAGGCTCGCAAGAGCGACTTCGGCGCTCATTCCATCTAAGTGCCAAGTCTTTCAATGCTTCAACTGCTCACCTCGCTATGCGAGGCTCGCGGGCAATGAGCACCTTCGGTGCTCATCGATTAAGTTGTGCGCATCTGCTCGCCAAACTATGCAAAGCTGACAGGCGATGAGCACCGCACCTAAGTCGTACGCAACAGCGCAAAGCGTGACAACGTCTCGGAGTTTGACAATATATATGTACGTGTGTGTGTGTGTGGCATACAATAATAAAATACAATCCAATACAGTACAATATTATATGGCTTTGGTGTATTAGTTATAGAAAAAGACAGGACCTGCCATGTGATTGTGAGAAGCATGATTACATGGTACATTATATTGTAACATAAAAACATCAATCCATAGCACTAAATGTTAATGATACAAACAGATACCTACGTTATATGAGATACTGACAGATATTAATAGTACATACATTGTATCTTCAAGGACAGGGATAGTCGATAATTTTTTTCTCAAAATGTAGGATACAAATGTATTTGTGAAAATAAAGTCGGGTCCAGAGTCCATATTATAATGTATACACAAATAGATATCACATAATATAATTTTCAAACTGCGATTCGTCGTCACGCTCGCGACGAATCGCAGTTTGACAATGATGAACTGCGCATTGCGCAGCAGTAGCCGCGCTTGCACGGAGCGTGGCGTGAGGCGCGCATGTGCACAGCGCAGCTCGAGTCGCGCATGCACAGAGCGCGGCACGAGCCGCGCATGCGCAAAGCGCTGCGCAAACCGCGCATGCGCACAGAGCGGCCCGAGCCGCCAGCAGATGGGAGAGTGGGGGAGAGTGGGGAAGAGGGGGGGGGGGGGAGAGGCACAGAGGGAGAGTGGGGAAGAGGCACAGAGGGAGAGTGGGGAAGAGACACAGAGGGAGGGGGGGAGAGACACAGAGGGATAGGCGGGAAAGAAACACCGGGGAGGTAGAGGAGGGGGAAAAGACACACGGGAGTGAGAGAAGGGGGAAGAAACACAGGGGAGGGAGAACAGGGGGAAGATACACATGGGAGGGAAATGGGGGGGGGAAGAGGGGAACAGACACAGGGGGAAGGGGAAAAGAGACACAGGCCAGGGGGGAACAGGCACAGAGGGAGAGGGGGGAAGAGGCACAGAGGGAGAGGGGGAAGAGACACAGGGGGGAGAGATACAGAGGGTGAGGGGGGAAGAGACACAGAGGGAAAGGGGGAAGAGGTACAGAGAGAGGGGGGAAAGAGGCAAAGAGGGGGGAGACACAGAGGAAGGGGTGAAGAGACACAGTGGCGAGAGACACAGAGAGAGGCGGGGAAAGAGGCACAGAGGGAGAGGGGGAAGAGACATGGGGGAGAGATACAGAGGGTGAGGGGGGAAGAGACACAGAGGGAAAGGGGGGGAAGAGGTACAGAGAGAGGGGGGAAAGAGGCACAGAGGGGGAGACACAGAGGAAGGGGTGAAGAGACACAGTGGCGAGACACACAGAGAGAGGCGGGGGAAGAGGCACAGAGGGAGAGGGGTGGAAGACACAGAGTGGGGAGAGACACAGAGGGTGAGGGGGAAGAGACAGGGAGGAAGAGGCACAGAAAGAGGAGGGGGAAGAGACACAGGGGAGTGAGAGGAGGGAGAAGAGACACAGGGGAGAGAGTGCAGGGGGGAAGATACACAAGGGAGGGAAATGGAGACACGAGGAAGGTGGGAACAGACACAGGCGGAGGGGGAAAGAGACACAGGCCAGGGGGGAACAGACACAGGGGAGGGGGGGGAGACACAGGGGGGGGGGAAGAGATGCATGGGAGGGAGAAGGGGGAAAGAGACACAGGGGAGGGGTTTAGAGACACGGGAGTGAGAGGGAGGTAAAAACACGGGGGGCAGGAGATACAAGGGAGGTAGATGAGGCGGAAGGAGACACAAGGGAGGGAGAGGAGGGGGGAAATAAGACACGAGGGAGGAAGTAGACAGAGGGAGAGACTCGCAATGAGCTCCAAAGGGGCTCATTGCAAGGCCTGTGATGAGTGCCAAAGGAGCTCATCACAAGGTAAGTAAAGTAGAGGGGGAGAGGCTTACATTGTGTGGCAAACAGCATTGCCAGGCTTCAGTTTTTATTGCCGTCATTTTTGACGGGCAAGTCGCTAGTTTTAAATATAATAGCTTTGTTACAACATAAATTGTATCTAATAGCTTATTTAACCATATGCACTCTGTAGAAAATGTAAATAAAATGGAGGTCTGGGACCCAGTGACTAAAGATCTTGATTCGGGGTTAGGTCTGTTTTTTGACTGCTCTTGTCATTACTGGAATAGAACCAGTACCTACGGAAAAAAATATCAATATCTGTTTCACATACTAGATGCCGAAACATTTTTATCTAATAAAGAGAGGTTTATATGTCAAATATATTACACCAAGTACACAGCATATACACATACAAAATAATTCCAACTATTAAATACCACACATAAATATAATTTAGCCATAAGCCTTTGTAGTATTTTCCATACAATTTACTAATCTGCACCATTTTCATACAAACACAGGATGCAATTGGCATGTATTCTGGCAGACTGCATTTGTTTTTGCTTACATCTCAGACTCAGTTTAGTTTGATTATTGTGCCAGCTTTGAAATGGACAAAGGAGAACTGTATTTAGTATTATGCAATTACATTGAATTGATGGCTAGTTAGGTATTATGATTAGCCCAATAAGATTACTGAAAACGAGCCAACGTACTCACAGCAAAGGAGCCAGCAATACCAGGTAATGTTCATTTGGCCCATTTATGCCTATTTTCAGGACAATGGAAAATGAACGTTGTGGTATTTGGAAGCTTTCAACTGATTATCTCCAAAGAATGCATTCACATGTGTTCTGAAAGCTATCTGTGGATGTGTCCCATTCAGGCACATTCATTTTAGTTCATGGATCACAACACAAGTGCAGTCATTTGGCTAGCATGAAGCAGACAACAGAAATAATATCAACATTGTACAGTGCAAGGTACATTTGACAAAATTAAGCTGACAATTTTTCTCCCATGGTTTCGGAAGCCGGAAAGGTTGTCTTTTGTGGGCCTAGAAAATGTTCAGAGAAGGGCGATGCAAATTATTGGAACTAACCAAATTAGACTTATTTCGTGTAGCAAAAAGAAGCATATGAGGCAATATGATCGCCTTATATAAATACATCGGAACTCCATCAAGTAAACTTTCTTACCAGAATATTAAATATTGTTTAGAAAAAAAAATATTTAAAGTTGATGAAAAGGGCTCTTTATATAATGGAAGTTACATTGTGGAGCTGACTCTCCGAGAATATTGAGACAGCAGATTTAATAGACTTTAAGAAAGGGATTTGGAGAAATAGGCAGTTTCTCCACATGGCAAATCAAATGCAGAAACTAAGCAGAATTGTTATTTTATTTCAATTTCATTTTAAGAATTGTAATATTGACATAAATTGAATACGGTGGAGCACTTGCTCATGAGAGATTAAATGGAAATCTTGTGAAGGGACATATGGAATTCTTCATCCTTCAAGTTGCTGAGAGGCACCATACAAATGAGGAATGGCTACTAACCACAGTTGCATGAAGGAGATGATGCTTGCTGCTACCTCTCATTGCATTGTCTTCAGGGGTGGAGGAAGTACCTGGAGCTACTCTGCTGGGAGGGATACTGTTGTTGAGAGCAGGGAGGAGAAAGAGAAAGAAAAAAGCAAGGAGAAATTGCTGGGAGGGGGAACAGAGAAATGGTGAAGAAACTGGTGTGAGCGGGAGTGGGAAAAAGAGATAACTAACTCCTACGAGGAGGTATATCTTAGGTAGACAGATAAAGAGACAGGGCAGGTAGAGTATGAGTAGGATAGAAAGATCGGGGAAGGGGAGAACAAAAAAAGAGCTTTTGAAGACTTAAGAATGAAGGGACAAAACATTTAGAATGGGAGAAATATATTTGTTACCAATCCCAACAACTATAAACAACTTTCCTTGAGAAATTAGAATTCTACAGCGCTAAATTGTAGATTGAGGATAATAGTTA
Organism: Discoglossus pictus; assembly: GCA_027410445.1. NCBI lineage: Eukaryota > Metazoa > Chordata > Amphibia > Anura > Alytidae > Discoglossus > Discoglossus pictus. The sequence continues at coordinate 51,702,096 of CM050163.1, forward strand.
ATAATTTCTTACCAAGCATCTTTAGCTATTTTACAGTGGTATATAGCGCATATTGTTATAGGTGCTATGAAAATGTGTTACGTTGTTAGTGCTGAATTAGTAATTAGGAGTTCAGCTGTTCCTCCATGTAGCCAAATTACAATTTATGCTGCCAGCTGGGTCACCAAGCACAGACAGAAGCAGATCCTATCAGCTGGCAAATGAATTTAAATGGACTGGAAATTAGAACATTAAAAAATAATGCTTTTATTTGTACTGATATGTACAAAATAAAATGTTTCATTTAGTTTAGGAATACAGGTGATATTGGTATCTCTGGATACTCTATATTGCTTCAGTTGTTGTTTGCACAGTGATTTAATGTAAAAATCCAGTTAGACTAATTAGAGTTAATAAATGATAAGAGGCTGGTAGAGGGGACCAGTATGTATCTGGGGTGGTCCTACATATCAGAATTGAAGCTAACATTCTGAGTGACAGTATCCTACATGGTCTCCAGTCAGTTCCCTTCCAAGCTGCCAAGAGTTACTCGGAAGGCTGCAATTTACAATAAATTACCGGAGAAGGGTTGAGTCCTTTTGTATATTGCATTGTGGTCTAAATTAAAATTAGCAGGACTGACTTCCTCTGTAGGGATCAATTTTACTATTATTTATGTGTAAATTTGTCTACCAAGTGTGGTGGTAATTATTTGATTGCCTTTGGGTAAAGTCATATGAGGACAATTAAAACACCCTTTATAACCTCTAGGTAGATTATCAGGTTTATTTTCTGTAGCTTCATATTAAAACATTGTCATTAAAAAGTTATAACCCCTTTTCTCCTTGTAGGAGTTGATATGTGACAAGACAATGCAATAGAGCATTTGTTTCTAGTCCCAATCATTACCTGATATGCATTAACCCCTTGAGTACTGGGTTGTGCGTTACCCTGAATGTTGTATAATGAAACAGACATAATAATAAAATATCATATGTTTTAATTACACATACTGCATGCTTATATTGGACTGTTAGGTGTCAAATAATGTTAAACTTTCATAATTCTCTATTGTTTTTTGGTGCAATGCTGTTTCTTTAACTGCTACTTCAGCACTCAGCAGTGGTTTTAAAAACATTTGCGAGTGGTCTTTAGTACACGTACAATTTTTTATGTTACAGCACTGCTCTATTTTGCGAGTTATCCGCAAAGTCTGAGCAGAATAGGGTTTTGGTGTAAAAGAATAACGGAGTAACTCATAATGTTTCAGCAGTGCAAAAATCAATGGAAAAGTTTGCTGTCGTTTTTGGCTCTGGCTTGCCGCAGTTCTCTCGCAGTGTTTCTGGGATAGGTAATTAAAGGTATATGAAAGTGAGGTGGGTTATGAATGCATCCCTTTAGAATGCATCATACCCACCTAGCAAAAAAAAATTGCATTAAAAAAATGCAAAATTTTTTTGCAGAAAATAAAAAATGTGCTGGGGGTGATGTAGACATTCCCAACAATTGAGATTTGCATATTGGATATCTAATTTTTAAAGAGATATCCATTATGCATCACATGCACATGCTGATTGGCTAAATGAAAGGAAAGTGTCTGAAATCATGTGACTTCCCACAGTAGAGCAGACTACAGGTGCTAACTCAGCATGTTATGCTTATTATCCCTGGGAATTTCAGGGGGTGTCAACATTGAGAGAAAACTCTTTGCAAATGCAAGAAATTCAGCAAACTTCCGGCTAACTGTTTAACTGTTTGCTTTGGAATTTTTTCATGCACTATAAATTTTCCTCTATCAGTTGCATTAATAACCCAGTTCACTTTCATATACCTTTAACATAGCTATGGAAATGTAATTTGCCCTAAACATGATGTAATCTGCAATATAGGGGACTCGAATGGAGACCTATATTGGTATAGTTGACAATGACTGGTTATGACTACACTAATTTTTGCAAACTAGTCCCTGTGGTCTGCACATGCACTGACTGTTCCTAACAATTGATATTATGTCGAAAATACATTCTTGTACTTAATAAAACAAAGAGCTTGTTTTCTATCATAGAGGCTAAGCTACTTGAAATTACAACATTCATTACTTTTATCGCTTATTGTGAGGAAATTAATTTTAAAAACTTGTTACTTACCTATAGCTTTAAATTATACCATATCTAAAAGTTCTGATGTGAAGCTTCATGACTGGAATAGCTATCTAATATATATATATATATATATATATATATATATATATATATATATATATATATATATACCGTATTTTTCGCCCTATAAGACGCACCGGCAGATAAGACGCACCTAGTTTTTAGAGGAGGAAAACAAGGAAAAAAAAATCTGAATCAAACACAAATACACTTTACACACAGATACACACCTACATTACACAAAAAAAAAAAATATATATATATATATATATATATATATATATAGATACACATACATACATATACATACACACATAAATATACATACACATACATACATATATACACACACATACATGCACACATACACACACATACACATACACACACATACATACACACACACACATACACACATACACATACATATCCATATACTGCAGCATTTGGGAGCATTTGGGAGCCCTTGACCCTCCCTGACCCTCCTGATCCTCCCTGACCCTCCTGATCCTCCCTGACCGTCCTGATCCTCCCTGACCCCCCTGATCCTCACCTTTCTTCTGATCTCTGCCATCTTGATCTCACCCCAGCGCTTCCTACCAGCACTCCTCGTGTACTGCAGCGTTGCGTGTGTGACGTCACTAGGACGCACCGGCCGACGCGATGCTGGTAGGAAGCGCTGGGGTGAGATCAAGAGGACAGAGGCAGTTTGAAAAGGTATATTCGCCGTATAAGACGCACCAACTTTCCTCCCCCAGTTTTGGGGAAGGAAAAGTGCGTCTTATACGGCGAAAAATACGGGTATATATATATATAGATATATACGTAAGTTTATCTTGTATATTGCCTTATGTTTTTTAGCTCTTCTCCTTCTGCCTCTGTAATATTCCCTTTTTGTTGTTACGACCTAGAACCAGCCCATTTATATTATATTATTATTATTTGATTTTTTTTGCTTAATCTTTAAATTTTAGGTCAAATATTGCAAGACCAGTAGCAAATGCGTGAGATGTTTCTCAAAAACATGTTTATACATATTCTCACTCACTCTTGTATGTGGCATATATAGCATATAATAATTTAGATTTTTAATAGGTTACATATACAGAATACTTATAAGGTATTCCATGTCAGTATAATTATAGATCCAACAACCCCCTCCTTCGGGACTTGCTTGATATTGGTGTCAGCTCTCTATGTCCCACTAGGGAGAGTTGAATTGCAGCTTTCTGTAGACCCTGCTTGCCTAAACCTGTGACATGACATTTTTATAGATGTAATCAATGTACACTGTTAGTCTGCTGTCACATCGCCTCAAATGATATCTTAGTTGTGCCTCCTCTGATGGCAGGGTCCCATGGTAGTCATCACACAGCTTAAGTTCATGCACCTCAACAAATTATCTGTTCTCTGTAAAAAATAATGACTGCTTATTAATCTTCAAACGCACACTATGATCTTTCAAGTCTAGCATATTCTGGATCACACAGGCATGACATGGAATCCTAATAAGGCATTTACTAATCTCTTGCAATGATAGCAGAAGCCAGGGAAACTTTTCATTATCTACACTACTTTTACTACTATAATTAAAATGAATTAATCTTGTAAAATACACTTGTATCTAAGCTTGCATTTTTGTCAAATTAATTAATCACTCTGTCTCCTGTAAACATGCACCCTTTAGGAAGAGGTACATTGATTTTATCAACATTCATATTTTGCCATACTTTCTTTTTAATTTGTTTAAACTGTCCCTTATCTATGTGTTTACATTTTTCCCCTCTGCTATGTCTAAATGTACCCTTCCCCACTCAGTAAGGCTAACCCCCCCTAACTTCCTACACAGCAAATTATTTGTCTTCACACATCTCCTGACTACTTCTGAATCACTCTGTCTCCTGTAAATACTTCCCTCCCCCACACCCACCTACCTCCATTTGTTGCAGCTATATAGCAGTCAAATTACTCACAAATTATCACCTGACTTTCCCATTTGCAGGTTATATTATCTGACCACTAGGGGAAGATAGCATATTACATACTAGAGCAATTCACCTTAAATGACTTTATCAGACCCCTTCCCTCTCCTACAAAAAGAAAATCCTTTCTAACTTTTCACACCTTCCTACCTAAGCACATTTTTACTTTCTTTCTGACGCTTGCTATTCCTTTTCTTTTCTTCCCCAGGTTTCCATTTTTTCCATTCCCTTTAGATTGTTAGTAGCGAGCTTCGGAAAAAAGCACTTTCTACAAAGATTTTAAGCTCAAAACAGGGCCCTCCATTTTCTGCAGTTGTTAATATTGTTTTCTTCCCCTGTATAGCGCTAAATTTTTTGGGCACAATACAAATAAAAGTTAATATTAATAATAAGAAGCAGAAGAAGAATTAAGACTTGAAATTGTTTTATACGTATTTGATATTATTCACTTGCATTTACTAAATATATAATACATTTTGAATTATTATTATTTATAAAATGTTATAAATCCAATCCATGCATTCAATTGGTTAGACTTTTAACCAATCAAAATGGAACAGGATCAATTAAAATACTTGATTCTGATTGGTTGAAATATAATTAACACATTTCTTAGCCAATTAGAAGCCAGAAAAAAAAGAGCACATAAGGTGTGGATACAGTCAGAAAGCCGTTAGTCAACAGGGGATTTCCTCAGAGGAAGAGTTCAATTAATTTAATTTTTTTATTCTTTAGAGCTGCATTTTTTTTACGTTTTCTGTGGGCTGAAGATGAGGATTGAGGGTCCAATCATGATAGCAGAGATGGGGTTGAAGATGGCGGACCAGGGGGTTGATGATCTTTGCTGGAGGGTTATCAAATAGAAGGGAAGTAGAATTTCTGTGTGGGTCCTGAGTGAACCTGGTACCTGAATCATGGACTCTGTTATTTGTAACCCCAGCCTTTGTGCTTGCTATTATCAAAATGGACAAGTAATGCTATTTTAAAAGCAACTAATATGAATATCTTTTTGCTTATTTAATTTGTGTATTTATTTCCTAGCATTGTTGTTGTGTGAAATATGTTGGATATTTCCTTACCCAGGTTAGTAGAAGTAAGCAAGTGCACTTTTTGAATCTAATGGCACCAGAAAGAGCAATTTGCTAGCCTTTGACCTAGGAATAAGAATGCTTCTTACCCAGCACTGTCTCTACCTTTTTGGAGCCCTTAGGCTGTGAAGTGGAGGAGCCCCTGCGAGTGAGTATGCAAAGTATGCACAGACTAATATTTGCCTTTTCTGTACCTGTAAGTTACCTTTCCTGTTGTACGTTTCTTGTTCTAAGTGGTTACCCCCTAGTAGCCAGTCTATGAACTGCGACATTTCTTTTTTTTAAGCCAGGAACCATTTTTTAAGAAATGGCATCCCTCATAGGAAAGCCTAATGGGCCCTACGGGTAATCCGGCCATGTCTCAACCCCCTTGTAAAACGCTCATGTGTGATCATAAAGTTTGAGATGACCTAACAAGATAACCCAAGCTCTGGTGTATCTGGCAACCAGGGTGAATGTGCTGATGGCCTAGGGTGGGGATGTCACAGTAAGAAAGCAGACTCCTCACACAGGCGGCATGTGGGTGGATTCGTTTGTGCTATTTCTTTGTGCTGAGCTATTTGATGCACTGAGAAAAAGCGTGATTTTATCAGAAAAAGTACTCCCACATGAATAACTAAATGTTGTGAATCAGTCCTGGGAAATTCCTTGTTGTTACTGGATGCATATTAATTATCTGCTTTATTGTGCAGGGTTCATTGGAGCCTCAGGAGTTACTAATCTTCCTTTCCTGAAGTGTTCAGAAGCTGGGATTCCAACATGCAGGGTTCATTTTAATATGAATCATCCTACTGTTAGAGATTACCCATGCTGTGTCCTTTTTTTTGTTACTTCTTACCTTCATTTATTTTTTTCACACTTGAATCTGGTCAAGGATTTCCCGTCAATGCAAAGTTATGAGACTGATTTACATTACATGCAAGAGTTACACTATACATTTAGTTAGCTTTCTATTTCTCTAAGAAGGTTATGTTTGAGAGAATTTATTATAGAGAACAAAAATTAAGTAAATTAACCCTCTTGTGAATTCCCAGCTAGTTGCACTTCCAGATTTTGGAATGATAAAAGATCCATATTATAAAATGCATAGAGCGACATTTGTCTTCATGGGGTGCAGACTATTAATGCAGGTTAGTCATAAATCATTTTTATTAAATATATTTAATTTTTTTAATAATATATGATTTATTTTTTTCAAATTATGAAAAAATATATATTGCTGGTAAAATAAATCCCTGCAATTGTTTCACTTTTCATAACCTGCAGCAGAGCTGTACGGTAGTGACAAACATTAACTAAACCTGACAATACACAATCTGTATCTTCCTATTTAGGAAGGAGTTCACTGGAATGTGTGTTTCATATACAATATCAGTATAGCGATCACCAGCTGCTGCCCTTAATTTTATCAATTTTATTGTGTCATCTTTTATTACCATTAACTGCAGGCTCAGAGGATCTTGTGTCCCGGGGGCATTCAGATTATGTTTTAAATCACCATAATTTGTCATAGTGTTAATGTTCTCTAACCTTTTATACACACATTGCTAAGAGCTTTACTCTGTTTCATAAACACTTAGCCAAATATTCACATTATATAGCAAAGTATCACTGACCTATTATTTTTATTAATCCTAGTTATCACGCACTTCAATGTGATTATTTTATTACTCAATACATAATTATACAGCATGATTTTAACAGCAAACAAAACAACTTTACTTTAGCAATTCCATATAAAGGACCACTTAATTTAGCACAATTTGGACCTCATCACAGTAAAGATCTCCTAAAAGCATGTTGGAATACTTTTTGTATTTTGAAATACATGCATATTTTACTGAGATATCAAATCTGTGTTTACATGTATAACAGACTGCCCACTTGCTTTTGCATTACTGCAGCCAGTTAGGTTACCGGGCCCCCCATTTAAGTCAATGGTAATACTGCTTATATTTCCAGGATGAAGGGAACAGACCTTGTATTTTTTTTCACTCACTGCAGAAATTTCAGGTTTCTGCTCTCTTGCCCCTCTGGAATATTAGCAATGCAGACAGCTCAGGGGAATTGTCAGCTCTATGTAGTAAGCAAAATAGAAAAAAACAGCCCTTAACAAATCTATCTGTGCAGACTTACAGCCTCATTGAAATTTGGCTGCATTGTATGGCTGCAAACCTGTAAATCATTCTTACCATGTATTTTATATAGCAGATTTGCGAGCTTGAGAATGTTGTGCTATTAATTTTAATACCTAACATCACTTTCCCCTTAATTATAAGTACAGTTTTATGTGTATATTTGCATTTACAGTGCTATGGATAGAACTTTAACTCCCTTGTGGGTCCTGTCCAGTACCCGTTGGCTGCTTGGCTCCATTTCCGGGTTATGGGCTTGAACGCCAGTGGATCCATAGCAATTTAATAGTGATTTTCGAACATAACGGTTACGTGCTTGACAGATCAAAGGATTTGCGGCCCCCGGAGTTCAAATTTCGAAGTCCTGTAGGGTTTTTCCACCTGTAACCCGCAGATCATTAGAGGGTTGCTTTACGGGGCCAATTCATGAGCCGTAAGTCCTGCGGGCTACGTTACGGGCTACGGTTTTACACATTAAGGGAATTTAATAGGGCTGATGGAATGCTGAAATCACCTGAGGTCAGTTATGAGTTAACTGGTCAGTGCAGTCCTGAGTCAAGGTAAAAACTGCGATCAATCACAGTCTTTTATAAAGACAATCACTGTTATTTCTCATGCATCAGCCAGTAGGCAGGATACACTTTATATGTAAACAGACTTTAGATTTTTTAGCTATTATTAGTGTAATTTAAAAATAGATCATTTTAATATGCAATCTTGTGCTCTTTCACAATAAGAAGAGCATTTACAGTGAGGTAAATGGCCCTTTTAAATTACTTGATAGTAGAAATGCTTATGTTTATGAGAGTATAATACATAGATAACACGTTATACATAAGACATTTCTGTTTTGTTTACTCCACTTTGGTGAAACAGAAGCTTGTGTTTAAGATAATTAATTTATATACTGGATGTTACATTTTCTTTAATGGCTGAATTCTAGTGGCTGAAGTATTATCACAAAAAATACTATGTACATCATTTGATACAGACTGCAATGTCATTTAAAGGATAATGTTAGAACCTCCTAAAACGTTCATAGCTTTGAGAACAATATATTTTATTATACAAATATACCACAATAGAAGGTGACCTGAGGTCTCCATACTGCTATAAATGTAGCAGCAATCTGGCAAGATAGCGTGTATATTTTTGAGCCACTTTCTAAAGAAAAAAACACCAATGAACTATGCCAGTGATGTCCATCTTCTCTTTAGTGGAAGTCAGTGACTTGATGAGATGGAATTATACATTACTTTAAAAAAAATGTATATATATATATATATATATATATATATATATATATATATATATATGTATGAAGATGGAGGTAGAATGTCCAGTAATCCGGTTGAATAATCAGAGTATTGCAGTGAATAGTGATACCTTTTTTATTTTATATATATATATATATATATATATATATATATATATATATATACCGTATATATAAATTAATGTATATACTGTATTTATCTTTATGATTTTTTCTTTCCTTTATTGATGGTAGCCTGGCATTTGGCCTAACTATGGAAACTTAGGCCATGCTTAGAGGGTCATAGGTGGGCATGGGTGTAGGAAATGAGGAGGATGGGGGCACAAATCCCCCCTAGATTTTTCTATGTTTGTATGTATGTATATATAAGCTATATTACGGCCTGTGTATACAATGAGCTGTATCCCCACAATAAATATTCTGGCTCCTACACCCCTGTAGGTGGATGGGGGGGCAATCTGGAAGTGAATGCAATGCTGTGCTGGGAGTTAGGACTTAGCTAGGGGTAAATCCACTCCCAAAAACCCTAGGTAAGGCCTTTCAAATAGGAAAAAGCTAACAGCCTTATTAAATTGCAATTCAGTAAATTCTAAAGGGCTCTATATAAGCACAGAGCATATTTTTTTACAGATTTTTTTAGTTATTGAACTTCTATCCAAAAGCAAGGTCTTCACTAACTAAAAACTACTGTAAAAAAATTTGCTCTGTGCTTAAATAGAACCCTTTGAAATTTGCCAAATCGTAATTTAATTAGGTTGTAAATGTTTGGGAATTCTTATAGTGTCCTTAGTCTCTGAAGTGTCCCATTTTTGAATAATATTATGTGTGTGAGAAGATTCTCCCTGGAGTCATTGGGCCACAGAAAACACTAATTCTTGCCCTGGTAAGTTTACTTACCATGATCAGCTAACACTAACTGTGCTCTAAATATATCTCTAGATTCCTTCACAACCACAGGAACACCAAAGTACATTGCTGATGTCTATATAATATGGCGAACATTGCCATATGTCCTTCACTGCCCTTCACATTCTTTACATAGCTTAGTGAATTTACCCATATATCCTTGTTCCTGTTTGTGGATAGGTTTCCTACCTCATGCATATTCATCCTTGTAAAGAAATAAGTTATTGGACTTAATTTAGACACAGCAGAAACAGAAACCACTAATATACTTACCCTAAAGTTTGCAAAATGTCTTCAGTTTTTGGGCAATTGATTTGGTGAATGAACTCAATGAACTCCCATGAAAATCCAAGCTAAATTAACATAAAATTCATAATTTTGTTCTGGCCTATCAGAGGCAGCTACAGCAAAGTGTCATGACGATTGTAGTCTTTTGTTCCCACCACACACCTCTCTCCCCCCTTCTTGTAAGAAGCAGCTCCGACAGCGCTGCTCACATACACCTCTCTCCCCCCTGGAACACAGCAGCTCCTCTGATTGAGCCGCAGTGCTGCTCTGGATCTCTGCACTGTGCTCCTATTGACTGGAAGATTAGCATAGGGTTAAAAACCATACTTGGATGCAGTTTTTCTATTAGTTAGTACAAGATGCCAATGTAGATTGTAAGTCTGCGAGTTTCAATCCTGCGCAGTGCTTTAGGGAAAGTGCTATGGACACTGGATTCCAAGTTTAAAGACAGGGCCATCCACTCTTTGCAATGTGTGAATCTTTAACTTGTCATTGCCTGTAACTTAACTTATGTATAGCGCTACGGAATATGTTGGCGCGTTACAAATAAACGATAATAAACGATAATAATAAGCACCTCTGAATGTTTAAAAAACATATTTTTTTTAAATAAAATAAATCTGTATGTGTATAAAATGAATCAATGTAATGTGTGTTTCTGATATAAGTAGCATGTGTTAGATTAGAAAAAAGTTAAAAACAGGGAAACTTCCATATATCTTAATTATAACAGATTCCTTCAACTGCAATGCACTCAAAACATGTTAATAAAGCGTGGGAAATAAAACCAGGCAAGTCTTCAACAATATTACATACACTTTTGCTCTGATGATTAGGATGCATGTCTACAACTAATTTTCCTTGGCATCGCTCACCCTGGGGAAGTAATCAACAGACATGTAAACAGGCATGATGCCAGTAACATGTGGGGAGAAGTGATTTCAAACAAGAGATCTTGCATGGGTGTCGCACATAGAAACGCCAGGACAATTAAAAGTGGATCACTCAGTTATGACACTTCTGGGAAAATGCAGTTTGCAGCTGCCAAATCACAAGGATTTATTTCTTATAGAAAGTGAAGATGCCTTTTATGTCTATTGAGTTTGATGTCAGAATAATGTTCATGTAACAGCCAGAAAAAGAGATGCACACACAAATGCACATTAAAAATAACTGAAGGCTGAGAGCAAAAATATATAACTAATATACAGGCAAATGTGATATAAAATAGATACAATCATAATAAAAGGAGGAATATTTACAAGGAGTGATATATTTATACAGCATGAATTAAAGATTTTATAGATTTAAAGGAAAATATTATTTTTATTATTTAGATATATTATTATATTAAGTCTAGTTACTCCCTGATGTCTGATCATACTCGGTCATTTCAGTTTCATGTGGCTTTATACTGAAAACAATACATTTAGATTCGCAATTTATTGACTATTATCAGCCCAGTATCATGCTTTGTGGGTCAATCAGAAAGGCTTATTGACAGGTAACATTTGCAATCTTCAATTTAAGTTAACTGTAAGGGAATTTGCTTGTAATAACATTCAGTTGATAAAGTACTTGTTATTACATATAGATTTAAAGTATAATCTATTTTGAATCCCCTTGCTATACCTTTCATATTAATAACCACTTGCACTCACAAGCTGTTGTTGATTTGTTGCCATGGCCTGATTACCCTTTAGGCCAACTAGGCAGTCGCCTAGGGGTGCTTCCATGTGAGGTGAACCATTTAAAAAAAAAAATTGTTCCTGGCTTAAAAAACCCCAAAATGCTTCAGTTCTTAGACTGGCTACTGGGGGTATCCAGCTAGAACAAGAGAGTTACAACAGCAAAAGGAACTGACACACACAGAAAAGGCAAAAATGAGTCCGTGCATACCTAGTGTACTCATTCGCAGGGGCTCTTCCACTTTTCTACCTAGGGGCTCCAATAAGGTAGATCCGGCCCTGTTTGTTGCACTGGCATATTCCAATATTCTCCCATTATACAGGATCTCAAAAGATCATACTTGGACTTGCTATCAGGATTGAATCTTTATAACAACAAAAATTAACTACATAATTTAGTTTTTCTATGTGTCTCATAAAGCATAGTAGTAAACCTAATATATAAATATATAATATATATTATTAGGTCTAGCACATATCAAGTCTCAGTACATGTATCCAACACGTTAAAAAAGAGTTGTAGAGGTTATACAAGATTTCTTTAAGACTTATACAACTTCAGGGCCAAAGCAGATCACATTTTATACTATATATGATTAAGCCACTGAATCACTTACCAGTTCTCAAACATGATATGCTGATTATCTAGGGTGATATCATAGACCCTGGCATTTCAAACAGCCAAAGAGGGACAGATATTCTTGAAATGTTATGCACTATTAGGGAGTGTTAATGCCATTCTTTATGATGTGGAAACACTTAATATGATCATAAAGTTCCACAGAGACATACATACATACATATTGTAGAACTGATACAGACTTCTGTATTTTCCTCTGATTTTGACAGAAAAGAAGAGGAGAAATCAGAGAATGTGGGATATGGTCAGAACTGGAAAACAAGGTTTAGTTTAGCCCTTAAATGGCAGATTTCCTATAAAAGAGGAACATTTGGGGCTAAGATGGACATGCTGCGATCCTCAAAAGACAGGGGCTGTCCAGTAGGGAGGTATGCGATATTGGTTCTTAAAGAATGGAACAACACAACCCTGCCTTAGAATAATCTGACCCTTATTGTTCGGTGAAATGCTGTAAAAAACAACATGATACCGCAAAAACACCTGGGAACCTAGGTAAGATGGTGTACTTTTGATTTACTAGCCTGTGCTGGCATGGAGATATCAGAAAGTATAGTCTGTATCTTTCTCTTGATTACTTACTTCAGATAAGCTTGATGTAGACTTAACTTAAAGTATACGTTTATAAAACATTTGGAGATAACTTGGCAGAGTGGGATTCCAGAATTACAGGAGTGTATCATTTGGGGACTGGGTTGGGCAAGGTAACTAGCATATAACATTGAGGGAGTGCTATTATTGGGCCAGACAAAGATGATACAATTGAGCTACTTGTTTTAATATTTCCAATAATCATTATAAATTCATTTCCGATGATTTGAAGAAACAATATGTAATGCTAAACTCACTTTCAAAGATCAGACTCAACAGCTGCTGTTCAAGGAATCAAGGAATCAAGGAATACAGCCTTCAGGCAATGCTAAACTCTCAAGCACAAGCTTGTATCAGCACAATGTTCATCATTGGTTGGAGACTAACTGTTTTAAAGTATTTTCTTGGGGACAAGCCTTTTAATGGTTGTCCTCTGTTTAATCAGATTGTTCTTAAAGTCCCTTGATTGTCTCCTGTGAAGGATTTTTCATGTATTTGCCTGTGGGCCCTCAGTTAAACCTTCTCCCTGATGTTTAAATGCCTGTATCTGTTCGGTTCAATATGTATGTACCACTTTAAGAACCAAGGGTATGTGTGTGTAATGCATTGCAGAACATTTTTAAAAACAGTTGACAGTTGGCAGTTTACTGCTGGAGTAGGGATTAAAAAAAGTTCAGTTGACTCCCTGAACGGTGTTTCGTCTGGTTACTGGGGGATGTGGGATATTACCTTCTATACCAGCAGAAATCTGGGGATTTAATATTCAAGTCCCGTTACATCTCCCAGCCAGAATCTCTTCCCTTCATTGATGACCTTATATAGGTAGAATCCTACAGCACAACTGATCTGATAAACTAATATTTAAGGGCAAGCTTAATACTTAATTTTACTTTTCTAAATCAATGAATATGGATTTTAGTAATAATCAATGCATAATTAAAACAACTAGCTCAAATTTTTACAGCATTGCAGTGATCCTTTAATATAAGATGATGGTTACCATATGCATAAAAACAATTATCTCCATATACAGCATTAATAGCAATATTTTGTTTTCCCAGTACCATATATTATTATGGTTATATGCTCCAGTTATCTTCTTGGATGGCAGTCTAACTAGAATGTTTTCTGGAATGGCCTGACACCATTAATGTTGGATTCCTTCCCGTGTTGTGGTTCCATGCTGGGCCTGGAGGTTGGATGGCAGCCAGATAAGACTTTCCTGTTCCCTCAACTCTGTGGGAGCATTTGTGAAAACCATTTGTCTTTTGAATCATAGTGAGAATCTACAGCTGCTCCAAAGAAAACTTGCCATGAGCCATGACTGTTTAAAACAATACTTAACTGTATCTTTAGTTTGTCACTAAAAAACAGCAAATCTTAAACGTGGAAGTGAGATAGAGCTCCACCTACTGTGCCAGCAGTTCTGCTTAGTGTAAAATCTTGGCAATTGTTCATTTTATACTTTTGTGTAGTTTAAACGCAAAAGCTTTTCACGTAAAAAAAAAAAACTCCAAAAAACAACTTTTACATTCACTGTCATTACAAAATATATATTTGAGCTGTTGGCTAGATAGGGGACTATTACTCATTAAACAATATCACCAATGGTGTGAACACTCGTTGGTTGACCGTGCAAGAGCAAAATCACTTACATAGTTACATAGTAGAGACCTAGGGCCTCATTCTATTAGCGGCCGCAGCCGTTGCGGGGCCGCAAGGACCGGCCGCAAGCTATTCGGCTATTCTATTCCCTTACGGCCGGAGGCTCCGGCAGGCTTGCGGCCGGTGCCTTGCTATCTCTTGCGGCCGCTCGCGCCAGAGGAAAGCCTTTGATCTAAAACGGCCGCAAGAGTTTTGCAATTCAATTGCTCCGGGAAACCTCTCTGCAAGGCTAAAAACGAGCCGCAGCTTACTTGCAGGAAAGAGGTCTCGCTAGCACCAATTAAGCACATAAAATAGCTCAAATAAAGCCATCCTGCACTTTGAGAAGACTATAAAGGGATTTTAGGTGTTAGAAAAATTAGGACATAATTTTCCTGTACTCAAATCCGTAAAATATTTAATTTTTAATATCCGTAAAATATCCATGTAAAAAGTCCAGAGTGCTTGGAGCACCTCAGACACACCCACGCCGCAGCCGGAAAATAAACAGTTAATTTGAACTCGGGTTTGGGCAGATGTGCAAGCTTGAGAGTGGGTTCCTTTTAATCCTCATGTCCCCCAATATGATCCCTAGCATTTACAGAGCTGTACAGTGCAGGCTTGAATTTATTTTTGCGTTTTTAGATTTCACAGATTACAGAATCGCGAGTTAACTGAACCCCCGCAAGGAATCGCAGCCTTACGGCCGATTTACAGCCGGTAATAGAATGAGGCCCCTAGTAATTGAGGTTGAATAAAGATGTTCAGTCCATCAAGTTCAACCTTTCTAGATCTGTTCTGATCATTACAATAAGTGGATTATTTATTACACGGTAATAATTGTTAATTGCTAATTATTAATTGATCTCGCTTTGTGAATTCTCATATCACTAAATTATGACTTGCTCCTCCAATCCACATTTAACCCCCTACACGTTTATCTGTAAAAAATATCTCCAACAGAATCGCACAATAGAGAAAGCATCTACTCTGATATCACCAAGATAACACTAGGCTCATGAAACTCCAAGGTCGCAAATGGTGAATGCAGCCATGCAATTAAAAGACAATTTTGAAATAACTGAAATGGGCTTAACACACAAAATGAACTTGATTGCACATATACTTTTGAGCCTTGGCTGTCCACTTCACCAGCCCCCTTTTTACTTCATCTACCCCTATGTTCCCCTAGTGAATAGTAAAAGAAAAAATATGAATATGCTGTTCCTCTCATCCTCTCAAAACTGGAATCAATATTGCTGGAAGAAATATCAACAACCTCAAATACACCGGCTGTCATGACATTGGGACTTGCCTGAACCCCACAAGCAACCCTGCTATTTTGGACTCTGGCACATTGGGTTACTAATATCCAAGACTACTAAAAAGGACATGATACTTGTTTTAAGGACTGTGACGTGTTGTTTTTGTGTGTAGAGTAGTGTGGGCCACAATAATAAATGTTGGGGTTACTATATGATGTTATATGCGCTGTAATAATGTTATTTTACCGGTAACAAACAGAGATACACTTTCAGACGTATTTTGTTAGTGGGAAAGCAAAGGTTTAAATTCAAGGTGTATGCAAGAATTTATATGGTCCCTCAGAATGGCCAGGTATCCTCTCTCTGGCCTTACATAGTCATAAACAAGGCAAAACACAGGCCTGTGATATTAGTAACCAAACTAGATAAACCCAAGCTCTGGTGTATCCAGTAAGAAAACGAGACTCCCTTATACAGGGAGGGCAATTAGGAAGTGGTGTAGGTGAAACGTTTTTGTGTTTGTTAAAGATCTGTGTAAGAAAAATAAAGTTAACCAGTCCGTCTGCACTAAAGAAGGTGCATGTGTATTTCTTGTATTCCTGTCTCTCCATGAATGATGTTATGAATTGGATTGCTGGGCGCTGAGAGATTGAACACAAAAGTCACAGCCAGGAGGGAGAGTCTTGAGGTGCATCTCATCTCTGGGTCGTGACAAATTGGTGGCAGTCTGTGGCATCTCAATGCAGTAACTATCAGCAGTATGGCTACCTACAAGAACATGATGGACGAACTAAGGCCAGAGAATGAGCACTGCAGAGGGAAGGACAAACTGGAGGCAGGTGATAAAGTTGTGCAGGTCACCCCAACCCAGGTCCCTGGGTTATCTGCAGCTGAAGAGGACAAGGTGGCCAGAAGGTTCCAGATGTGGAGGGCTGTTATGCCAGATTTAACCACGGATCAGCTGGTGACCCATCGGACACAAATAGTGCAGGAGGTTCAGTGGGAGAAGAGAAGGGTACTTAACTGCCCTTCCCCAGTTCCTGTGGATGTGAAACTCATATCCCCAGTGGAGGCAGAAACCTTCTACAGGCTTGTAAGAAACTGAGAGGAGGAGAGCCAAGTGACAAGGGAGGCAAAAAACTGTCAGGGAATCCTAGATATGTTGTGTTAGTATGCTAGAGAAGTGGTGCTGACACTCATTTCTGTCATCTACACTTTTGCAACATTGCCATCATTCGCCATTTTTTCACTTACAGTACAGCATAAATATCCTTTATTCATTCAACATCTCTAGCTTCGTTCATGGCAGTACCCTCCTAAATGGCATCCCTTTCACACCTACACTCTCTCCAATCCATATGCATGACTCATCTTCATCACCCACCACATCCGTTGTTCCTTTCTGCAAATCCCTACACTGAATCAATTTAATCTGCTAGTCCTCACTGTCATGACCACTACTTCTGTTGGGCTTGCCCAGAACCTAGTTCTGACCTACCCAGTAGTATGTGATACACACATATGCACTGTCTTGTATACAATACACACACACACACTACCCTGTGTATACTACGCAACCTGCCCTGTGTATAAACACACACACAATACACTGTCTTGTGTATAATACGCAAACACAGCCTTGTGTATAATGCATGCACACACTGCCCTGTGTATGAGATACAGATTGTCCTTTGTATAACACACACACACACATGCAGTAACTAGGGTTGACCCCACATTGTGGCCCCCTTCATAAACCACATGACTTTACATCACATATTAACAGGTATAATATGGCCCATCACAAAAAGGATAAAATGGCAACTGCAAAACAACTACAATAATATTCTAGGTAATATTAAATCCTTGGGACAACCAAGTGGTAATCATGCAAGTATCTAGGTATTTGTGCATTGGTTTTAGGGAACAGGGAGAAGTGGTGTTATTGTACCCCGTGGTCCCCAGGGTCCATAGTAGTCCTTAGTTCCCAAAGTCCAGTGGGTCCCCTTGGATGTGACACTCACCTACAAGGCACTCTATGATGCTCCACCCTCTTATATCTCGGACCTCTTTCCACATACTCTACTTCACCTCCTCTCTGCTCGACCACAAATCCTTGATTGATCTCTCCTGCCACTCCTGTTGTGCATAGTTTATTTTGAACTGATGTCATCAGACATTTCGTCAGACTCTATTGAAGCCTCCAAACCTTTAAAAAGACTCTAAAATGCATCTGTTTATCAAATAAACTGACACCAACATACTAGATCATCTACATTTCACTATTACAATACATCTTGACCACGTGGGCCACCCTACTATTATTACCTACCTCATTATTACTACTTCAATTTCCTTCAAACACCCACTGTTTCCATACTACACTTATCCAATGTCTCCTTGTCCATGTCCTATCTTATTGCAACAAATATTCCATTGACATAAGATCTTCTATGCACTGTCCTTCCAAACAAACCTTATTTTATGTCCCTCCTGTGCCCCCATCCCCTATAGATTGTGAGGATGCAAGAGAAGATCTTTCACATCCTTCCATAGTGATTGGTAAAACTCAATTTGTAACAACCTCCAACTTTATAGCTCTGCATAAATATCTGTGCAATGTTATAAATCATACTTGTCTGAGAAAAGAAAGTCTACTATAAAGTTGTTTATATTACCGATCATCCTGTAGAGTGCTTTAAAGGGCCACTGTATGATCAAATATAAATTCAACCCTGTTTAAGAGCAAAAAAAGTAAGCTAATTTTTAATCAGAAAAAAAAATGTGATACTTCACTGGAAGAATCCTTTCATGAGCGTTGCATGTTTGTGAGGGGTATTTACATTTCTGGAGAATAGGGCGTGCTTTTATTGATGCAATTGATTGATGATGATTGTGCATTTCAATATTCAGTCCATATGGCATTTCATAATTCATGATATATTGATTATGCATCTCAGTTTTTTTTTCGCTGGCCAATTTGTCACACTCCAGTTTTAAACTGTGATATAACTACAAGCTTCACATTTTCAGGTAGTACTCAAGTCAGACAAGATGAAAATGTAAATTACTCCAACTGACCTTCTAAGGTCTCAATTACATGGCTCCAGTAGGAACTCCCGCAAGGCTCATACATAACTATGAAAGTTCTTATATGTCCACCAATAGATCTTCAGTAAAAGTTACCTACTCTCACTCAGGGGGTATGGTACGTAGCTTTCTAGGGATTCTGAGTAGGAGTCTCAGTAGTCTCAATAGCAACACTATGGAATGGTACCCACCATGTAAACACACTACACTAGCCATGATATCCTCTCACTCATCTATCCATCTGTCTAACTATTGTGACAAGGATGGCCGTTTACCACAGGAAATCTTTACGACAAAAGGTCCCGCAATACAGATTTATGATGCAGAAACATGTTTATTAGTAGGTCTCATAAACAAGGATTAGCAGTAGAAAAATGAAAATAAAAATCTACATATACGTTCTTACTTAACATACAGGAACACCCTGACTACACCCGGGCAGCTTCTCTGCTCCAGAGAAATTATAATTCATAAAGAAAACAAATTAATCCAGTTGTTACTTCCAGCAGATGTTCTTGTGGGTCAGTTACAATAGTCTCTGATATGAGGAATAGTACCACCTTGTGGCCCGGACACAAATAGTCTCTTATAGTGCCACTTTGTGGCCAGGACACAAATAGTCTCTTATAGTGCCACATTGTGGCCAGGAAACAATTAGTTGGTGTAGTGCCACCTTGTGGCCAGGATACAAACAGTCTCTTATTTTATCAGAAGTCTTTTCCACATCTTTAAATAAGTAACCGCGGATGAAGCATAGGGCCCGCCCATCTCTCCAATATGCTTCACCCCAGGGACCCTTTGATTTTGCAATAGTAACTTACTGCAAATTAACAGGACAAGCACTCAGCCTCTTCCCTGGGGTATAATAAGTCTGGTACCTTCATTCAGTGCCTCTGACAGCTCCACACTCGCCTAGACACCTAAGGCAACTCTGCCTGGGAATCCTCAATATTCACTTCCCTGACTTGGTGCCTTTGTAGTTTCACCTCCTGAGTCTTTGTTCGCTCTTTCTGTCAGCTCTGTTCGTCCAGAAACTGCAAACAGCACACTCTCCTTTCTTTTGTCCAAAACTCGCAGCCCCAGTAAACAAAGGGATCACCTTCAGGTTTGCTTTCCAGAGTTCAAAATGTAGATCCACACAGGACCAGCCAGCCAGCAAGCTCCTCTCTGTGGCTTGCTCAGGCTGCTTAGCAGCAGCACACAACCTAGGCCAGAGCATAATCAGCCACACCCTCCCCATGTCTGCTTTCCAGGCTTTAAAGTGAAGCGGCACCTGCACCAATTAAGAGTTCTTCAGTAGTTTAACTATGTCACTCCTGTCAAGAACTTTTTACACTTCTTTACTTGGCACCATCGTCTAGGGGGCAAACGGTCACATTATGTTAACCCGTCACATGTCAGGGAAGGGGTTGACAAAAAAATAAAAATGTAAATGGATGGAGATTATGAACCCTCTGCCAATACTTACTATCCCTTATGAGCCTAGGTATCCTCCGTGACTCCCTCAAAATCTGAGGGGCCATCACTCCCCTTCCCCCACCACAATAAATATCTATGAACTAATGATATTCCAAATTGTATTGCTGTAACTTAATCCTAATTTTTGTGGAGTAAATAAAACATAATGACTAAATGAGTACTGTGCCCATTCAATCACAAAATAATTGATGTAGTTATTATTTAGTATACATTTTTAAGCCACACATAAAACATAACTTTTATTAATGAAATTTAAAAAAAGTTAAATAAGACAGTTAAAAAATTAAATAAGATGGGAAGGTATCCCACATAACATTTTCAGTGAATTACTAATTAATTATCTCCTTATATTGTAACCAGTATTTCACAATTGTAGTAGGGAACATACATAGTTGATGAACATTATAATAGTACTAGCGACTTGCCCGTCAAAAATTACAGCCATAAAATTTGAAGCCATGGCAATGCTGTTTGCCACACAATGTAAGGCTTTTGCTCCTCTGAGGACCTTTGGCGCTCATTGTGAGCCTCTCCCCTCGTGTACTTCAAGTTTCCTGCTTTGCAACGATCACCTTCGGCGATCATCGCAAAGACAGATATATAAGTACAGTGTAAAATATATGTGAATATTTTTTTCTCACTTAGCCGATTTTCGAGTGCCGAAATTTGTCAATTTCTTATTAAATTTGCGTGCAACCTCACTCCCAGGGGTCCTGGAATCCCCCCCCCCCCCATGCTATGTATGAGTGTGTTTTTATTTTATTTTTTTTCTTGTTTTTCATGTTTTCCGATTTCCGCGGTTCGGCCTTTAAATTAGTATTTTTGCAAAATCTTATTTTTTTACCCCAGAGATTGCAAGGTCATTCCTGGCTAACTTTTACGTGCCTGGCGCTGATTTGCGCGCTTCAGTCTCCTTTAGTCTCGTTTTCATTTTTTTGGCCGCCATTTTTTTCTCGCTTAGCCGATTTTTAGAGTGCCGAAACTTGTCATATTCAGCTTAAATTTGAGTGCAACCTCACTCCCAGGCGTCCTGGCATTCCCCCCGTGCTGTGTGTGAGCGTCTTTTTCTTTTTTTTTTTTTTGTCTTGTTTTGTTATTTCCGTAGTTCAGTCGTTAAAGTTGTATTTTTGCGAGGTTGTTTTTTTGTCCCGAGATTCCAAGGTCAGAATTTTTTTATCTAAGCCCCACCTTTCTTAACTGCTTGCAGGCTAAGTCCTGCGTGCTTCAATGCTTCAATGGCTCGCCATGCTTTGCGAGGCTCGCAGGAGTGCCTTTGACGCTCATTTCAGTCTAAGTCCCGCGTGTTTCAAAGCCTCAACTGCTCGACTCGCTTCGTGAGGCTCACAGGGCAAATAGCGCATTCAGCGTTAATTGCCTAAGTGCTCTGAGCTCCCGCATGTTTCAATGCCTCAACTGCTCGCCTCGCTTTGCAAATGGCTCGCCTTGCGAGGCTCGCAAGCGTAATGACAGCTCACAGTTTGACAACTATTATATGTGATATTAATGTCTCTCAATAATGGTCTCACCTTCCTGTTTTGCCACAGTTATTTAGCATCCAAATGAACTAAATTAACTGCCCCGAGTGGATAACTACACCTATAGATTTAACCTACTTAAGAGAGTCCATTCTTGGATTTTACACCTCTATCTTTGTTTTTGCTAATGCAAATGATCCTTGTGTCTTTGTCTCCCTAAGGGTGATGGAGGGCTCCAAATATGGATTCCTTGCTCACTGTGCCTTTCTGTGCTGTGTCACTTTATTCATTGAGACCAAACTGAAATTCTACAGGATATTTCTCCCTGTGAAAGACATGCTCGTAGAACTAACTTACTTAGGAAAGTTTGTTCTTGGATTGAGTGTCTCTGACTTTTTAAATAAAAGAAGCTGTTATACTTTTTCAAACTTTCAAATCAAGGAAAATAATGAGCCTAGCTTCCACTTCCCTATCCCATGAAGTTTTTCTCACTAACCAGCTATCAGCTAAACCTGTATGGAGCAAAACAAACAGTCCAATGGTTTGAAAAATCACTGGTATATTTATTCAGATTTCCAGGTCTCCAATATGCTCCAAGTGATCATAAGCTGCTTGTTACTGTCCCTATGTTTGTGTCTTTCTCCAGCTCAGACAAATCTGAGAACAAAAAATACCTCAGTGAGTTTTTTCTATAGGTCTGGATACCTACTCAGAGAGCAACCTCTTTTATCTCACTTGTGCCCTTGCAAAAATAAACTGAGCAGGAAAGTTAACCCCTGCAATCCTTCTAAGGGTACAGAGCTTAACAGAGTCTGTGACATACATGCCTTGTATGGCTCTGTCCTACATCATCCTCCCCAGCTCAACACAACAAGGTTGGGTGATCAACGCCGTGAGGCAGTGTATGCGGTATAATGCATCAGCATTGCCATGTTGACTGCCAGTTCTGTGAATGACTGTAAAGTTGAATGGTTGTAAAAACCATTGTGTAACTCTGCTGTTCTTCTCCTTGTTCTGCTACGTACACCTCAGTGGGGCATGGTCAGATACCAGAGTAAATTTTCTTCCCAACAGGTAATATCGAAAAGCTTCAGTTGCCCATTTTATGGCCATGCATTCTTTCTCTACAACTGAGCATCTCCGCTCCAGAGGAAGCAATTTTCTGATAAGAAACAGGATTGGATGCTCTTCGTTGTGCACTATCTATGATAATACAATTCCCAGGCCCACACCTGAAGTATCAGTTTGTATCAGTTTGTATCAACTCTTTTCCAAAATATGGGGCTATTAAAACTAGATCTCAGCAAAGTGCAGATTTTAGATCTTTAAAACCTTCCTCAGCCTCTTTGCTCTACTTTTCCAATCCAGAATGGCCCTGACTTGGGGTTCCTCAAAGGTTGTGGCCAATTTTGGATTGCCTACACTTTATTCTGCTCTTCTTTTACAATCCTCTTCCTACAGTATAAACCAGATACTTGACTTCACTATAGCACAATTTAAAGGGTTTACCATGAGCCCTGCCTGTCTCAGGGTTTCCAATACTGCTTCCACTTTGCAACATGTGCCAACCATTCAGTGGTGTGGATGACTATATCATATAAGTAAGTTGCTGCATACCCACAATGGGTACGCCATAATTCGTCCATTAGTCTTTGTAAAGTTTCTGGAGTTCCATGTCCAAATGGTAGGACTTTGTATTGAAACAGACCATCTGAGGTGAAAAATAAAATTGTTTCTTTTGTGATTACGTCAAGGGTATCTGACAATGTCCTATTATTAAATCCTGTGTTGTTAAGAATCTTGCCTTTCCAAGCCGCTCTATCAGTTCATCCACTATTGGGATGGGATAATTATCACATTCTGACACTGAATTCCGTTTGTGGAAGTCACAGCATGATTCGAACATTTCTAGCAGGTTTTAGAACCATCAAAATAGTTCTGCATCACTCACTATGAGATTCTTCAATGATCCCCAGTTCCAACATTTGGAAGTAGAATGACCTGGCCTTGTAGAGAGAATGTCTTTTTATTTTGTTCCAAAATGTTATAGCTTTCTTCTTTTTGTTAAGGGGTTCTAATGCACTTTTACTTATGCACAGCAAACTGTTTCACTGTTGTCTCCTGGCCAATCAGCCAAACCCACATCTACCATCTACTCTCTCCATGGTTTTAGCAGGTGTATATGGTAGATCTGCTCTTGTTTCCACCACTCTGGTTGCCACATCTTATAATTCACTTCTCCTATGGCCTCAATAATCTTGTAGGCACCTTGTCATATAGGTAGAAATTTGCTTTTGACTGTTGGTACTGGCACTAGAACTCTGTCTCCAGGCTCAAACATCCTTAATTGTGCACTGAGATTTTAATAGGTTTGCTGATGTCTCTGAGCTTTCTCCATATGGTTCCATATGGTTCTCCATAGAGGGGCAATGTGGGAAATTATTTCCCTCATATTTTTCACATAGTCCACAAGATTTTGGCGCGGCACAGCTTGTTCTTCTTATTATTCTCGTGATATGTCCAGAATCCCTTTTGGATGATGGCCATAGAAAAATTGAAAACGTTTTTAAATTGTCTTTGAGTCCTGTAGGCCTCACTCCTTCAATACTGTGATAGTTCATTAATAGCCAGGTATCTTTCTGTCAGTGTAAAAAACGTATCTGAGGTCTTTGGGTCATTTTGTCACACCCATTCTTGCAAGCCTGAAGGAAGATTTCTAAATATTGATCCATCACCAGCAGTAATAATTCTCTATGGTCCATTATATTCAAGACACATAATTGTTTTTGCTAGATCCAGAAGATCAAACATCTGTGAGCGAAGGGTCTTACTGTTCAAAAACTTACATGAGTGGAATTGCTGTGCTCTAATACCTCTGGTCGCTCCAACTCTGGCAACGATCTCTGCTTTCAGATCAGCATGGTTAATTGGCTGTTCTGCATCTATGTCAAAGTAGGCTTTCTAAGCTTCACAACATAAATGGCAATGATAGTGGCCCAGTTACTTTGGTGTTAAGCTTCCCTGGTTGCAACTATTTCAAAGGTGAGGAGGTATGATTCCAGACCATATCGACTAGTCATTTTCTGTATGCCTCTGGTCTCTTAAGTCTTAAGTTTTTGCAGGCATCAGGTGCTGCAGCTGGGACAAAAGTAATTAGTTTGTCTTCTGAAGATTGTTTCAGCAACTGCTGTGTAGTTTCTTGCTGGCATGAAGTGGCTTGTACCAGGGCTTTCACAAGTTTCTCCATCTTAAACAAACTTCTAACACCTTATGTGATACATTTCCAGTTTCCTCTGGCTTCTCTGCTTGTGTTTCCGGCACTTTGATAGAGGAACACAATACAAGAGACTGTAATACCTTTCCAAGTTTAACAAAAATTTTGGCCAGGGATACAAAAATAACAACCAAAACAAATCAAAGAAAATAATTGGCCAAGTTTCCACTGACATAATACCTTAACTGATAAACAGTTTCCTCACTTATCAGTTCTCATCGAAGCAATACAAATAGTTAATTTTTTTTTTAAATCACCCGCCTGTATATTTCTCCAAGCGATCATAAGTTGCAGGCTTTCTCCAGCTCAGACAAACTGCAAATGATCAGTTCATAAGCAACTCTACCCATACTCCAGGAACTTTATATGATTCCTTCACACCAGATATAAGGGTTATTAATACCATGGTAAATGGGTTAATGTTAGGTGCCATGGGGCTTGATGTTAAGTTAAATATTAATTTAGTGTGAATGGGTGTAGGTAAGGGGGTTAATTGGCCCCTCCACCCCAAAGCTCAAGGCGGTGAGAAGGGTTAATGACTCCCCTGGTGTTGATGGGGTCCCGGAAGATACTTGGGTTCATAGGGGTAGCGGAGTATAGGTGGTAGGGTCCAACTATGTGCATACATTTTGTTTTATATTTTAGGGAATAACTTTAAATTTAGCCAGAGCTGTTATTTACCATGTAACAGCTCTATGGGCTATGATTGCGCTACATTTCTTACAGGAGTATTTTATCATTACGATTAGTGCTGAGATTTCACTGTTGCAACCAAGTTTACTTAGTTGGGCATGTTGTCATATTTTTATTTGTAATTTCATTACTGAAGAAAAGTTTTTAATGTTCCTCATGCTTGAATGAGATGTACACTCACAGAAGTCTGTATAGAAAGATCTCATAGACTTTGGCACACAGAGCTTACATAGATTTTGAAACATATCATTATTGCAAGAAAGGCTTAAAGATACACAAATTCTGTATCAACACACACGACACAGAAAGACCCAAAGACAAACATAGGTAGCTATAAACACCTAATCTGTATACATTGCAGGTCATGACATACAGATAGATACACAAACACTGGATCTGCATCCTGAGGGCCTCATTCTATTAGCGGCCGCAGCCGTTGCGGGGCCGCAAGGACCGGCCGCAAGCTATTCGGCTATTCTATTCCCTTACGGCCGGGGGCTCCGGCAGGCTTGCGGACGGCGCCTTGCTATCTCTTGCGGCCGCTCGCGCCGGAGGAAAGCCTTTGATCTAAAACGGCCGCAAGAGTTTCGGCCATAAGAAATTCCTATTTGCAATTCAATTGCTCCGGGAACCCTCTCTGCAAGGCTAAAAACGAGCCGCAGCTTACTTGCAGGAAAGAGGTCCCAATTAAGCACATAAAATAGCTCAAATAAAGCCATCCTGCACTTTGAGAAGACTATAAAGGGATTTTAGGTGTTAGAAAAAATAGCACATAATTATCCTATACTCAAATCCGTAAAATATTTTATTTTTAATATCCGTAAAATGTCCATGTAAAAAGTCGTATAATAGAACCCCTGCAAGGAATCGCAGCCTTACGGCCGATTTACGGCCGGTAATAGAATGAGGCCCTGAGACAGGTATACATGCATACATTGCAAGGCAGGGAGACACATACAGACACTCATCATACACTGCAAGGTATTCAAAAACATGTTATCACACAAACATTGTAAGACAGATACACAAACATAGACATAAGCACAAGCTCTATATAATTATTCATTGCAATGCAGCCATGCAGACAGGTACACAAACACTGGCTCAGCATACAGTGCCTTGCCAAAGTATTCACCCCCCTTGACCTATTTTGTTACATTACAGCCTTAAGTTCAATGTTTTGTTAATCTGAATTGTGTGATGGATCAGAACACAATAGTCTAAATTGGTGAAGTGAAATTAAAAAAATATATACATAAAACTATTTTTTAGAAATAGAAAACAGAAAATTGGCGTATGTGACATGTGTGTATGTATGTATTCATCCCCTTTGTTATGAAGCCCATAAAAAGCTCTGGTGCAACCAAATACCTTCAGAAGTCACATAATTAGTGAAATGATGTCCACCTGTGTGCAATCTAAGTGTCACATGATCTGTTATTACATATACACACGTTTTTTGAAAGGCCCCAGAGGCTGCAACACCTAAGCAAGA
The DNA here is from genome assembly GCA_027410445.1 of Discoglossus pictus. Classification (NCBI taxonomy): domain Eukaryota; kingdom Metazoa; phylum Chordata; class Amphibia; order Anura; family Alytidae; genus Discoglossus; species Discoglossus pictus. Next base: position 51,729,243 of record CM050163.1, read on the forward strand.
GGCACCACTAACAAAACACTGCCACGAAGACCAAGGAACTCTCCAAACAAGTAAGGGACAATGTTATTGGGAAGTACAAGTCAGGGTTAGGTTATAAAAAAATATCCAAATCTTTGATGATCCCCAGGAGAACCATCAAATCTATCATAACCAAATGGAAAGAACATGGCACAACAGCAAACCTGCCAAGAGACGGACGCCCACCAAAACTCACGGTCCGGGCAAGGAGGGTATTAATCAGAGAGGTAACACAGAGACCTAAGGTAACCCTGGAGGAGCTGCAGAGTTCCACAGCAGAGACTGGAGTATCTGTACATAGGACGACAATTAGCCGTACGCTCCATAGAGTTGGGCTTTATGGCAGAGTGGCCAGAAGAAAGCCATTACTTTCAGCAAAAAACTAAATGGCACGTTTTGAGTTTGCGAAAAGGCATGTGGGAGATTCCAAAAATGTATGGAGGGAGGTGCTCTGGTCTGATGAGACTAAAATTAAACTTTTCGCCCATCAAACAATATGTCTGGCCCAAATCCACCTAAAGAACACCAGTTTTTTAGTAGCCGGGGCTGGGAAACGGGTCAGAGTTGAGGGAAAGATGGATGGTGCTAAATACAGGGATATTCCTGAGCAAAACCTGTACCACTCTGCGTGATTTGAGGCTAGGATGGAGGTTCACCTTCCAGCAGGACAATGACCCCAAACACACTGCTAAAGCAATACTTGAGTGGTTTAAGGGGAAACCTGTAAATGTGTTGGAATGGCCTAGTCAAAGCCCAGACCTCAATCCAATAGAAAATCTGTGGTCAGACTTAAAGATTGCTGTTCACAAGCGCAAACCATCCAACTTGAAGAAGCTGGAGCAGATTAGCAAGTAGGAATGGGCAAAAATCCCAATGGTAAGATGTGGCAAGCTCATAGAGACTTATCCAAAGTGACTTGGAGCTATGATTGTCGCAAAACGTGGCTCTACAAAGTATTGACTTTAGGGGGGTGAATAGTTATGCACATTAACTTTTTCTGTTATTTTGTGCTATTTGTTGTTTGCTTCACAATAAAACAAAAAAAACATCTTCAAAGTTGTGGGCATGTTCTGTAAATTAAATGATGCAAATCCTCAAACAATCCAAGTTAATTCCAGGTTGTGAGGCAACAAAACACGAAAAATGCCAAGTGGGGTGAATACTTTTGTAAGGCACTGTACATTGCAAGTCAAGCATACTTAGCGAGATATGGACATGTGGGCTTATATACATGTTATATGAATATCTAATCTGTAGCAGTATAAAATAATTGGGTGTGTTTCTGCCTAAGCCCACGAGGACATGGCATAGGGCAGCACATTTTCATGAGGCAGCATGGTACCTGAAGTTGCCCATGCAATACCAGAAAATATTATTTTTATTATCCTTTATTTTTATGCAGAGAATATTCTAGTGTGCCTGACACTTTCCGTCTTACTGTATACTTACATATGTACACATATGAGTTTGTATATAGGTGTGTGATAAACTTATGATTGGATATTGGGGGTGCACAAATCTGAACAGATCTAGGGCAGCATAAATACGCCCCTGATAAAATCTCTAGCACTATGTGAGGATACATCACTTGATTCCATACTAAACACTACAAACAAACGGTTTCACCAATTACTTGAAGAGAAAATCTTGGTTTTATGTCAATCTGAGGAGTTTTTTGTTTAAAATTAAGTGTGCAAAATTGAAAATGGTAACCAGCAAAAACAAAGAATCCATATTAGTATGATTACTTTATACTATAATATGTTAAAATGATAGAGCACCTTTGTTCTGTTTGTTGCTTATGCAATTGACCCTTGGGGCTTAGTCTCCTTAAGTGTGATAGAGGATTCCTTGTTCACGGTACCTTAGGGAATTATAAGCTACACTCTACTAATAAGGCTGCAATGTATGTCTAGGAGTTTGCTGCTTCTCGTGTTAAGGGTAGAATTGCCTGGAATTTTGGGGCTGGGTTACTTTATTGGATGGGGCTACAGGATATTTCACACTGTACAGTAAGTTCAGCAAAGCCTGTGCCTTCAGGAGCTGCAGAGGCCAAACGCAAACAGGTAGGATTTGTGGCAGAATAAACAGAGATTTTAAGCAATACTATAGGTACAGTATGTTATAATCCTAGAGAGATCCAGAAACCTTCCATATTACTTTAACATGTTTTCATGCGCTTGCATGAAAACATGTTAAAGTAATATGGACAACAACAATTATATGCTAGTATCATTGCATGAAAAAGAAATGTGCTCTATGTCACTTTGACTGCCTATAGAGAGAGAGAGACATAACAATGACTTGTGATAAGTGACAAGAAAAAGACAGATATGTCATAATACTGGATACAGATGCAATATTAAACAAAAGATAACTGTAGTATGATGTCACTATGTTTTGAGAGTTTTCCAATAAATAAATTGAAGTACAGGTATGTACTTCTACCCCCTTTTAGTGGTGGTAAGTTATAGCTCTGTTTTCCCTGTAATTCCCCTTGCTATATTACTGTTTATTGGCCGCCATCCTGTGTTGACTGCTAGGCCCCACTATAATGCTATTTTTTCCAGCATTAAGAGAGACAGAGCAGAAGACAGAGAGCAAAGAGGAGAAGAAAGGTGACAGTCTGGACAAAGAAAGAGCCGCTTCAAGAAGAAGATCAATCTCTACAACATCAAAATCACGGGACAAGGGGCGAGCACTGACACCGAAGCTGCTGCGGCCTTTCCAGCCACTTTGAAGGACATAGTAGAAAGAGGCAATTACCCTCCTGAACTGGTGTACAATGTTGATAAGACTGTTCTGGAAGCAAAGTCCAAGCTACGCCTTCACATCACATGAGCAGATATGAAGGTGCGGCTTGGGAAAGCCGGTGGTGACTTCAGGATCAAGCCATTGCTGGTGTACTGTTCAAAAACACCTATAGCCATGAAGGGGATTCCCAAATTCACTTTGACGGTCATTTGACAATTCAAGCTTGGATATAATGGATATCTTTAAAAACTGGTTCAGCAAACATTTCTGTCCATCCATGCAACACTGCTGTAGGAGTAAAGGAGTAAAGGGCTTGAGGCCAAAGCTCTCCTGTTGATGGATAACCCTCCAAGACACCCTACCAACTTGTCTGAGATCCATTGCTGCATCCCAGTGGAAGCAGTTTCCCTGCCACCCAACACTACTTTACTCATCCAGCCAATGAATCAGGGGGTCATTGCGACCTTCATGGCCTATTATCTTCACCTCACATTTTGCCAGCCGCTCATTGACCAAACAGACAGCAAAAACAAAGAATACATACAGGCCATAGCTAACATCCATTTGTCCTGGAAGGAAGTGACACAGCAATGTCTGAAAGCAGTGTGGAGGAAGATATGGCCATCTAATTCCCATGGGTGCCGGTTACTTGAGAGTCTACTGTATATATATATATATATATATATATATATATATATATATATATAAATACTTGGGTGGACAAAGATATCTGACACTTACAGCCTTATTAAATTGCAATTCGGATAGTAGTTCACTAACTAAAAACTTCTGTAAAAAAATATGCTCTGTGCTTATTTAGAGCCCTTTAGAATTTACCGAATTGCAATTTAATAAGGCTGTTAGGATATTTTATAG